>CAUYUJ010008546.1:0-119368 GCA_963575745.1 Prorocentrum cordatum | reverse complement strand
ACATCCCCACAAAATTCCGCGAACGGGACCCAGTGAAATACCCCCCCGCCGCCCCCCTTAGGGTGCTGAAATGAGCGCCTCGCTCGAGACATCCTCCAAATCTGCTCCGAAAGCGAAACATGTTGGATCAGAAAATGGCCAAACCGCCTGAGACATCCCCACAAAATTCCGCGAACGGGACCCCGTGAAATACCCCCCCGCCGCCCCCCTTAGATTGCTGAGACGAGCGAATCGCCTGAGTCTGAGTGATGACTGAGTCTGAGTGATGAGAGAGCATGAGTGAGTCTGAGTGATGAGTGAATCTGAGTGGTGATGAGTCTGAGTGATGAGTGAGTGGGGAATCAAAAACCCCATCTTTGGATATGGGGAATCAAGGAACCCCATCTTAGGATATGGGGAATAACTTACGTGTGTGTCTGAGTGATGGGTGTGGTGTTCTGTCCTGTTCTGTGTCCTTCCGGCGCGGTCCGCCAATAACAAGAACCCCATCTTTGGATATGGGGAACAAGAACCCATCTTTGGATATGGGGAAAAAACCCATGTCCGCCGTGAATGTCTAGGCGCAAGAGCTTTCGAAGATACACGGGCTTCAGTTGTGACGGTCAGGACATAAATCTAACTGCGAATGAATTGGAGTGTGAATGAGCCTCAGTAGTACAAGCGCGTCTTTGTGCATGAGCCTCGGGCCTCCTGGGGCCTCCTGAAACCTACTGGGGCTTCCTGGGGTCTCCAGGAGCCTCTTGGGGCCTCCTGGGACCTCCTCGGGAGGTTCCGTGCCCCAGGAGAGGCGCAATATATAGCAACAGACGTACATAAACCATTGCGGATTCGTGCCACAGGAGAAGGGCAATCTATAGGAACACGCGTCAAACACAAAGGACTCGTGCCCCAGGAGAGGCCCAATATATATATATATATATATATATATATAGGAACATTAGTAAAATATGTAGGATTGTGTACACAGGAGAAGGACAATCTATAGAAACATACGTAAAACATCAAAAGACTCGTGCTCCAGGTGAGGCCCAATCGATAGGAGCATACGTAATACACATGGGATTGGAGCCACTCCTGTTGCCTTCTGAAGCCTCCTGCTCCTGGGGCCTCTCGGGGCCTCCTGTTGCCTTCCGAGGCCTCCTGGCGCTTCCTGTTGCCTCGTGGGGCCTCCTGTGGTTGTGGTTTCCTGAGGCCGTCCGGAGCTTCCTGGGGCCTCCTGGAGCCTCTTGGGACATCCTGTGGCCTCTTGAGTCTTTCTGTGGCCTCCTGATGCCTCCTGGGACCTCATGATGTCTCCTGGGGCCTCCTGGAGCCTGTTGGAGCCTCCTGTGGCATCCAGAGAAGAATATGCGCCCACGAGCCTGGCCACCAAAACAAGCAAGCCGATCGAGAAAAAATGAGCGCCTCGCTCGAGACATCCTCCAAATCTGCTCCGAAAGCGAAGGATGCTGGCACAGAAAACAGGCAAACCGCTCGAGACATCCCCACAAAATTCCGCGAACGGGACCCCGTGAAATACCCCCCCGCCGCCCCCCTTAGAGTGCTGAGACGAGCGAATCGCCTGAGACATCCTCCAAATCTGCTCCGAAAACGAAACATGTTGGATCAGAAAATGGCCAAACCGCCTGAGACATCCCCACAAAATTCCGCGAACGGGACCCCGTGAAATACCCCCCCGCCGCCCCCCTTAGATTGCTGAGACGAGCGAATCGCCTGAGTCTGAGTGATGACTGAGTCTGAGTGATGAGAGAGCATGAGTGAGTCTGAGTGATGAGTGAATCTGAGTGGTGAGTCTGAGTGATGAGTGGTGGGTGTGGTGTTCTGTCCTGTGTCCTTCCGGCGCGGTCCGCCAATAACAAGAACCCCATCTTTGGGGAGAACCCCATCTGAGGATATGGGAACAACAACAACAACAACAACAACAATTACTAGCACGTGGGGACACTCCGTTCTCACCAGTGCCAGGGTTTTCATAGGAGGCGGGCAATACCCCCACTTTGTGGGGGGGCCGGTTCAAGCTCTACCAAATTTCCAAACGACTCTTCGCCACCACCCACACCCAGCTTCCCGCCCTATGACGTTCGGACACTTCACTTCGTGGCCTGCGGACGACCGTGGCTACTACACTGGCGCATGGGTACAGTGACTTGTTGTGGTAACATGGTAACATGCCGACGACGACGACGACGACGACGCGACACGCGCGCATGTGTCCCGCATGGTATGTTTTGCAAGGGATTGTGGCCCCTGGCAGGCGCGCGAACGCCGTTGAAAGAGCTTGCGAAAGTAGCTCGCGCGAGCTCATGTAACATAAATGTTGAAAAAAACCATTGGTTTTTTAGGATTCGGACAGCGCGCGCGGGTAGAACTTTTGAAAATTCGTACAGATGTTTTTCGAGGACCTACGGTGCGATTCGTATGAATTTATGTTGCGCGGTGCTACAATTCCTAAGAAACCTAATGGTTTTTGAAGATTTCGGCGTGCGCGCGCGAAGAACAAACGAATGTGTCCCGCATGGTATTATTTGACAGGGATGAAGGCCCTGGCAGGTGCGCAACCGTTGTTGGAGAAGTTCGAAGCACGTGAAAAAGTTGCTCGCAAAAGCCCGTTTGACAGAAATGTTTAAAAAGTGTTGGGTTTCCTACAAATCCGCAAGAGCGCGCGGGATGAAATGTTGACATTTTTTTGTTGAAAAACCATTGGTTTTTTGATGTTTTTATGTTAAAATCGCTTACGAACACCAAGGTTTTGGAAGGATTTCGTCTTGCGCGCGCGAATGTCCACTTTACCTTATTTGTTGCAAGGGATTCTTGAAGTTTGGTTATGTTAGAACAAGAAATGTCAACTTTGCCTTATTTTTTGCAAGGGAAAACCGCCCGTAACAAAACAACCGGATCCGGACCAACCCGTTTTGCCGGAGACTTCCTCACGAAAATGATGAAAACATGGCTGCGGCCTAGGCGCGGCGAGGGGGCCGTGCACCAGGGGCCCCAACAATAATTATTCTTTAGAAGTAATAATGTTCAACAACAACAACAACAACAACAACAACAACAATCATTTTAAGACTCTTCGCCCTTATATGCTCGAGTGCCAATAACGCGTATTTCCCAAGCCCTCGATACCCGCCCTCTTCGTCTTCGATCGAACCCCTTTTGGGGGGTATACCTTTCTTCCCTGCAGACCGGGCCCTGGCAAGCGGCGGGGCGGCCGCGGACCGTCGGCCTGGCCAACGGCAGCGCTGATCGGCGGGGCGGCCGCGGACCGTCGACCCGACCCCAAAAGGGACGGACAGGGGACCGACCACGACGACGACGACGACGACGACGACGACGACGACGACGACGACGACGACGACGTCGAAGACGACGGCGACGACGGCGACGACCAGCGAAAGCGAGATCGAGAGAGAACGACAGCAGGGCCACGAAGGGCACGAAGTAGGCCACGAAGGGCGACAGCAGGGACACGAAGGGAATGCGTATGGGGCCACGAAGAGTACGAACGAGCGGGGGCCACGAAGTGCAGATAATGCGGGGCCACAGAAGGCAACGATGGGGCCAGTGAGGGTAGCAACTGGGCCACGTAGGACAATGAGGGGGACACAAATGGCGACAGCGGGGCCACGCAGAGCATGCACATGGGGCCACAACGGGCGCGATTCCTGGGTGCCTGGGTGTCGGGAGCGCGGCATTTCGGCAAATTGCAAGAAATTCCAACGCAAGGCTATTTTTCAGTGAGTTGCAAGCAAGTCTCCAGCGAGAGCGCGACTCCAGAGCTCCGGGAGAGCGATTCCTGAAAAAATTGTAAGGACGTCCCAAGCGAGAGCGCGATTCCTGAATAAAATGCGAGGAAGTCTCGGGCGGGAGCGGGGGTCATGAGTAAATTGTGAGGAACTCTCAAGCGGGAGCAGTTGATGTTGTAATCGGGGGGGGGCAACAACGCAGTTTGAGGATCAAGACTTTCCCTGTCAAAAAACAGGGTGCGAGCGTCGAGGGGCGCACTTAGACTGAGAAACAACAGTGTGCACCGGTGGGGGGGATCAACAATAATTATTCTTCAGAAATGATTTCAACAACAACAACAACAACAACAACAACAACAACAACAACAACAACAACGCAAGGACACCCTCTCAGGCCACCCCGGCGGGGCCCGTGGCGGTGTCCTCGCCCCCGGGGCGAGCGCACTCCCCTTGGCCACACGTTGCAGCTGTTGCCCGGGGGGGGGAGCAACGCGCAACACCTCTGTCATACGCTAACGTAAATCTGTATGTGTTTCCGAATCTCCGTGGGTTCCCTTACTGTTCCCCACGCACTCCTGTCCGAAAACCGACCGCGCGCCAGCGAGGCCAGCTCCTCCTCCCTACAGGACTCCTGTGGAATCGTGCAGAACCCTGTAAGGATCCTATAGAATCCCTATAGGGTTCCGATGGATTCCTGTAGGACCCTGTAAGGATCCTGTAGGATCCCTATAGGGTTCCGATGGAATCCTGTAGGACCCTGAAAGGATCCTACAAGATCCCTATAGGGTTCCGATGGAATCCTGTAGGACCCTGAAAGGATCCTATAGGATCCTCATAGGGTTCCGAAGGAATCCTGTAGGACCCTGTAGGGATCCTATAGGCCCCCCCTCGGATTCCTATAGGGTTGCTATGGGATCCTGTAGTATTACAATAGGATTCCGATTGGATTCCTATAGGATTGCTATAGGGTTGCTAGGGATCCCATGATATTCCAATAGTATTACAATCGGATTCCGAAGGAATCCTGTAGGACCCTGTAGGGATCCTATAGTATTCCTACAGGGTTCCAATGGAATCCCGTAGGACACTACAAGAATCCTATAGGAATCCTAAAGGACCACAATAGGATTCCTATTGGAATCCTATGGAATCCTGCAGGCCCCATGTAGGGATCCTATAAGACCCCAATCGGATTCCTATAGGATTCCTATGACATCCTGTAGGACCCTGTAGGGATCCTACAGGATTCCAATAGGAGCCCCATAGGATTCCAATGGAATTCCTATGGAACCCTGTTGGACCCTGTAGGGACCTTATGGGTTTCCAATGGATCCTGTGGAGCTCCCTGTGGGACCAAGGCCACGATCCTCGAGAGGGGTGTGCCGAAGTGAAGCCTCGGCGAAGCCCCCTGTGGGGCCAGGGCCACGATCCGCGAGAGGGGTGCCGCCGAAATCCACCTTCGGTGGAGCTCCCTGTGGGGCCAGAGCTACGATCCTCGAAAGGGGTGTGCCGAAGTGAAGCCTCGGTGGAACTCCCTGTGGGGCCAGGGCCACGATCCGTGAGAGGGGTGCGCCGAAACCAAGCTTCGGTGGAGCTCCCTGTGGGGCCAGGGCCACGATCCTCGAGAGGGGTGTGCCGAAATGAAGCCTGGGTGGAGGTCCCTGCGGGGGGCCAGGGCCACGATCCGTGAGAGGGGTGCGCCGAAATCAAGTTTCGGTGGAGCTCCCTGAGCAACGATCCTCGAGAGGGGTGTGCAGAAATGAAGCCTCGGTGGAGCTCCCTGTGGGGCCAGGACCACGATCCGTGAGAGGGGTATGCCGAAGTGAAGCCTCGGCGAAGCCCCCTGTGGGGCCAGGGCCACGATCCGTGAGAGGGGTGTGCAGACGTGAAGCCTCGGTGGAGCTCCCTGTGGGGCCAGGGCCACGATCCGTGAGAGCGGTGCGCCGAAACCAAGCTTCGGTGGAGCTCCCTGTGGGGCCAGGGCCACGATCCTCGAGAGAGGTGCGCCGAAATCAAACCTCGGTGGAGCCCCCTGTGGGGCCAGGGCCACGATCCGTGAGAGGGGTGCGCCGAAATCCACCTTCGGTGGAGCTCCCTGTGGGGCCAGGGCCACGATCCTCGAGAGGGGTGTGCCGAAATGAAGCCTCGGTGGAGCTCCTTGTGGGGCCAGGGCCACGATCCGTGAGAGGGGTGCGCCGAAACCAAACTTCGGTGGAGCTCCCTGTGGGGCCAGGGCCACGATCCTCGAGAGGGGTGTGCCGAAATGAAGCCTCGGTGGAGCTCCCTGCGGGGGGCCAGGGCCACGATCCGTGAGAGGGGTGCGCCGAAATCAAATTTCGGTGGAGCTCCCTGAGCCACGATCCTCGAGAGGGGTGTGCCGAAATGAAGCCTCGGTGGAGCTCCCTGTGGGGCCAGGGCCACGATCCGTGAGAGGGATGCGCCCTTTGGGGCCTGTATGGGACTCCGCAGCATTCCCAAAAGGACCTTCCGAGCAACGCCGCCGGGCCCTGCAGACCCCCGCAGCGGCCTGGCGAGGCCTCGTGGCGTTGCTCGGACCAAGGGCCCTGCAGGGCCCGTGCGTGGCCCAGTGGTGTTGCTCGGGGGGGGGTCGAGCAACGGGCCTCCAGTAGTGTCCTCGCGAACAACAACGACAACAACAACAACAACAACAACAACAACAACAACAACAACAACAACAATCATTTTACCCGAACGCTCAGTGTTCTCACCAGTGCCAGGGTTTTCATACGACGCCCGCCAATACCCCCACTTCGTGGGGGGGCATTACAAGCTCTACCAAATATCCAAACGACTCTTCGCGACCACCCAAACCCAGCTTCCCGCCCTATGACGTTGGGACACTTCACTTCGTGGCGTGCGGACGACCGTGGCTACTACACTGGCGGGGTACACACCCACAGAACTTGGTCACTTTGGCGCAACCTATGGCGCAACCGCAAGGGATTCTGGCCCCTGGCAGGCGCGCGAACCCCGTTGCAAGAGCGTGCGAAAGTAGCTCGCGCGAGCTCATGTAACATAAATGTTGGAAAACCATTGGTTTTTTTAGGATTCGGACAGCGCGCGCGGGTGGAAATTTTGAAAAGTCGTGCAGGTGTTTTTCGAGGACCTACGGTGCGATTCGTGTGATTTTATGATGCGCGGTGCTAAAATTCTTAAAAACCCAATGGTTTTTGGAGATTTCGGCGTGCGCGCGCGAAGAAAAAACGAATGTGTCCCGCATGGTATTATTTGACAGGGATGATGGCCCTGGCAGGTGCGCAACCGTTGTCGCAGAAGTTCGAAAAAGTTGCTCGCAAAAGCCCGTTTGACAGAAATGTTTAAAAAGTGTTGGGTTTCCTACGAATCCGCAAGAGCGCGCGGGATGAGATTTTGACATTTTTTTTGAAAAACCATTGGGTTTTTTGATGTTTTTATGTTAAAATCGCTGCGAACACTAAGGTTTTGGAAGGATTTCGTCTTGCGCGCGCGAATGTCCACTTTACCTTATTTTTTGCAAGGGATTCTTGAAATTTGATCAAGTAAGAACAAGAATTTTCATTTTATAGTGTTTTTTGCAAGGGAAAACGGATTACAACAAAACAACCGGATCCGGACACAATCCACTTTTCTGAAGCTTTCGCTAGAAAATGAAGGAAATGAGGCTGCGGCCTAGGTTTTGGAGGGGGGTCGCGCACCAGGGGTCTCAACAATAATATTTCTTTAGAAGTAATAATGTTCAACAATCAGTTCTAGACTGTTCGCCCTTATCTGCTCGAGTGTCCAATAACGCGTATTTCCCAAACCCTCGATACCCGCCCCCTTCGGCTTCGATCGAACCGCTTTTGGGGGTAGACCTTTCTTCCCTGCCCGCTGGGCCCCGGCAAGCGGCGGGGCGGCCGCGGACCGTCGGCCTGGCCAGCGGCAGCGCTGATCGGCGGGGTGGCCGCGGATCGTCGACCCGACCCCAAGAGGGACGGACAGGGGACCGACCACGACGACGACGACGACGACGACGACGACGACGACGACGACGACGATGTCGACGACGACGGCGACGACGACGACGACGGCGACGACGACGACGACGAGCGAAAGCGAGAGCGAGAGAGAACGACAGCAGGGCCACGAAGGACACGAAGTAGGCCACGAAGGGCGACAGCGGGGACACGAAGGGAATGCGTATGGGGCCACGAAGAACGCGAACGAGCGGGGGCCACGAAGGGGAGATAATGCGGGGCCACAAAAGGCAACGATGGGGCCAGTGAGGGTAGCAACTGGGCCACGTAGGACAGTGAGGGGGCTACAAACGGCGATAGCGGGGCCACGAAGGGCATGCACATGGGGCCACAACGGGCGCAAACGAGCGGGGGCCACGAAGGGCATACGTATGTTGGGCCGCGGAGGGCAAGGACGGGGCCACTGAGGGCAGCGAGGGGGCCACGAAGGGCGACAGCGGGGCCACGAAGGGCATGCATAGAGGGGGCCCCTTCGGGCGCGAACGAACGGGGGCCACGAAGGGCACACATACATGGGGCCACGAAGGGGAGCAAAGGGGCCACGGAGGGGAGCAAAGGGGCCACGAAGGGGAGCGAGGGGGCCACGAAGGGCTGCAACGGGGCCACGAAGGGCTACAACGGGGCCACGAAATGTGGCGAGGGGGCCACGAAGGGCTGCAACGGGGCCACAAAACAAAGCGAGGGGGCCACGAAGGGCAGCAAGGAGACCACGAGGGGCTGCAACGGGGCCACGAAACAAATCGAGGGGGCCACGCGAAGGGCTGCAATGGGGCCACGAAACAAAGCGACGGGGCCACGAAGGCTGCAACGGGGCCACGAAGGGCAGCGAGATCCCGATTCCTAAATAATTTGTGAGGGAATCCTAAGCGTGAGCGCGACTCCTGGGCGCCTTTGTGCCGGGAGCGCGGCGCTTGACTAAATTGCCGAAAATCCAACGCAAGGGCTCGATTCGTCAGTAAATTGCAAGCACATCTCCAGCAAGAGCGCGACTCCAGAGCGCCGGAAGAGCGATTCCTGCATAAATGGCAAGGAAGTCCCAAGCGAGAGCGCGACCCCTGAAAAAATACGAAGAAGTCTCGGGCGGGAGCGGGGGTCCTGGCTAAATTGTAAGAAAGTCTCAAGCGGGAGCCGTTGTTGTTGTAACCCGGGGGCCAGGGGCACAGTTTGAGCACCAAGACTTTCCCTGGCAAAAAAAATGCGAGCGTCGAGAGGCGCACTTTCATTGAGGAAAAACAATACACACCGGTGGGGGGACCAAAAAGAATTATCCTTCAGTAGTGGGAGGTCAACAACAACAACAACAACAACAACAACAATAAGTTTAAGACTGTTCGCTCGTGTAGGATCGCGTGTCATTCAATACGCATCCCCCAAACCCTGGGTACCCGCCCTCTTCGTCTTCGATCGTACCCCCTTTTGGGGGTTTATTCATTTCCTGCCACGCGTGGTTGGTGAAGCCCTTGAAAACGAAGGGCAACCGATGACGGGGGAGAATGCGGACGAAGGGATCGGAGGAAGGGAGGGGAGGGGCAAGAAGAAGGGAGGACGACGATTTGCGCTGCGAAAGGCGAGTCAGCTTGCGCCAGCCACTCCAACAAAGGTTAACAATAAGTTTCGCCATGGGTCGCGCCATAGACAGCGCCACGCACCACCCCCTTGAAAGAACATATCGTGGATACCCCCACGGGGGGACGCACAGCTGCGAACTGGTGTCAGAAACAAATTTCGTGGAACCTTGAAAAGAAGCGGGATGTTGGGAGAGTGGGGCGGAAGGATAGTGAGAACTGCAACCGTGTCGAGAGGAACGCGGGGATGTGTAGTGGATTGGGATGGAGTAGACAAGAGTAGGGCCTCAGGGGGAGGAGCGGCAAGGAGTGGAGAAAAAGAGCCGGGAGGAGTGCGGAGGAGCGGGGGGCGCACGGAGGAATCTGGAGGAAGGACTAGGAATAATTTGGGAGGAATGCGGAATGCGAGCGGGAAGGGGTGGAGATTGTTGGGGTAGGATGGGGTGGCTTGGGGGGGGGGGAGGGGGCGAAATGCGAATAACTGAGGAATAGCATAATGGAGTACGAACGAAATGAAAATGATGATAAAGGAACAGAGTAGAGAAGACTGGGAAAAAATGTTGACAAGTGGGGGCAGGTGGATACAAGCGGAGACTGGTGCGGAAACAAGGCACGGGGGGATTGGAAGGCACCCGAACGCCTCCTATGACCGCAGAAAGTGGGCCGCTGAGCGCAGAAAGTGGGCCACGAAGGGCAGCGACGGGGCCACGAATGGCGACAGCGGGGCGACGAAACGAATGCGTATGGGACCACGAAGGGCGCGAGCGAGCGGTGGCCACGAAGGGCAATGAATCCGGGGCCACTGAGGGCAGCGACGGGGCCGCTGAGGGGAGCAAAAGGGTCACGAAGGGCAGAGAGGGGGCCACAAAGGGCGACAGCGGGGCCACGAAGGCGACAGATCGGATGGGCAGACCCATAGCGGGCACGTCGGGAAGGCAGGCCCAAGCGACGAGGTCGAGCAGGCGGGTTGCTGAAGCGTGGGTCACGCATGACTCGCGAGGAAGTCTCGAGCGATAACGCGATTCCCAAGTAAATCATGAGAAAAGCCAGCGTGGGCCACGAAGGGCATAAAATCCGAGGCCACAGAGGGCAGCGACGGAGCCGCTGAGGGCAGCAAAGGGGTCACGAAGGGCAGAGAGGGGGCCACAAAGGGCGACAGCGGGGCCACGAAGGGCATGCATATGGGGCCACGACGGGCGCGAACGAGCGGGGGCCACGAAGGGCATTCGTATATGGGGCCACAAAGAACGACAGCGGGGCCACTGAGGGCAGCAAAAGGGCCACGAAGGGTAGCGAGAGGGCCACGAAGGGCGACAGCGAGGCTACGAAGGGCATGCGTATGGGGCCACGACGGGCGACTGCGAGCGGGGGCCACGAAGGGCATATAATGCGGGGCCACAATGGGCAGCGACGGGGCCACTGAGGGCAGCAACTGGGCCACGAAGGGCAGCGAGCGAAGGCGACCGCGGAACCAGCACGGGCAGCGAGGGGCATCGAAGGCGGGCGAAGGGCAGCGAGCGGCGACTGCAGTCCCTAACGGGCTGGTCGGGCGGGCAGGCCCAGACGGGCGGGTCGAGCGGGCGGGTCGTTGAAGCGCAAATTCTGCTTGAACCGCCAGGAAATATGTAATTAGCGGGAGCGCGATTCCTGAGTGTCGAGAAGCGGCATCTGAATAAATTGTGAGGAAGTATCAAGCGGGAGTCGCGATTCGGTGGGAAGTTGCGAGGAAGTCCCGAGCGAGAGCGCGATTCTTCAATAAATTGTAAGGAAATACCAAGCGGGAGCCGCGACCCGGCGGTAAATTGCAAGGAAGTTCCAAGCGAGAGCGCGATTCTTCAATAAATTGTAAGGAAATATAAAGCGGGAGACGTTGTCGTTGTAAACCGGGGGCCAACAACACACTTTGACCCTCAAGACTTTCCCTAATAAAAAACAAGGTGCGAGCCCGGGGAAGGGCACTTCGATCGAAAAAACAATGTGCACCGGACGGGCGGGATCGACAATAATTCTGATTCAGAAATGAAAATCCAACAACAACAACAACAACAACAACAACAATCACTTTACCCGAACGCTCAGTGTTCTCACCAGTGCCAGGGTTTTCATGCGACGCCAGCCAATACCCCCACTTTGTGGGGGGGCAGTGCAAGCTCTACCAAATATCCACACGACTCTTCGCCACCACCCACACCCAGCTTCCCGCCCTATGACGTTCGGACACTTCACTTCGTGGCCTGCGGACGACCGTGGCTACTACACTGGCGTGGAGTACACACCCACAGAAGTTGTTAAGCCTACGTTCGTACACCCACAGAAGTTGTTAAGCCTTGTTAACCCACAGAAGTTGTTAAGCCTTCCACAGAACATCTGTTGCATATGATGCATATGGTACATGATACACATGATACACATGATACGTACTCACAAGATAGTTGATCACATCTTTAGGGCAAATTCCTGAGGGATGTGGGAATACACAAGAGAGAGAGGATATGGTTGTCCCGATGGTTGTCTCGATGGTTGTCCCGATGGTTGTCCTGATGGTTGTGGTTGTCCCGATCGTTGTCCCGATGATTGTCCCGATGGTTGTCCTGATGGCCGCCTGGTGACTGACCTGGATACCCTTTGCAACGAGCGCCTGATGCAAATGATACGGGCTCTCGCAGTCGGCCAAGGGAGGCCGCGACAGCTCCGGGCCATACTGCTCGTTAAGGGCTTTCGCCGTCAAAGCCATGGACCATCCAAGAACACAGGCGATACCTTGATCCGAGATGGCTACGGATGTGCCAGTGATCAGTCGGAGGCTTCCTGGGGCCGCTTGGGGTCCTCTTGGGGAAGGGGGGAAGCCTCCTGGCGCCGCTTGGGGTCCTCTTGAGGGGCTTTGGGGGGCTTCTTGGAAGCATCTTGGGGCCTCTTGGGGGCTTATTGGGTCCTCACGGCGGGCTCTTGGGGCCTCTTGAAGGCCTCCTGGGGCAACCTATGGCGCAACCAGTAGGGGGACGTTTTATTCTCGGCGGCCGAGGGCGCAACCTATGGCGCAACCAATAGGGGGACGTTTTATTCTCGGCGGCCGAGGGCGCAACCTATGGCGCAACCGCAAGGGATTGTGGCCCCTGGCAGGCGCGCGAACCCCGTTGCAAGAGCGTGCGAAAGTAGCTCGCGCGAGCTCATGTAACATAAATGTTGGAAAACCATTGGTTTTTTTAGGATTCGGACAGCGCGCGCGGGTAGAAATTTTGAAAAGTCGTGCAGGTGTTTTTCGAGGACCTACGGTGCGATTCGTGTGATTTTATGATGCGCGGTGCTAAAATTCTTAAGAAGCCCAATGGTTTTTGGAGATTTCGGCGTGCGCGCGCGAAGAAAAAACGAATGTGTCCCGCATGGTATTATTTGACAGGGATGATGGCCCTGGCAGGTGCGCAACCGTTGTCGCAGAAGTTCGAAAAAGTTGCTCGCAAAAGCCCGTTTGACAGAAATGTTTAAAAAGTGTTGGGTTTCCTACGAATCCGCAAGAGCGCGCGGGATGAGATTTTGACATTTTTTTGTTGAAAAACCATTGGTTTTTTGATGTTTTTATGTTAAAATCGCTGCGAACACTAAGGTTTTGGAAGGATTTCGTCTTGCGCGCGCGAATGTCCACTTTACCTTATTTTTTGCAAGGGATTCTTGAAATTTGATTATATTAGAACAAGAAATGTCATTTTCTATTGTTTTTTGCAAGGGAAAGCGGATTACAACAAAACAACCGGATCCTGTACACACCCTCTTTTCTGAGGCTTCCTCACGAAAATGATGAAAATGTAGCTGCGGCCTAGGCGGCGCAGGGGGGGCGCGCACCAGGGGGCCCAACAATAATTATTCTTTAGAATAAATAATGTTCAATCATTTTAAGACTCTTCCCTCATGTCTGCTCACGTGCCACTTAGCACGTATATCCCAAACCCTCGATACCCGCCCTCGTCGTCTTCGATCGTACCCCCTTGGGGGTATATCTTCCTTACCTGTCACGTGTACTTAATGCAGACCCTTAAACAAGGGAAGAGACGACGGGTGGAAGGGGGAGTGAAAAGAATGGAGCACGAAAGACATTAGCAGGATGGGGGCAAGGAGCAGCAAACAAGTGGTAGATCCAGACGGGCAGATCGGATGGGCAGACCCATAGCGGGCACGTCGGGAAGGCGGGCCCAAGCGACGAGGTCGAGCAGGCGGGTTGCTGAAGCGTGGGTCATGCATGACTCGCGAGGAAGTCTCGAGCGACAACGCGATTCCCAAGTAAATCATGAGAAAAGCCAGCGTGGGCCACGAAGGGCATAAAATCCGAGGCCACAGAGGGCAGCGACGGAGCCGCTGAGGGCAGCACCGGGGCCACGAAGGGCAGCGAGGGGGCCACAAAGGGCGACAGCAGGGCCACGAAGGGCATGCATATGATGCCACGACGGGCGCGAACGAGCGGGGGCCACGAAGGGCATTCGTATGTGGGACCACAAAGAACGACAGCGGGGCCACTGAGGGCAGCAAAGGGGCCACGAAGGGCAGCGAGAGGGCCACGAAGGGCGACAGCGGGGCTACGAAGGGCAT
The DNA here is from genome assembly GCA_963575745.1 of Prorocentrum cordatum. Taxonomy (NCBI): domain Eukaryota; class Dinophyceae; order Prorocentrales; family Prorocentraceae; genus Prorocentrum; species Prorocentrum cordatum. The sequence goes on along the minus strand of CAUYUJ010008546.1, from coordinate 105,463 downwards.
GCGTATGGGGCCACGACGGGCGCGTGCGAGCGGGGGCCACGAAGGGCATATAATGCGGGGCCACAACGGGAAGCGAGGGGGCCACTGAAGGCAGCAACTGGGCCACGAAGGGCAGCGAGCGAAGGCGACCGCGGAACCAGCACGGGCAGCGAGGGGCATCGCAGGCGGGCGAAAAGAAGCGAACGGCGATTGCAGTCATTAACGGGCTGGTCGGGCGGGCAGGCCCCGACGGGCGGGTCGAGCGGGCGGGTCGTTGAAGCGTAAGCCCTGCTTGAACCACGAGGCAATATGCAGCGGGGGCGCAACTCCTGAATGTCGACGACCGGCATCTGGATAAATTGCCAGGAAATATCAAGCGAAGCGGTTCGGCGTTGAGTTGCGAGGAAGTCCCAAGCGAGAACGCGATTCGATAATACATTGTCAGGAAGTATCAGGCGGGAGCCGCGGTTCGGTGGCAAATTGCCAGGAAGTCCAAAGCGAGAGTGCGATTATTCAATTACTCACTGCGTGGAGCTCCCCATATGTGCATCTCATTTTTTATATCATGCCATAGTAAGCGTCTGTTCATGAGCGTTTGCCTATATTTTCGCGTTCACATGGGCGACAGGGCCGACGAAGACGAGTAAATCCTAATGCGAATGAGTGAATATGAGTCACCCGTATGGCGGCTTCTTTGAGGGGTGCTGAAACCAGCGCCCCGCCTGAGACATCCTCAAAATCTGCTCCGAAAGCAAAGGATGTTGGGCATGAAAAAAACAAACCGCCTGAGATGGCCGCGAACGGGCCCGTGCTAACACCCCTGGCGGCTCCCCGTAGGGGTGCTGAAACCAGCGCCCCACCTGAGACATCCTCACAATCTGCTCTGAAAGCCAAGGATGTGGGGCATGAAAACGCGCAAGCCGCCTGAGACATCCCTACAAAATGACCGCGAACGGGCCCGTGCAAACACCCCTGGTGGCTCCTTTAAGGGGTGCTGAAACCAGCGCCCCGCCTGAGACATCCTCAAAATCTGATCTGAAAGCCAAGGATGTTCGGCATGAAAACAAGCAAGCCGCCTGAGACATCCCCACAAACTGGCCGCGAACGGGCCCGTGAAAGCATCCCTGGCGGCACCACCGCCCCACCTGAGACATCCTCGCAATCCACTATGAAAGCAAATGATGTTGGGCATGAAAACGAGCAAACCGCTTGAGACATCCCCACAAACTAGCCGCGAACGGGCCCGTGCAAACACCCTTGGCGGCTCCTCTTAGGGGTGCTGAAACCAGCGCCCCGCCTGAGACATCCTCAAAATCTGCTTTGAATGCCAAGGATGTTGGGCATGAAAACAAGCAAACCGCCTGAGACATCCCCACTAACTGGCCGCGAACGGGCCCGTGCTAACACCCCTGGCGGCTCCCCGTAGGGGTGCTGAAACCAGCGCCCCGCCTGAGACATCCTCACAATCTGCTCTGAAAGCCAAGGATGCTGGGCATGAAAACGAGCAAACTGCCTGAGACATCCCCACCCACTGGCCGCGAACGGGCCCGTGCAAACACCCCTGGCGGCTCCTTTCAGGGGTGCTGAAACCAGCGCCCCGCCTGAAACATCCTCAAAATCTGATCTGAAAGCCAAGGATGTTCGGCATGAAAACGCGCAAACTGCCTGAGACATCCCAACAAACTGGCCGCGAACGGGCCCGTGCAAACACCCCTGGCGGCTCCCTTCAGGGGTGCTGAAACCAGAGCCCCGCCTGAGACATCCTCACAATCTGCTTTGAAAGCACAAGATGTTGGGCATGAAAACAGGCAAACCGCCTGAGACATCCCCACTAACTGGCCGCGAACGGGCCCGTGCAAACACCCTTGGCGGCTCCCCGTAGGGGTGCTGAAACCAGCGCCCCGTCTGCGCCTGACGTGTGTTGGGTGAGTCAGACTATGAGAAGGTTTGAGTATGAGTAGGTATGTGTATGAGCACGTATGGGTATGAGTAAGTCTGAGTGTGAGTAAGTCTGAGTATGAGTAACTATGTGTATGAGTAAGTATGTGTATGTGTACGTACGGGTATGAGTCTGAATATGAGTAAGTCTATCTGAGTCTGAATATGAGTAAGTCTGTGTATGAGTAAGTCTGTGTATGTGTACTTATGGGTCTGAATATGATTAAGTCTGTGTATGCATAAGTTTGTGCATGTACGTCAGGGTCTGAATATGAAAAAAAAGCCTGTGTATGAGTAAGTTTGTGTATGTGTACGTCTGGGTATGAGTAAGTCTGAGTATTAGTAAGTCTCAGTATGAATAAGTCAGTGTGTGAGTCAGTCTGGACATGAGTAAGTCTCGTATGAGGAGACGAGGTGAGGAGGGGACGAGACGAGGAAGGAGAAAGAAGGAGGAGGAGGAGGAGGAGGAGGCGTCCAAGTAATAACAAGAACCCCATCTTTGGATATGGGAAAAAATGGTGAGGAAGTCTCAGGCAGGGGCCGTTGTTGTTGTTGCAGTCCAGGGGGGCAACAACGCTTTTTGACCCCGACTACATTGTGAGGAAGTCTCAAGCGGGAGCGCCGTTCCTGAGTAAATTGGGAGGAAGTCTCAGACGGGAGGGGGGGGTCCTGAGTAAATTTGGAGGAAGTCTCAAGCGGGAGCCGTTGTTGTTGTAGTCCGGGGAGCTACGGGCACAATTTGACCAGGAAGACTTTCCGTGTCAAAAAGCAAGGTGCGAGCGTCGAGGGGCACACTTTGACTGGGAAAAAACTATATGCACAGGTGAGGGGGGATCAACAATGATTATTCTTCAGAAATGAGATTCAACAACAATATCAACAATCATTCCCTACCTAGGCTCTGCCTATAAGGGTTCTTACTATCTTCGCTTAAAGGGGCTGGGCATTGCAACTCGCCCCAGGCGGTTCCCCCAGGATCCACCCCGCGATTCCCCCAGTTACGTCCCCTTAGCTTAGCGTTGCTTATCTCATCTTAGCTTAGCTTATTGCATCTTAGCTTAGCTTAGCTTCATCTTAGCTCAGGTTTATCTTACCCTAGCTTACCTTCATCTTAGCTTCGCTGAGATTTAGCATAGCAGAGCACGGCATAGCATAGCATAGCGTAGCATAGCATAGCGCAGCACAGCATATCATAGCATACCCCAGCATAGCACAGCATAGCGCAGCATATCATAGCATAGCAAAGCATAGCGCAGCACAGCACAGCACAGCATAGCACAGCGCAGCATAGCATAGCATAGCACATCAGAACATAGCACAGCATAGCACAGCACAGCATAGCGCAGCACAGAGTCCGCTACCGCTACTGCTACAACTACGACGATGAGGAGAAGGAGGAGGACGGCGTTTACCGCTCCTACTAATGTTGCTTTCCTGGGGGCTCCAACTCCTAGGTAGGGTCGCACTGGGATAATGTTAAGTCGTTCGCTCTTATCTGCTCGCGCGTACCTCACCACGTACATTCCAAACCCCCGACACCCGCCCTCTTAGTCTTCGATCGTACCCCCTCTGTGGGGTAAATCTTCCTGACCTGCCACGCGTATTGGGCCGCCCTAAAAGAGCAAGAGGAATGAGAAAGGAGAGAGAGAGAGAGAGAGAGAGAGCGACAGAAAGAGAGAGGGAGAGAGAGAGAGAGAGAGCGAGAGAGAGAGAGAAACAAAACAAACAAAACGAAGCGAGGAGGAAAGGAGTGGGGGAAGGGAAGAAGGCAAGGGACAAAAGGGAGGGAACTGAACTGCGGACGAAAGAGATTAGAAGGTGGGGGGCTTAAGAGAAGAGCCGGAAAACAAGCGGCAGACCCGGACGGTTGGGTCGGGCAACGGTCCCCAACGGGCGGGTCGGGCGGGCGGGGCCTGCGGACCGGCGGGCGGGGCCTGCGGACCCGCGGGCGGACCTGAACGGGCGGGTCGGGCGTGCGGGACGTGAAAATACCCGGCGAGCTTCCAAGCGACCCGCCGGGCCTGTCGTCACAGGCAAGTCAGGCGGGCGGCCCTAACGGGCGAGTCCAGCAGGCGGATCAAAGCGTGAGTCCTGAATGAATTGTGGGGAAGTCTCAGGCGAGAGCGCGCGGGTACTTTTTTATTACTTGGCACGTGTAGCTGGCGCGGCGCAGCACCTAAAACAGGGAAGGATGGGAGACCGTATGTACGGGCCACAAAACGCAGCGAGGGGCCACTGAGGGCAGCATCGGGGCCACGAAGGGCAGCGACTGGGCCACAAGGGGAGGGGACACGAAGGGCAGCAATGAGGCACAAAGGGCGCGAGCGAGCATGGGGCACGAAGGGCATGACCCTGACGGGCGGGCCGAACGGGCGGATCGATCGTGATTTCTGCGCGATTAGCCAGGAAGTTTCCAGCGATAGAAAGAGATTCCTAAGTAAATTCGAAGACGTGCCCAGCGAACGCGCGACCCCTGAATGGCAAGACCGCGGAGCCGGAGAAAATTGGAAAGAACTCTTACGCGGGAGCGCAATTCTTGAGTAAATTGCGAGGAAATCTCAAGTGGGAGCGGGAGACCAGAGTAAATTTCGAGGAAATATCAAGCGGGAGCCGCTGTTGTTTTAAACCTGGGACCAGGGGCATAATTTGAGCCTCAAGATTTCCCCTGGTGAAAAACAAGGCGCGAGCGCCGGGAGGGGCACTTCAATTGAAAAATGCAACGTGCACCGGAGGGGGGATCAACAATAATTATCCTTCAGTAGTCAGAGTTGAACGACGACGACGACGACAACGACGACGACGACGACGACAACAACAACAACGATCATTTTAAGACTGTTCGCTCTTATCTGCTCGCGCGTCATTCAGTATGCATATCCCAAACCCTGGATACCCGCCCCTTGCGTCTTCGATCGTACCCCCTTTTGGGTGGTATATCCATTCCCTGCCACGCGCGGCTGGCGAAGCCCTTGAAAACGAAGGGTAACAGATAACGGGGGAGAATGAGGACGAAGGGATCGGAGGGAGGGGAGGGCAAAAAGGAGGGGAGACGATGATCTGTGCTGCGAGTGGCGATTCAGCTTGCGCCATGGCTTGCGCCATCCACTCCAACACAGGTTAACAATAAGTTTCGCCATGGGTCTCGCCATCAACAGCGCCACGTACCACCCCCTTGAAAGAACATATCGTGGATACCCCCACGGGGGGACGTACAGCTGCGAACTGGTGTCAGAAGCAAATTTCGTGGAACCCTGAAAAGAAGCGGGATGTTGGGAGAGCGGGGCGGAAGGATAGTGAGAACTGCAACCCTGTCGAAAGGGGCGCGGGGATGTGGAGTGGATTGGGATGGAGTGGACAAGAGTAGGGTCTCAGGAAGAGGAGCGGCAAGGAGTGGAGAGGAGCCGGGAGGAGTGCGGAGGAGCGGGGGGCGCACGGAGGAATCTGGAGGAAGGACTGAAAATACTTGTGGGGAAATCAGAAGTCCAAAGAGAGAGCGCGATTCTCAAATAAACTGTAAGGAAATATCAGGCGGGAGCCGCGATTCGGTTGTAATTTGCGAGGAAGTCCCAAGCGAGAGCGCGATTCTTCAATACATTGTAAAGAAAAATCAAGCGGGAGCCGTTGTTGGCGCGGGCCACGACGGGCGCGAACGAGCGGTGGCCCCGAAGGGCATACGTATAGGGGGTCGCACAAGGCGGCGACGGAGCCGCTAAGGGCAGAAACGGGGCCACGAAGGGCAGAGAGGGGGCCACGAAGAGCGACAGCGGGGCCACGAAGGGCATGCATATGGGGCCACGACGGGCGCGAACGAGCGGGGGCGACGAAGGGCATACATATGTGGGGCCAGAAAGGGCGACAGCGGGGCCACTGAGCGCAGAAAGTGGGCCACGAAGGGCAGCGAGGGGGCCACGAATGGCGACAGCGGGGCGACGAAACGCATGCGTATGGGACCACGAAGGGCGCGAGCGAGCGGGGGCCACGAAGGGCAATGAATCCGGGGCCACAGAGGGCAGCGACGGGGCCGCTGAGGGCAGAAACGGGGCCACGAAGGGCAGAGAGGGGGCCACGAAGGGCGACAGCGGGGCCACGAAGGGCATGCATATGATGCCACGACGGGCGCGAACGAGCGGGGGCCACGAAGGGCATTCGCATATGGGACCACAAAGGGCGACAGCGGGGCCACTGAGGGCAGCAAAGGGGCCACGAAGGGCAGCGAGAGGGCCACGAAGGGCGACAGCGGGGCTACGAAGAGCATGCGTATGGGGCCACGACGGGCGACTGCGAGCGGGGGCCACGAAGGGCATATAATGCGGGGCCACAGTGGGCAGCGACGGGGCCACTGAGGGCAGCAACGGGACCACGAAGGGCAGCGAGCGAAGGCGACCGCGGAACCAGTACAGGCAGCGAGGGGCATCGAAGGCGGGCGAAGGGCAGCGAGCGGTGACTGCAGTCCCTAACGGGCTGGTCGGGCGGGCAGGCCCAGACGGGCGGGTCGAGCGGGCGGGTCGTTGAAGCGTAAATTCTGCTTGAACCGCCAAGCAGTACGCACCGGGAGCGCGATTCCTGAGTGTCGAGGAGCGGCATCTGAATAAATTGTGAAGAAGTATCAGGCGGGAGCCGCGATTCGGTGGTAAGTTACGAGGAAGTCCCAAGCGAGAGCGCGATTCTTCAACAAATTGTGAAGAAGTATCAGGCAGGAGCCGCAATGCGGTGGTAACTTGCAAGGGAGTCCCAAGCGAGAGCGCGATTCTTTGATACATTGTGAGGAAATATCAGGCGGGAGCCGTTGTTGTTGTAAACCGGGGGCCAACGACACAGTTTGAACCTCAAGACTTTCCATAATAAAAACCTAGGTGCGAGCCCCGGGAAGAGCACTTCAATCGAAAAAAACAATGTGCACCGGACGAGGGGGGATCAACAATACGTACTCTTCAGAAATGAGAATTCAATAACAACAACAACAACAACAACAACAACAACAACAACAACAACAACGACGACGACGACGACGACGACGACGACGACGACGACAACAACAAGGCGTGAGCTGTCTGGGTCCCCTCCCCTCCCTCTCTGTTCCTTACTGTCGAAGTATTGCTGTCAGGAGCCCTGGATAGGGAACGAAGCTCCGTTGGGGAATCAGTCTCGCCTAGATGCGCGAGGAGCCATGGAAGGGCCCGAGGCACATCGAGCCTCTTCCGAGGCCAGAGTGGGCCTAACTCCGAAAACTTGGACGGCACCGATGCCATGAAACGCCCGACCTCTATCCTGGCCCTTCCCGTGCCTCTCCTGTTTTCCTTCTTCCCTGCATTTCTCTTCCCTCCTTCTCATCCCTGGGAGGGGATCCCTGCTTTCCCACTGGTTTTGAGCACCCCTTGAGGGCGAGGCCGCCTGGGGAGACTGGCCCCTCCACCTGCGCGCTCCAGGCCTGCTGTGAAAAGTGTAGCTGGTTGCGAGCGACCCGCGCCTGCCCACCCCTGGCCCTCCCCTGGACACCAGCCAGCAGTTGGGTCGCCGGCGACTGGTGTGTAGCGGCGCGCGATCTCGGAGTGCCCGAACTCCTCGTCGGCCTGGCCGCACCACTTGCGGTAGACCTGCTGGGGAGCCCACCAAAGACGTACGCGCCCAGCCACGCACATGAGCACAACCCCCCAGCCCGCGAGGCCAGCCTCGTATTACGAACGTTCGCGCAACGCATACTTTTGAGCATGGGGGAAGCCCGTTTCCATCAGGATCCGCTTCCCCCATGGCGAACTCTCGAAACCCTCGAAAAGTCATGCACACCTACGGCTTTTCTTCGCTCCCGAGCCTGCCCCGTCCGGTTCGGGGCGTACAGCATGAGGTGCTCGCCAGTCGTCAACCGCGGGGCAGTGCCGGGGTCCTTCCACGCCAGGCGGAGACGGAAGTGGCCGGTGGCCACCTGAGCGACGAAAAGAAAGGGGTCTTACCTGAGATGGCATAGAGACCTTACGCCACAGCTTACGCGGCACGCCACATTGAAGACGAGGGCGCTTGCGCGCTACCTTACGCGGGCAGCTTACGCGCCAATATCGGCGAAGACGATCCCAGTTGTTTCCGTCGCTCACCTGGATCTTGTGAGCTACCTTCGCTTCGGAGCGAAGCACCAGGCGCGAGCCATCGCGCAGCGCTGCCAGGTTCTTATCACCTGGTATCGCCTCACGAGTGCAGCAGCAGTAGGCATTGGCAGCTCCCATTGACGCCCCCTCCGTGCAAGAGACGCCTGAGTGCTTTGGGTCAAAACGGCTGTGTGGTGTGAGCGATCGCTGCGAAGGCTGCGGCGAAAGATGGTGGAGTTCGTGGAAATGCTGATGGCAGTGGCGGAGATAACGGCGGTTGCGATGAGGAGAATCACACCAAAGGTGGTGGTGGCAGTGGTGAGTACTGCTGCAGCTGCCGTGATGTTGGTGGCAGCACGACGGATGGCCACGAGCCGTCAGGCGAATATGGCAAGCCATCATGAAGCTCATAGTAGGTTCAACTCTAAAAGTCATTACACGCACATGCATTCGTGCGCACTCTCCAGCGGGTAATGAAGGAAAGCCTTCCAGAAACGCCACGCCCACCAGGGTCCCACTGCTCCATCCCAGCTCGAAATCTCTCGAAGCCTGCGCTGACAAGCAGAGGGCAGCACATGAACAAAAAGCGAGATAATGAGCGCAGCCTATGACGAGGAAGCACACGCAGATTCAGAAGAGAGGGGTAGCGGAACTGAGCAGCAGCAAGGGTCGGCTCCTGATGAACTTGCTCTGCCAAGAGCTTCGAGCAGAAAGAACAAAACATGTCCGGCTTCACAAGAGTATTGAACCTGGGCGATTCTCCTCCTCCCCCTCCTCCTCCTCCTCCTCTTCCTCCTCCTCCTCCTTTTCATTTTCCTCCTGCTCCTCCTCCTCCTTCCCCTGCCCCTCCTCTTTCTCTACCTCCAACTCCTCCTCCTCCTCCTCCTCCTCCTCCTCCCCCTCCTCATTCTCCTCCTCCTCCTCATAATCATCATCATCCTCCTCGTCCTTCTCCTCCTCCTCCTCCTCCTCCTCCTCCTCCTCCTCCTCCTCCTCCTCCTCCTCCCCCTCCTCATTCTCCTCCTCCTCATAATCATCATCATCCTCCTCCTCGTCCTCCTCCGCTCCTCCTCCTCCTCCTCCTCCTCCTCCTCCTCCTCCTCCTCCTCCTCCTCCTCCTCCTCCTCTCCCCTTCCTACTCCCCGTCCCCCATCTCTTGCCCCCTCCTTCACCTCCTCCTCTTCCTCCCCCACCCCCTCCTTCTCTCCCTCCTCCTCCTCCTCCTCATCATCATCATCATCCTGCTGGTCCTTATCTCCGCTATGCTATGATTAAGATTACCACAAGCATTAATCGCATTATAAGTATAAACAATAGTAGTAGTAGTAGTAGTAGTAGTAGTAGTAGTAGTAGTAGTAGTAGTAGTAGTAGTAGTAGTAGTAGTAGTAGTAGTAGTAGTAGTAGTAGTAGTAGTAGTAGTAGTAGTAGTAGTAGTAGTCAGTAACAGTATCATTAACAGTAGTAGTAGTAGTAGTAGTAGTAGTAGTAGTAGTAGTAGTCGTAAGAGTAGTAAGAGTAGTCATAGTAGTAGTAGTAGTAGCAGTAGTAGTAGAAATAGTATTAGTAAGAGTAGTAGTAGTAGTAGTAGTAGTAGTAATAATTAGTAGTAGTATGAGTATTTATATATTAGCAGTAGTAATCATTAGGAATACTGTTGATAGTACTAGTAGTAGCTTTATTAGTAATAGTACTACTTTTATTCATAGTTGCGCATATTAATGATCAGCATCCCCTTCTTCGTTTGATTATTCGTAATAGTACTACCATTGTTAGAATTAGTATCGTTATTCGTGTTAGTCTTCGCATTAAAAGTCTTATTCGTGGTCGTGTAATTATTATGATTGTTCGTATCATTCGTAATACTAATAATATTCGTTTTCTTACGATTAATAGTCCTCAGCATCAGCGTCATTATCATCATCATCATCAGAAGCATCATCATCAACAGCATCAGCATTATCACCACCATCGTCCTCATCATCAGCATCATCATAACTATTCACATAAGCTTGCCTTCTAGGAGCTCTACCTCAAACCCTACTCATTGGTCCGTTCCCCCCCTTCCTATTTCCTATGCCGCCCCCCTGAGCGCTCCTCCACCTCTTCGCATCATCGCCGGCACCACCAGCATCACCATCGTCACCCCCCCATTGCCAAAGGCACCCCCCCTTATTTCTTCGTGCGTGCTTGCGTGCGCGCTTGCTTGCTTGCTTGCCTGCACGCTTGTACGCTTGCTTGCTTGCTTGCGTGCTTGCTTGATTGCGCGCTTGCTTGCACGCTTGCTTGCACGCTTGCTTGCTTGCTGAATTGCGGATTCCAAGCATGCTTGATTCCTCTGAATCTTTGATTCGAGTCGGCTAATCGATTTGGGGTCAACGCTGGCTGATATTATCATCGTTCTCCTCAGCATCATCAAGATCATCGTCGTCGTCAGCATCACCATCATCTTCAGCATCAGCATCATCGTCATCAGCAGCAGCATCATCAACGTCATCATAATCAGCATCATCATCAGAATCGTCAGCAGAATCAGCAGCATCATCATCATCATCATCATCATCATCATCAGTATCATCATCAGAATCCGCCGGACCCTTGTGGGTCTCTAGGCGTGTGAGATTATCCCCCCCCCTCCCATAATCCCACCCCAGGGACCCCCCATACTGGCAATTCGACCCCCCCCCCTCGCCCAGCGCGGGCAACATGTCTCGCCACACATCCTCGGACAGCGCTTTCGCTCACGACTTCGCTTCCGAGGTGGCAGCGTTACGCGGCCAGCTGAGTGCGACGGTTCTTCTCGACCTCACCAATGCACTTGACCTCGCGCGGCCCTCGCAGCTGTTCAAGGAGGGCTCGCGCTGGGCCACCCCCCCGGGACGCTCTACATGTTACTGTGCACGCATCGGCTTCCTCGACGACTGACGGGATATGGCCCCAGAGCCCTGGTTGATGACGTCTCGGCGCGATATTCCGCGCCTGGCGCAGCTGGCGCGAGGGCGTTAGATTTGGCAGCGCGGCTTCTTCATGAGGATTCCGCGCATCCTTGGATCTTGCTCCAACGATAAGAAGTCGGGGATTGCAGTCGGCACTCAAGCTGCTTACGGGTTGGGCATGAAACTAGCTACAGCTGAAAAGGCGAATGCGGAATCTCTCGACCATGAGACCGTGGGCGCACGACCCCTGAGGCTCCATCGCGATGAGACACGGCCGCGCGCTGCTTTGCCACAATTGCGCTGGGTTTCTGGCGCTGCCACACGGGGCCCCAAGGGCCTTGAGGAGCCAGTGTCTAACGCCCTCTGAGGCCCCGTCGACCCGCGATGAGCAGCGTCGCAAACTAGCCAAGGCCGCGAGAGGCCTCCATCCGCCCACTGGAGGAGTCTTGCAGGACGGCCCGCCTTCGGGGATCTGATGTCCGAGAAATCCATCTCTCCTGCATGCCCGTTCAAAATACCTGCCAGCAGGGCATAGGACAACCTCCTTGCGCCCAAAGATTCCTGCCCAGTAACTACAGGTGGCATAGAACACAGCCGGGCGGGTCGTCGACGCATCGCCACCTGGTCGGACACCATCCAGGCGCAGTCGCCGATCAACGGGGGGGCAGATGGAGGCCCATGTCCGATGACCACGCAGCTGCGACGACGCGTCCGACAAATACGTTCTGGGGTCTCTTCTACACCAGCTTCTCTGAGCCGGGTCGGCTAGGCCACGAGACCCGCCGACTGCGATTGATTGAATACGTCGCAAACTTGCCTGGGCCAATCAGCCATGGATGTTCGCCGCGCGCATCATGGCCGAGAAGGGCAAGGGCGGCGGCGCGAGCTCGCAAGGGGTCTGGTCAAGCTTCAAACCCGACCGCGATGCCGCGCGCGCCGCAAATAAACACAGAATAATGCGAGCAAGCCCGGCACCCGGATCGCGACGTAGAAGGCAGTTCCGCGCGAATCCGGCCCCGCTCCGTCATCGGGCACCGGCAGGGGCCGATTCTCAGAAGGGGCGACAGGTCATCCAAAAAATGGCTCCCGATTAAGCCTCCATGAAGTCCTGGAAGAGCAGGGCACCCAAGAATTCCTCGGGGGCGGGCCGCTCCTGAGGCGGGGTCTTTGGCGCTCCGGCAAGGTCGACTAAGCTCAGGGCATGGCCCGAAAGGCCCCATGCGATGCACCACCTCAACTACATCCTCAGCCACCCCTCACGGCGCCCATCTGAAGGAGGGCCACCCCAGGGACCGATGCGAAGATGCGAGCGACGGCGTTCGTCGAGCCCTCCCACAACGAGCAACGCGCAAGGTCCGTCTGTTCGACGCCCCGTCATCTTAGCAAAGAGATTATACCAAAGTGCGCCCCCCCCAGCCCGCCCCTCATAGAAGACAGGATCGGGTCTGAACTCGGAGTCGGCAATGCTGGGGCAGCGGAGGCCGGGCACTGGCAGTGACATCACCAGCCAGGATAACCGGCGCACGTTCAGGGGCGCGACGAGCAACACTAAAGTCGCGTTCAATCGCTTCGATTACCTTTCGCTTTTTCGCCATGCTGAGCCCAAGCATGCGAGCGCTACAACGCGAAATTCAGCAGCCCCAGTACTCGCCCAAAATCGCCGTGGCATATGTTCCCTAACATTGTCGATGACCCCAGTACCCATCTCTGGACGGAATGCCAGGAGTCCTCCCGCAGTCGTACTATCAGCGAACAAGTGGCACACCTTGAACGGCCTGTGGACATGATGCCGCATGTCCTCGGCACGCGCAGCGGCCCCGCGAACTTGTTGGAGCTCCAAGATCGAGGTCGGGGCGAGGAGAGTCCGGGTTTAAGCGATATTCTGGCTGCGGGGCGCGAGGCCATGATGTGGCTGAGCTCTGGCGCCCCAGCTCGTCACTGCGACCCTGGCTCGTGGAGAGGAAGACAGGCACCGCGCAGCCATCAGACGGCTAAAGGGGACACCGGGCGTCGTAGCCTCGGCGAAGAGTTGCTGGACGGCGGCCTGAACGATCCGCGCCTCAAAACCCAGCAGCTCCAAATTCTGGCCACAGAAACGGATGTTCGGCGGCCCGGGCCCCCTGCTGCTGCCGACGATAACCTTGTCCTCGTCCACGCAATACCCCTTGGTGTCATTGATCGTGGTGAGGAGTCGCGCGATGTCCTTGCAGCCCAGCCTTTCGCGACCTGCTCGGCGACCTCGTCGGGGCCGACGGGGGGGTTCTACTTCGGGTCCGAAGGGAGACGCGGCCATGATCTTCCTCCACAACGCATGACGTCCCAGTAATTCCAAGCACACCCAGCGCTTGGTTGACTCGGCGGGCGGCGCACCCAGGCTGTCCTTTGTCCATGATTTTGAACCGCTCCCCCGCAGCCTCTCCATCCACTGCGTTGTCCTACTGGGATAAACTGCTGTCCTCCATCTGCGGGAACATGGCCTTCCCCAGCGCCCCGCGAGGGAGCACCACCGCTGATCACACCGCGATGATAGAAGGGCCCGAAAAACGATTGGAGGCGCCGCCGATTTCCAAACGTGGGCCTGGCCTTTCACGAAGAAAAAATCCCAAGAGGTACCGGAGCTCTTGGACTTCCGCCGTACGCTCGTCGTTGCGAGCGTCGTGGTCACGCACCTCCGTCCGTGGCGACGATGCGCGCGAACGGGGCCATGCGCGCCCCCTTCTGGTACTCGGTCCAGTTCGCATGGATGAAATGCCACTGGTCGCAGGTGACCGCTAAGTAATGAAAATAACAGAACGCGGCCATGCAGGTGTTGCCCGAGACGTATTCAAGCAGTTGGTCGCGTCCAGACACCAGGTGATGATGGACGACACGCGCACGAAAAGCAACGGCGCACTTGTGCGAGGGTACTGTCGGTCGCCAAATTCCATCGTGCCAAGGAAAGGTGACATCTGGGATCCTCGTCCCTTCGTCATGGTCGCACTCCTGCCCAAACAGTGTTGTGCTTTGCCCTCGATCAGCGGGAACGAAGACCCAGAGGAGAAGCCCACCGTCATGAAAGGGAGAAGCCTGTTGTTCATCAACAGCAAGAAAAGGCGAATGCATAAGCAAGGCGCCGAGAGCAGCAGCGCGTGAGAGACAGGTGATGAACGCCACATCCAACTTCTGAATCCACGGCGCGCCCATGTCCCTGATGCAGCAGACGGCGACAGCTTCCACTTAGCACGTCCGCCTGTCCGTGGCCTTGTCGATGCTCGAGTAGTGCTCCGCCATCGTCGTGATGAGGGCAGAAAAAGGAGGTCTACATTAACTGGATGCTGGCCATGGCATCCGTTCTGGTCGTGTCGATGTTGGCGCGCATCTCCAACTGCACACGGCTATCAGAGGCTGTATCCGCTGGAGCACTTCGCTGTTCAGGAAGAGGGCCTGCTCAAGCATCTGATGCACCAGTCGCCCTCGCTGTCGCCGCGGTGCCAGCTTCAGACAAGGCACAAGGAGTGAGGCCTCCCAATTGGGCAGGTGAGGTGCCGCCAGCGCCAGCACGGCCACCTCCCTTGCCATATCCCTGCCCAGCCACGGGGGAGCAAGGCGGCAAAATCGTAGGGGTCGGGAGTGTGGGGACAGCTTCTCTGCGTGCAGGAACTCCTGCGGCTCTCTGTCGAACTCGTCACCTGGCGTGTCCACCACCTCTGCGTCATCGTCGTCTATGGCCTGCTATTGTTTCTTCGTTTTCTTCCTGGGGGCCTCCTCATGAGCACCTGATCCGCTCCTGCCCAGGACGCGACCGGGGCGCTTGGCGCCAGGGGTGCCCCCAGCAGCGGCACCCGCGGCAGCAGCACCAGAGGCAGACATGGCGATAGGCACACCGAGAATCCGAGGCAAAGGGCGAGCACGAGGGCGCGGAGGCCGAGCGCCGTGGCCTCCTGAAAGCCAAGCAGGGACTGAGCCAGCCCCTCGGCAGCGTTCAAGCTCAAGCCGCCAGGGCTCGTCCTCCTCCCTCCTCATTATCCTCCGTATCCTCTTCCTCCTCCTCCTCCTCCTTCTCCTCCTCCTCCTCCTCCTCCTCCTCCTCCTCCTCCTCCTCCTCCTCCTCCTCCTCCTCCTCCTCCCACACACACACAAATTGCAATACCACTGCTACGAATAAGGATAAAAGGATCCCTCGAGACGTGCCTGTCTCAGACCAACGATTTCCCTTGTAATCTTCGCACAAACATGTCGTTCTGCATGAGGGTCTTACTGCATGAACGAGTACTCCTGCGCCTGACCGCTGTCAACATCAAACGCTACCATTAAAAAACATGCCGCCGATGGTGCCACTGGCCCAAGTGCTGTCGGGAGAAGCTTGAAGAATTGTGAGTTCGCCACAACTCCGACGCCGCCATCCCAAAGGCTTCACGGAAGCAACTCGTGTGGCCAACCGCCCTATAATAATACAAAAACTGCATAGACAGAATTCTCTGAGGTTCGCATTTTTTCTTGGATCGGCGCTTGATCCCCCTCCCTGGCGCGCGGAGCGCGCCAGGAGCGGCGCCGCCGGCGATGCTCCAAAAAATACCCTGGCGACGTACCCAACCCCTGCGCAATGCTGGGCACGAGTAGCTTGGAGACGTTATACGGAAGTGATGACGTGGCATGGGCGCATACATTTCTGTGAGCGGCATTCGTGAGGCTCGCAGCCCCCAAGGACGGCGAGGTCCCGCTCAGATCTGCCTGGTGCCTCGCTCCGCTGGACCCACCAACAGCCCTCGAAAGTGGCGACAGCTTCGTAGATCGCAGCCCCCCAGGGACGACGAGGTCCCGTTCAGATCCGCGCGGTGCCTCACTCCGCAGGACCCACAAGCAGCCCTCGAAAGTGGCGACCGTTTCGCAGATCGCAGCCCCCCAGGGACGGCGAGGTCCCGCTCAGATCCGCGCGGCGCCTCACTCCGCAGGACCCACAAGCAGCCCTCGAAAGTGGCGACCGTTTCGCAGATCGCAACCCCCCAGGGGCGGCGAGGTCCCGCTCAGATCCGCGCGGCGCCACACTCCGCAGGACCCACAAGCAGCCCTCGAAAATGGCGACAGTTTCGCAGATCGCAACCCCCCAGGGGCGGCGAAGTCCCGCTCAGATCCGCGCGGTGCCTCACTCCGAAGGACCCACCAGCAGCCCTCGAAAGTGGCGACAGCTTCGCATATCGCAGCCCCTCAGGGACGGCAAGGTCCCGTTCAGATCTGTGCGGTGCCTCACTCCGCTGGACCCACCAGCAGCCGTCGAAAGTGGCGACGGTTTCGCAGTTTCGCAGATCGCAGCCCCCCAAGGACGGCGAGGTCCCGCTCAGATCCGCGCGGTGCCTCACTCCGCAGGACCCACAAGCAGCCCCCGAAAGTGGCGACCGCTTCGCAGATCGCAGCCCCCCAGGGACGGCCAGCCCTTGAAAGTGGCGACAGCTTCGCAGATCGCAGCCCCCTAGGCACGGCGAGGCCCCGCTCAGATCCGCGCGGCGCCTCACTCCGCAGGACCCACAAGCAGCCCTCGAAAGTGGCGACAGTTTCGCAGATCGCAACCCCCCAGGGACGGCGAGGTCCCGCTCAGATCCGCGCGGTGCCTCACTCCGCAGGACCCACCAGCAGCCCTCGAAAGTGGAAACAGCTTCGCATATCGCAGCCCCCAAGGGACGGCGAGGTCTCGCTCATGCCCGCGCGGCGCCTCACTCCGCAGGACCCACCAGCAGCCCTCGAAAGTGGCGACCGTTTCGCAGATCGCAGCCCCCCAAGGACGGCGAGGTCCCGCTCCGACCCGCGCGGCGCCTCACTCCGCAGGACCCACAAGCAGCCCCCGAAAGTGGCGACCGTTTCGCAGATCGCAGCCCCCCAGGGACGGCGAGGCCCCGCTCAGGTCCGCGCGGCGCCTCACTCCGCAGGAGCCACCAGCAGCCCTCGAAAGTGGCGACAGTTTCGCAGATCGCAGCCCCCACAGTCGGCGAAGACTAGAGTAACAAGTAAGAAAGAGAAGAGACTGTGCGCTCTGTTTTACGAGAGCGACGCATGCGGTACGCGGTGCTGTTAGGCGCATATGCGGGCGCTAAGCCTGGCCAGGCTCAGGGCCCAAAAGGCAGCGGGAGAGAGGCGGGTGAAACAGAGCAGGGGCAGCGAAAGGCAGGGATGACCTGACGTGGGTCCGTCCGAGTCTGGGGCTCAAACACGTCCATTGTTCCCTCGGTAGAAGCAGTTACACTTCCACCAAGAGACCAACCCCGCCCTGCTAGCCTGCCTCGGGTCTGGCCCACAGCTCCAGGAAGCGCACGTCGAAGGTCTGCGGGCCGAGGAGCTGCGCCGGGGGGAGCTCCGCGCAGTCGCAGGCGCTCAACTCCTGGCGCGCCTGCCAAAAGGATCCGCCTGGAACAACACCCATGGAGCGTTGTCTCCCCTCACTGTCTGTGGAGAGCCGGCAAAAAGGCACGGCCCCCCTCGCTGATATGGAGGCCAGGAGCATGATGTCTTACTCCGGGGCTTGTCTGCTGAGGCTGGCTGCACGGCGTCGTTGTCGCAGTCTGCTCACCGTTCAGGTTGCGCAGCTCCATCAGTCTCTGTGCCTGCACTGGGCTTGTTGTTCAGCCTCGAGTGCTGGCTGCTCGGCGCGCTCTTCTTCCTCTTTTCGTCGCTGAAGCGCACCGTCGGATGAATATCACTGGCATGGCCAGTCATGACTCCCAGGACGAGGCCCCGACCGATGCTTCCCTTAGTCATCGGGTCGGCCCCCATGTCTGGGGTGTCGCACCACAGCATGTCTTCGAGCTGCTCGGTGCGAAGCTGGTCGCTCAGCCACCAGAGATGGCCGGCCATCGAGTTCTCGGATGGCGGCCGGACGGGGTCGGACAGCAAGGCCGCGAAGACCGACATGCCGTCCACGACCAGCTCGGCCGGGATGGCGCAGGCCCCTTCCCCCCGCAGCCGCCGGATCTCCTCCGCGGTGGCCGGGCCGGGCACCATCTCACGCAGGGCGAGGAGGCACTGCTGCACCCCGTCAGCTGCGCCGCAAGCCGCGAGCAGCTCTGAGCCGAAGGAGGGCCTGCACACAAGCTTGTGTGATCTGCTGATGGCATCCAGCAGGTGGCAGACCTCCTTGCCCGTCTTGGGGCGCGTGCCCATGCGCATGTACACGGCGCCGCGCATGCCGCACCCCGTCTCCCCTGCCCTCTTGAAGGAGCCGTCGCTGTGCACGACCAGTCGCTTGCTGCACTTCATCGCTGGGAAGACGATGCGTGCCTTCAGCTTCTGCATGGCCAGAACGACTGAGTTGAGCTGCATCACGTGTCTGATGAGCAGTTTGTTCTTGGCTCTCAGCAGCGCGACTACGTACACAGCCACAAGGTGTTGCGCAAGTAGCGCGTAGGCTACTGCTCCCAAGAGAGATACGAATAGGTCTGGGAGCGGACCAGTGGCCGGCTGATCCGCCTTGGCCTTGACCAGGTCGACGTGCCTGATAGGAATCAGCGCGTCGATGTACTCGTCCTGGTCTAGGGTGACCGCGCCGTCCGCGGCGCGGCTCTGGTGGGCGCCGCAGCTGGCGAAGTCCCCCCAGTCACCCTTCATCTTGCCAAAAACGCTCTCGATGTGAGAGATCAGCTGGTCCACGCGTTGATTCTGCCCAGCTATATTCAGGTCGTCCACGTGCTTGGATAGCATGCGCACTAGCTCTGAGACGCCGTGAGCATGGCTCGTAGGTGCCTCATACTTGACCTCGAGCTCCGGGCCCCAGCGCGTCGGCTTGGCGCTGCACTCTGGAGAGCGCGCGACCCGGGCGAGCTTCATGGAGAACGCCCGCGGAGCCCGCGGAGCATCCTTGCAGCCTGTGCCTGGCATGATGCAATGGAGGCACTCCGTCTTCTCGTCGAAGTCCTCGTCGCCGGGCACCTTCCGCAGTATCGCGGCGCTGCCGGGAGGTAGCGTGAAGTTGACCTCCCTAGGCGCCTCGCCCTGCCCCTGCATCTCCTCGCAAGTCATCCCTTGCAGGAAGGCCTTCTCCACGCCCACGGCAACATAAACCCAGTCTGGCGCGCAAGCCGCCCCCGAAGACAGGAAGCGCTGAGACGAACGCTTGGCTGCCCCAGCGAACGTCTCCAGCGCCCCCGCGCCTATGTCTCCGAAGCCCCGCAGTGCCATCCGCCATCTGATAATGCACACCATCTTGCCCTCCGCATTATTGCGGTGCCTCCACTTGAAGACGCGGCGGGAACCCATGACATCCCGAGCTCCTCGAAGGGGTCGTCGCTCGAAACACTTGTACTTGACCCAGATGGTGAGCTCCTCCAAGATGGCTGCGGCAACCTCTTGGGGCAGCCTAGACACCTCCTCCTTAGTGAGCAACGTCGGTGTCGCGCTTGATTACCGCGGTCTTCACGGCGGCGTAGACGTTAAGCGCAGCTGTCCACGATGATGAGTCGACATGGTCGCTCATCTCGGTCTGCGTGCTCAGGAATGCTTCACACACTCCGGGGTCAAGGTACAGCTAGCTCCACGCGTGGACCTTGATCATCGCCCTCCTCCAGCGTGGCATACTCGGCCACCGGGGCCCCAGGAAGGTAGTAGTGGCACCTCTCGTGGATCGCCTGGCGCTGACGCTCAGTCTCAAGGCATGATGGCCATTCGGAGGGCCGACGGCCCATGCCGGCCGCAGCGTGCTCGATGGCTGCGTAGACCTGCTGCTGGTGTTCCTCGCAGCCGTCCTTCATGAGCACGCTGGCGAGGTCGTCGGCATGCTCGACCTCTTGCCACACAGCTAACATCACCTTCTGGATGTGGCCGGAGAAGTCACTCTCGTCGCCCTCGGGCATGACTGAGAGCGCTGAGGATGATCCCCCTTCCGCAGTCGACGCAGCATCTTCATGAGATCCGACAACATGGTGTCCAATCTCGCCTTCAGGCTCTAAACCGACGTCTGCTGCCATAAGTGGCTCATCGCCCAGAATAAACTGCAGGATGCGGGCGTTCTTCCAGGCGTCACCGACCAAGGAGTACGAGTGGAAGTGCACGCTGTTGAAGTGCATCTGCTGCGCGTCGCAGGGGTCCTTGGGAAACCACCAAATGACCAGACTGCGGGAGCAGCCTGGCCAGGCGCCAACCTGTTTCTGGCCTCGGATCAGACGTATGGCGCGAACGTCTGACAGCTGAAAGCACCTGTGGGCAAGGTTGCGTAGGGCTTGGAAGACCTCGGGCTTCTGTCGAGCCTGCTCGGTGAGGCTGACGTTGCCGCCGTCCTCCCCATGGCCGAAAATGCGAGCTCCTGTTCCTTCCTGGCTTCCTGGATGTGCTCGATGAAAGCCTCGACCACAATCCACGCCAGGCTGGCGCGTGTCATCCCGGCGCCGAGGTCGTCGTAGACCGCGCCGATGAAATGACGGACGCCCTGCCATCTGCAATTCACCGCGGCGCGGCGGTACTTGACAGTGACCTTCCCGCGCGCCGGATCCACTGCAGTGATCGCCCCTGGGCCTGCCCAGCCTGCAACATCCTTGGCGTCGGGCGGCCGATGGATCTCCACGACGTCACCGATGTTGAACTGGCCCTCGCCGGACGGCTGGGTGCGCGTCCGGAGGGCACGGTTGACGCGTGCTATCGAGGTCGCCTCGATCATGCGCTGCAGTGCGATCTCGCGAATGCGCCACCGCAGTCGGCTGGGCTGAGTCTCACCACCAGGAGAAGCAGGATTGGACTCATCGGCATGGCCAGATTCGTCCGCACCCTGTGTCGACCTCTAGCGGCGGCAGCATGCTGGGCCGAAGTCCGACACCACGTTGCATGGCGCGACGCCGCCTGCATGCGTGAGGCTGTTGCCGGCGAAGATGGCGTTCGCCAGCATGGAGTCGAAGTTCGCCGCAAGGCTCTCTCGCTCCAGTTGCTCCTCGGTGGCGTGCAGAGCATGGCGCAAGATCGCGCCGCGTCGCTCTATGAAGCGCGCGTGCTGCCTGGGCGCCCGCGCGCGCAGGGAGATACCTCGACGCTCGAGTCCCTCGTCGAAGTACTTCGAGGTCGCCATGCCGCCCTCGCCGTCCACGATGAGCTGTTCCATAGCTCCGAACAGCTGCACCCACGACTTGTCGATCGCGGTCAGCATCGTGGAGTCGCGCCTGTCGCTGATCTCTTGGCCGTTATGTCACCTGGAGGCGCAGCAGATCAGGTGGAACACAATGCGGTCCTTGCAGAACATGATGTCGCACTCGACGTGCTGGTTGATGCTGGTGGACAGGCGTAGGGTCGGTACTGTCTGGTGCGCTGGCGGTAGTCATTTGCGACACTCACGACAGTTGTTCACGACCGTCGGGATGAGGTCGACGACATCCTGGTTCACGTTGGCGGCCCTCAAGGCGCGCAACATCTCCTCCTTGGTGGCGTGCCACCACAGGAGGTGCAGCTTTCGCAGCTCCCTCATCCTTGTGTCGCAAGAATTGCTGCGAAGTGCTCGTAGCGACGTGGTCACGTCGAAACGCGCCCAGTCTGCTGGCCCCGGGTTCCCCACTGACGCGTCGGCGGCCTTTTTGGCTAGGCGCCGAGAAACCTGGGCTGGTGAGGCCCGCAACCGAGCTCTGTCTGGAAGAGGCCCAACAGCATGGCCGTGGCCTCCTTCATCTTCTGGAGCAGCAGCGGCGGGGCCGTCTGAAGACCCAGCGGCGGCGGCAGCAGGAGGTCCAGCTCGTTCTGGAAGGGCTGCCTCGTCGGCAGCACCAAGGTCTGCACCGCCCGGTAGCTGCGCCCGCGCGTCGCTGGAAGGATGGGGCCCTCCGGGCACCGCTGGTGCTCGCGGATGTCGCCCCGTACGAGGACGGGGTCGGACGCGAGAGTCGGCGAAGCGGCACTGGCTGAAGATGCCGTTGTGGAGCGGATGGTCGCGCAACTTCTCCGCCTTGCAGCCAGGGCACTCCCAGTGGACCGGCACCGCATGTGGGAATCGGCAGGTGGCCGGATCCCTCTAGCGCATTGGCGAGTCAGCCCTCAAGTTGCGCCTGCAGCCGCTGCGCGTATATCGGGCTCGCTCGGCTGCAACTTCACGTCTGATATCCCCTTTCTGCGGCTCCCGAGGCCACGGCGGGATACACTGAAGCTGAGGCGACGCTGGCCTGAACATGGTCCGCACCAGCCGCGCGCCTGAGTCTGCGGCGCAGGTCAACAATGCCTTGGACTAGCCGCTCGGCCATTCGCCATGGCCAGATCTGGGCGTCGTGGCTGTTGCGGCCCTCTATGTGCACGTGCGCGTGAGGTCCTGGACATCGTAGGCCCTCGAACTGGTCCAGGATCTCTGGGGCGTTCGACAACAGCTGAGTGGCCTTCCTGAGGATGCCGCCTCGGCTGTCCTTGAGGCCGAGCTGGCACTGGTCGAAGACGATGCTCTCGACGCCCGGAGTGGCCAACACGTTCGGCCAAGGGGGCTCGGCATAGAGCCTCGAAGCCTCGGGCTGCTCGTTCACGGAGTAGCCGCCAAACTCGATCTGGATCTTGACTAGATGGCCGCGTGGCGCCGCGTCGTCGCACGACTCCTTCCAGGTGTCGTAGTTGCGCCAGTAGTTGCAGTTGGCCCATCTGCCGAAGGGCCTGCAGGTGGGCGCCATGATGATGATCATGGGCCCGCACTGCCGCACGTAGCGCGCCACGGCGATCTGGGTCTCGCCGTCGTTGGGGTCCACGCCGAGGACGAGGTCGAAGTTCTCGCCGGCCTTGAGGTGTCTCCTGACCGCCTCCGTGCTGGTCCGAGCCCCACCTCCGCAGATCTCCACGATGTCCACGCCGTAGTCAAGGGTGGCGAGGTAGGTGAAGAACTTGGTGAGTGCATGGCACGCGATGGTTTGAGCACCTCCGACGACGACGTCTGGCGGCGAAGAGGCGCGAAACCACCACGTAGGCCAGCATGACGCGAAGTTGTCGTAGAAGTCATCGTCGTCGTACTCGGGGCCATCGCAGTCGCCGAGGCAGGAAGCTCTAGTAGATCAGGTGCGAGGCCTGAGAGGTCCGTGCCGCAGTCGTCATGGTGGTCCTCCACGTGCTGCTTCCTGGCTTTCGGCACGTGCCCCTCCTTGATCTTGGCCTTCTGACGGATGCGCTCGCCCGTCGGGCACGCGGGATCGTCGCGGTCGCTCCTCGCACCCTGGATCCCAGGGTTTCGCATTGCAGGTTGGGACGCCCTTTCCGCTCCCACTGCTTTCCCGAAATCTCCGCCCGACTGCCCTTGCCTCGGTTCGACGCTGGCAACACGGTTGCTGCACACTGTCTTCTTGTCGTGTCCTGGCTTGTGACCTTGACTGGCCGCCGGGATACACCGACCACTTCCGGTCGAAAATGGTGGGTTTCCGTTGTTCCTTTCGTCGCCTCGGCTGGATTGCTGTCTGGCGTTGCCCCCGCTGCGCCCACCACCTGGACTGGATATGGTGTTCGAGTCTGGTGAGCAAACTGCCGTTGTCCCTCGTGATGCCGCACTGCCGTTGTGTCTTGAGCTCTTGTTCGACTTGGCGCCCAGGTGGTGCGACACCGTAGAGGAACATCGGCAGCAAGGCGCAATGAGAAGCAACTCCCTGCACATCAGGTTCGCGTAGGCCGTCTTGTCCGAGGCGTGCCAGTCGTTGACGCGCTCCACAAGCTTGATGGGCCACCGGCAGAGCTGGCTGGGGACCTGCTCGCCGGTCAACGCTGCGAAGGCAACCGCACTGCACCTCGCACCAGGCGTAGGCAGTACCAGGGGCTTGCGACATGCCCGGCGCCTGCTGGCGTAGAGGACCTGCGTGCTAACCAAGTTCTCGACCACGGGTAGTCGCCAATGAGGTCCGTGAACGCCGAAGATCACGATCCTGGTGCCCATGGCCTTGGCTCGAGACGCCCAATGTGGAAGAGTGCGCAGCAAGGCGTTGGCAGCTGTTGCACGCGATCCAGATGAAGCCGTAGCGAGTGGCAGGCCACGTGCCTCCCAGCATGGACCCGGTGGCAGCCGCAAAGTCGCTGCGCCTGTGGACGTCCATGCCGTGCCCTTGTAGTGCTTGAACGGTGCCTCTGCCTCTCTCTAAGACCCAGGCGGCGCAACCTGGCCCTGTTGGGCCGGCCGCCGATGCCCGCCCCGCCGTTTCCTAGCGTGGCAGGTCGGCACCGCCACCATCATGGACGATGGCATGCCCGACGAGGTCTGGGGCTCCAAGGGACGAAAAACTCAAATTTGCACCGATAGATTATGTTATCCCGCTGAGGTACACAAGGCCTGTGTGTCCGAAGCCATTGGAGCCGCGGGCCGAGGAAGGGAGGTGATCCACGATCTGCACCTCGGAGTTCGTGATCATGCGCTCCAGTATGAGCTGGGCTATCCGAGTGCCCTGCTGCACTACATAGTCGCGCGGGCCGCTGTTGACCAAGAGGACCTTGATCTCGCCGCGGTAGTCTGGGTCGATCACACCGGCGGCGACGTCGATACCCTTGATGGCGAGGCCCGAGCGCGGCGCGATCCTGAGGCAGGTCCCAGGCGGCGCAAGTGCAGCAAAACCTGTGGGTACCAGCTCACGTCCCTGGGACGATACACTGATGTCCGCGCTGGCTGATGTCGCAGCCAGCCGCCTCCGCCGTGGCCTTCGCTGGCGGCGAGGCGTTGGGGCCCAGGAGCTTAACCTTCAGCTTCCCGAACACGCGGCCGTCGTCATCGTCCTGAGGCCGACTGTCCTTGCCCACCGCCAGTAGCGCGATCTGCTTGGGCGGTAGGCCCCCCGAGGGCGGCCGCAACGTGTCGAAGTCGGCGCCGACTCGAGGTCGAAGTGGACGGCGCCGGGGCTCCAAGTGACCTCGTTGCCGCCCTTGCCAGGGAAGGTCAGGCGCTCGTGGTTCACGCCTGTCTCGACGACTCCGTCGCTGGCCTGCGTGGACTGGAGGCCCAGGAGAGCCGGGAGTTCAGCACCGTCGCCCTCCACAGCTGGGGCGCGCACGCTGCGCTGAGAGGCCACGCCCTCGCGAGAGGTGACAGCGATGGGGCAGTCCACCTCCTATCGCGCCTGCTGTGACCGATTGCCGACCCCTGCCACATAGAGTGGATGTGGCATCTTCTCCTCGGCGGGCTGCAACTCACGCTGGAGCGCTCGGCATGCAAGGCGCTGCGCGAAGTGCAGTCCCCAGAGGTTGGCCCAGGCGCCGGTGTCGACAATGACTCTCAACCGGCCACCTGGGAGGTCGGTGCTCGCTAAGGAGTAGGGCGAGCTGGCACTGGGGTCTTCGTCTGACCAGTGCCGCCCCGCCCCCCCCGCAGTAGGCCACCAGGGGAGAGCGCGGCGCCAGTCCTGCCCGCTGCCGAAGACTGCACCGAAGCCTTCTGAGACTTGGGCATCGTTT
The DNA here is from genome assembly GCA_963575745.1 of Prorocentrum cordatum. Taxonomy (NCBI): domain Eukaryota; class Dinophyceae; order Prorocentrales; family Prorocentraceae; genus Prorocentrum; species Prorocentrum cordatum. Next base: position 80,211 of record CAUYUJ010008546.1, on the reverse strand, counting down.
GCTGATGCGAAGCTGGATGCACTGCCAGGCGACTGCAGTAGGTCTCGCCTGCTCGGGGCCCCGGGCATGGCCGGGTGGATCGGCCACTGCGCACCCCTAGGTGTAATCAGCCTCCGCCCTGAACCTGCTCGCCAATGTCCATCGCATGAGCCGCGGCATTAGCATGGCCTGTGCCGTCGGCTCTGAAGGAGTGGGCCCTCCCTGCTCCGATGTATCTGCATTATGCGATGATGTCTGCGGGGCCGCGACACGCGGGGCGCAGCACGACAGCTGTGTCCGACTGGGTTAACAGTTGTAGATGGCAGCCTTGAAGGAGAACGCAGCGGCACTGCAGCCGCGCCACTGCAGCTCCGTGCACGTACGCCTCGAGGCAGATGGGACTGCTGGTGTCGTCGCCGTCGAAGGACGCCACAGGAGGCCGAGGCGGCGGTGGAGGTGTCTGAGGCTGCGGCTGCTGCGACTGCTTCCCATCGCCTGCTCCTGGCTCCTTAGCTCCTCGAGCGTGCTCTGCACGCTGTTGAGCTCCCAGACTGGGCGCCACTGGATCGCGTCCAGGATCGTCTCCACCATCGCGACTGAGATGCCAGAGCGGCTGTTCTGCTGCTGCCACTGCTCCCGCCCGGCGAGCCAGCTCGCGACCCCCCCTGAGGGCTGCGTCAGGTCCAACGGCGTTGAGGCACTGTTGCCGAGGAGCGGCAGCATCTCAGGGGAGTTTGAAGCCGATGGGGACTCCGGACTCGGCGCAGCACGCGGAGGCCACATGGTGCTCGGACCGCATGGCGCGCTGATGCCGAGGGCCGATACTGAGGGCATGCACGCCCAGCTCGGCCGCCCAACGCCCCGCGGTGGCTCTGGTGGTGGGGCCGCGCGAGCATTGAGGTCACCAATCCAGTCAGCTCCCACTGGGAAGGCGGCGACCACGTGCCACTGAGGTCGCTGCTGCTGCTGCGCCTGCTGCGGCTGCTGCGCTGGCTGCCGCGGCGCTGCTGGCGGGGCTGCCGGCGTTGGCCGTGCTGGCGCTGAGTCCACGGATTCACCGACATGGTCGGATCTTCCGGCTGCAGGCTGCCGCTGCTGGATACGCTGCCTCATGGCCCCCATCTCCTGTCGTAGTCGTCGTATTTCGTCTTCGAGAGGCTTCAGAGAAGAAGTGGGGGGGCCGAGGCTGCTGCTGGGCCGCGAGAGCGCGATGATGAGTCCTGGCTCCGTTGACTGTGGCCGACCTGCTGCCAGGAGCCGTCGGACCCTGGCGTCCGTGGTCTGCGGGAGGCGGCCATCGGCGTCGGCCGGCCTCCGCTCCACGGATCAGCAACCTGCAGTGGGTCACCCTGGCCGGGAGAGCCGCCGACATGGTCGTTGGTTGCTCCTACCGCGGTGTCCCTGACCATCCACACCTGGCGAGCACTCTTACTGGGAATCTGCGCCGTTGGCTCAGGTGGGCCTGATTGTCCAAGAGAGGTCAGTGGCGACGTAGATGACGCAGGGGGCGATGAAGGGAGGTAGGCGCTCAGGTAGAGGGCCCGGCCGCCGCGCTGGCGTCGCCGAGGGCAGTCGCGCACGAGGTGCTCCTCCGAGTCGCACTCGTGGAACTTGAGGCGCTGCCCGTCTGCGCCCATGGGCTTGCCGGACCTGCCCATGCCCATCCCGCTGGCCCGATGCTTCCCCTGCCCATTGCCCTTGCCTTCCCCGAAGCCCACAAAGGTCTCCCGGACCGCGGCGTCGTCCACGTGCGCGAGGTGTGGCCCTTGCCGCGGCCATTACCCTCCCCCTTGCGCTCGAGGACTCGGCGCACTCGGCGGGTCGGCTTGCAGTTGTTGAACCGACGCCGCCATCTGCTCTTGGCGCGCTCGTAGGCTAGCGAGCCGCGCGCTGGTCCTCGGGGGCGCCTTGGAGCTCGGGGTCGCCATCCCTGATCCTCGCCGAAGCTCGACGCTGCGCCCGAGTCGATGCCGGAGTCGACTCCGCCGGCTGGGCGGGCCTCCAGCTGGCGGGGAGCTTCGGCACGGCTGCGGCCCCCACTGGTCTCGGGAGGGCTGACTGCACCCATGGCCGGAGGTCCTTGGTGACCCAGGCTCAGGCCGCCAGCATCATCATGGAATCTGCTGGGGTCATTCGGCGAAGGAGCGGCCAGGAACGTCTGGTCTCCTCTGGCACGAACTGCCTGGGAGAGGTTCCCAAGCGAGTTCTCCACCACATGGCCGACGCGGCGCAGCTGATTGGTCACGCGCTGCAGCTGCTGCGCGTTGGAGGGGCAGGCCACGCTGCAGCGCTGGAGGACCATGAGCAGCTGACTGTCGTCAACGCCGCACGCGCGGAGGAGCAGGAAGCTGAGCCCCTCGTAGCCGACCGTCAGCTGACCCGCCTGCTGCGCGCGGTTGCGGACAATGTCGAACCGCGCAAGGAGGTCGTCGACGCGCCCCCCGGGCTGGCGGTGGAAGCCCACGAGGGCCTGCGCTGCGGCGGCGCGCCCCCCCCCCCCCCCCCCCAGCTGGCCCCAGCGCTCGGCCAAGCTGCACATCAGGAAAGTCATCGGCGGCACCGGCTGCCCGTCGACGACACCTCCCTGGATGAGGATCTGCGGCAGCCACTCGTCGACGCATTCGGGCGCCATGCCGGCGGGGCGCGACGAGACGTGGGCCGCCTGCCAGAACTCGTTCATGTCGAAGTTCGCGACAGACCAGATCATCACCTCCTGGACCCATCGACTGAGGGGCACGCGAGCCTGCTGCTCGGGCCCCCAGGCCCGGAGGTGACGGACGTTGCCGCCGCCGCCCCCGCCTGCATCCACGCAGGATAGGCAGGAGATGGCAAGCAGGGCCCCAGCTATGAGCCGCGCCCACTTGAGGCCGAGGCCTCTCAGCAGCATCCCCATAGCTTCGGAGCCTGGGATCCACCGTCGCCGATGCTCCAGCAGGCTGCCTCGGAGTCGACGCGGACAGTGGCCCCCGGCATGTTCTGCTTCGCAAGCCTCCTCGGGATTGCGGTTCACCGAGGGGTCGTCGCGCCAGCGATGCGGGAGGTTCACGCCATGAGCGATCGTCTCCGCATGCTTGCACTGCGGCTGGTGCTGGGCGCTGAACTTGACGAAGGGCTTGGGCCCCGGCTCGTTGCGGCGCAGGATGACTGCCCCAGGCTCGGCCTTGTCGAGGAGGGTGCTCGTGGGGCGCCCTTCTCTTTGGGCCCGAGCAGTGCCGCGCAGGTTGGGATTGCCGGCCCTCCAACTCTGCGGGCCACTGGCGCCGCGCACATCCCACGTCGCCGTAGGGGCCGCCGTTGCAGCCGCAGGCGCAGACGAGGTTGTAGGCGTAGGCAAAGCCGCAGGCGAAGACATTGTAGCCGAAGGCGTAGTCTTCGCGGCCGCAGGCGTGGTCGGAATAGCCGTCGGCGTAGTCGCAGTCGCAGGCGCCCCCCTTGAACTCTCTTCTGACACTGATAGCGTGGGCTCGGAGAAAATCTCAAGACTGACGTCACCAGCAATCTCCACAGGCGGAGACCATGACATTTGAGACTCTGGGGTTGCATGCGACACGGCCGCATCTGGCTCTCTCGGGACGCACGAGACACTCATGGAGTGATCGTACGGGGCGGTCGTGGCGCCGCGCACTGGGCTCAATGAGACATCCCAAACAAGCTCGCGCCCCCGCGCTCCCGCCCTCCCTCCCCGGCGCCTTCCTGCTGGGTGCCGTCGTAGATCTTCTGGTGGTCGTACTTGTACAGGATGGGCGCGCCTGCTCCGGGATCGCCGGGTTCCTGCGGCGGGATCGGGTTCCCTGCCGCGCCGCGCGGGGAGCAAAGGTACAACGCTATACTGATGAGCGTGCTGCTCGATAAGCGGAACAACACAGGGTTCATGTAGACAGAATGGGAAAACGTCTTCATCGAGATGACGCGAGAAGAATGGAACATCGTGGAAGGGAACCGAAGCTCCGCTACCAACTAGAGTAACAAGTAAGAAAGAGAAGAGAATGTGCGTTCTGTCTTACGAGAGCGATGTATGCAGTATGCGGTGCTGTTAGGCGTATATGCGGGCGCCAAGCCTGGCCAGGCTCAGGGCCCAAAAGGCAGCGGGAGAGAGGCGGGTGAAACAGAGCAGGGGCAGTGAAAGGCAGGGGTGGCCTGACATGGGTCCGTTCGGGTCGCAGACACGGCAGGAGGAGGCGGGAGGCGGGAGGAGGAGGACGCGACCACACCCCTTTATTCAAAACGAATACCCAACCAAGGAGGGTTGGGAATTACGCTCATGAGGAAACAAAGAGACCGGACCTCTCCCTGGGTGCCTTCTGACCAGACTTTCGCGGGGAATCCGGCCGTGGCGACGAGGGCTCTCCAAGACGAGCAGCGGCATCGGTACCTTCTCCTCCTCTAAGTTTATGCAGTTTTGTTCTTAGAGGTTCACAGGCTCCTTGCTGCGCGGACGCCCCGGATGCCCTGCGCGAGCGCGGCGGCGCCAGCCACGTTGACCGCCGAGGCCGTGCGCACGGCCGCCTGCAACTGCCGCTCGCGCAGGCTCCCCTCCACAGCCCATCGCAACAGGCCAGCGGACTTGGCAACCATCCCGCCGGCCTCGGCCGCGTCCGCGACCCCGGCCATGTTCTGCAGGAACTGCATCGCCGGCGCGAGGTGCTCCTCGACGTCGCAGGCCAGGAGCGACGGCTCCTCCAGGACGGCCGCCACGGCCTCGCCCTTGCCGCCGAGGGCCTCCTCGAGGAAGGCCAGCACCGCGGCCACCTCCGTGGGCGCAAGCCGCGGGAGCTGGGGCAGTCCAGGCAGCAGCGTCTCGCGCAGCGCGGCCTCGCCCACGCCGGCAGCTGCGAGTAGCGCTGTGGTCTCCTCCAGCTGGGCTGCCCAGCACTCTGTATCAACAGCCACTCTGCTGGCCTTAGTGGCTGCTGGCGCGGCAGACTCAGAGGCAGGGTCCGAGCGCGGCGCAGGAAAGTCCAGCGCAGCGGCGGGCTCTACCGCGGCTGCCGCGGCCTGCGACTCGAATGACTCGGCCAGCATCTCCCACGGCGTCGGCTGCGCAGCGGCCTCCAGCGCCTCTCGTGGCAGCGCCCGCATGCACGCGGCCACAGTGCTGCAACGAGCCTCCCGCAGAGGCGAGAACGCCCGCGCCTGCCGCAATTGAAGTCGAGCACGTGGTGCAAACGCTGGGGCCTGAAAACTCTTGCAGACGAGTGTCATGAGGTAGACCCCTAGCCAACAGACCGCAAGACGGCACCTGCCGTGGGTGACAGCCATGGGTGGCGCGTTGGTGAGCCAAAACAGCTCTGGAAGTTGGATGGCAACACATGGAAGCACCAGCTCGACGCCTCACCAGCTAAGCCGCGGGGACTTGTCAGCGCACAGCGCCTCTTTGAGGTTGAATCGGAATGTATTCGGACTGCGTTCGTGTCTCGACGCCACGGATGCTGCACCTCAAGCCATCACAGGTCACAGGTCACAGCATGTATGCCCTTCAACCCTCGCTCTGCTCTGCATGTCAGACACTACGTGGCATGAAAACAAACCAAATTAGCAAATTGCGACAGTCCGTTCTGTGCGGATCAATCGCAACAATGTGAAGACCGCTTTCGCTTGCGCTTCTGCACGATCCGCGCACACCGCCATGCCGATTGACCCGTCGCCTGAGAAGCATGCAGAAACATGCTGGCGGTTTGTCACCGCACACTCCACGGCGACAGAAGTACTATTCCTGAAGTGGCGCCGTCCACGATTTAGCACTAAGCGCGCGGAAATCGATGGACGAGCCAGATGGTCCTTGCTCTTTGTCCCCCAACGAACACAACAACCAGGAAGGGCAGATCGATAAATCCACTGCCATTCAGGCGGGCTATCCCAGTCGCGCGGTACACGGTCAAACTAACCCAGCGAGCAAGGTGCCCCGCCAGTCAGAAAACCATAAAATCCCATGCCTGAGCCAGATCGTCCTTCTGCGCGAACCTCCCAGCAACTGTTGCTGCTGTGGCTGACGTGGCCTCTCCTGGGCGCCGTCCCCCGGACCGCACACATCACACGCCACCTCCTGCAGGGTCCTCGAATTGCCTCTGCCACTTCTGCCTGCTGGAAGCTCCCTGTCCCACAAAACCGATTCAGGAATCCTGAACCGAGAGGTCACCCACGGCAGCTTTCAACTAGAGCACTGCGTGCAGCGGCTCGCGGGCGTACCCTCAGTACGCAAAACCGCCAGGCTGTCCAGCGGCCAGTGCCCCCCTGAGTCAAAGCCGAGGGCTCGGCCCACGCACACCTTCCCCCCTGTCGCCGCCAGTGGCTGTCAGCTCAAGCCACTCCCGCGGCTCGAGGAGGGAGGGGAAGGGAGGGAGAGATTAGGAGGCAACCCCTGCGAGCCCTTCGTGAGAACAACTACTGTAGGGCTGTTGAGCCAGAAATCAAAGCCACTAAGCCAGCTTAGCCCCAAATACGCCAAGGACTAAGCCCAAGTAGATTTAAACAGTCGGGGCGCTGGCAGAGTAGTTTTGCTACCAACCGCAAATATACCAACGCTGATGCTGGATGCAACCTCCCAGGAGCTGCATACGAAGAGGGGGGTGAACAGCAAAAGCTGGGAGCTTGATCGCCAAGAGGAATTCGCTCTCTAGCTTGTTCAGCTCCACGTTGTCCAAGACCTCCCCGCCCTTGAACCCAAAACAATTGCCAACGTGGACAGACTGATGCAAGCAAGCCGTCCTAAGCGATGACCAGCACCACACGATAATGTTGACCACTCACGGCCCGATCTGCTGGCGCGGGAAGTGCACTCAGGCACGTTAGTTGGCAAACGGCTTGCAACATTACTCCGACGGTAGGACCCCACATGAGAATGTGATTAGATTTGCCCTCGGTTCTTTCCTATTCCCCCTGGCGGACATCCCCCCCTCGCCCTCTGCTTTGCCTTTTCCTCCTCCTCCTCCTCCTCCTCCTCATCATCATCATCATCAGAATCCTCCTCCTCATCATCCTTATCATCATCATCGTCGCCATCATCATCATCATCATCATCATCATCATCATCATCATCATCATGATCATCATCATCCTCCTCCTCATCATCATCATCATCATCATCATCATCATCATCATCAACAACAACAACATCATCATCATCATCCCCCTCCTCCTCCTCCTCCTCCTCCTCCTCCTCCTCCTCCTCCTTCTATTGATCCTCCTCCTCCTTTTCCTCCTCCTCCTCCTCCTGTTCCACCTCCTCATCATCATCACCTTCCCCCATACCCCTTCCCCCCTCCTCATCCTCATGCCTCTTCTCCATGTACACTCCCCTTTTTCCCTGGTCGGGGCCAGCAAGTCGATTTCCGTCGGCGCCGTCGCCGCCTCGGCCAGCGCGCGCGCGTCCGCCGACGGCTGGATCGCGAAGCCTTCTGACAATCCCGCGGGCCATGCCCTTGGGACAACCCTGCGGGCCATTGGGGCACGGGGGCGGGCCGTGGGGACAATCCCGCGGGCCAGGCCGTTGGCACAATCCCGCGGGCATCGAGGCGGGCGCGGCCGCGCTCAGGCGGGGGGCACCGCGAAGCCCGGCCGTGCTGCGAGGTGCTCCGACTCGTTTCTGGAGCTCTCCGCTATCTTGTCGAACTGCCAGAGCGATTTCCGCGAGGACGCCGGCGGCCCGCGTTCCAGGAAATTTCACGTGGGCGGCCGCAGGATCAGCATGTTCCGCATGCGCGTGGCGCGGCAGAACGTGACGCACATAGAGGTGCAGCCACCACCGCTCGTCCGACACGCCCGTGCCACCAGCGTCCTCATCCCTGGCGCAGTCGATGGCGACGCCATCGCCGCGTCGGGGGACTGGGTTCAGCCGAGCGAGTGGCCCTCTCAGGACAAATAACGGCCCCGCTCGGATTGGCCCGCGAGGGTTCGCATGACCCTTCGTTTCGTTCCTGAAGAGCCCAACAGTGACGGCAGCTACGAGACCCCGAGGACTCGCTCAGATTCTAACATGGAGCTGCGGGCCGCCCGTCGTCGTCCCTGGGACGGGCCTCTCTGCCACCCTCCCCTCCTTCCCTCTTCCGATTAAGCGCCACATGTGTGGACTAACTCTGTAAGTCCGTAACTCACAGACGAGGTTCCCGCCTGAGACTTCCTCAATATTCAGGCCTGGCAGGGGACCCAAAATTGGCCAGGTTATGGTTTCGCATGACCCGCTCGGATTGCCAATGTGCAGCGCAGGCCCCATACGGAGGGGGCTCCGGCTTGAGACTTCTTCACACTTCACTCACGAATGAAGCTCACGCCTGAGGCTTCTTCAAGGTTCATTGGCTGACGCCGCACGCCGACCCCTTGGGGCGGCAGTAAGAATGAGAAACGGAGTTTGCGGAACGCGCGCAATTTCTGAGGAATCTTGGGGCTTCAGTTTCTTAGGATTTCGTCGGGGGCGGTTGGCGAATCGCGGCTCTGCTCTTAAGCTTCTCTGGGCTCTCCTGGCGGAACTTTTGAAGCCTCTTGGGAGCCGTGTTGACACCTCTAGGGGCCTCGTTTGGGCCTGTCGGGGGCCTCGTGAGAGCCTCTTGGGAGCCTCTTGGCGCCTCCTCAAATTTTTCGGGGCCGGGTGCTCGAAATGTCCATTCGGGTTCCCCCTCTGGGCCTCATTTTGGGACCGTCTGGGGCCCTCCTGGGCCGTTTTGGAAGCTTCTGGGGCCGTCTGGGGGCTCTCTTGGGCCGTCTTGGATCTCGGGTCGATCTTGAAGGCTTCTTGGGCCGTTGTGGGCCTCGTGAAAACCCAAGAGGGAAACGTGATAAAAATCTACGTTTTACCCTTGACAATGGGACGATTTGTGCTTCTGGAGGGCCTCTTGGAACGGCTTCTCTCGGGGCGTCTTGGGGGCCTCTGGGGCCGTCTGGCGGCCATCTTGGGCGTCTTGGAGCGATGTCTCGGCGATTTCTTGGCCCGTTCTGGCGCCCCCTGAAGCTTCAAGGGTGCGGCCGGCCCTTTTGCCCTCCAACCCTCCGCCCCCCCTCCAAACCGGCCGGACCAGGCTCCCGGGGGAGGGGTTTGGGGAGGGGGCGTGATCCCAAGGGGTCGGCGGTTTCAGGCGCGAGGGGCCCATCAGTGACGACATTTACCGGATTTGGATGACCCGCTCGGATTGCCAACATGAAGTGCGGGCCCCATAGGGAAGGAGCTCCCGCCTGAATCTTTCTCGCAAGTCACTCACAAATGAGGCTCCCGCCTGAGGCTTCTTCAAAATCCAAGCGTGAAGGGCTCAAACGTGACGACAGATGCAAGATTTTGATGACCCGCTCGGATTACCAACATGCAGCGCAGGCTCCATGGGAAGGGAGCTCCCGCCTGAGACTTCCGCACAAATCATTCGCAAACGAGGCTCCCGAGTGAGCCTTCTTCAAAATTCAAGCGCGAGGGGCCCAAACGCGACGACGGTTACAAGACTTGAATGGCCCGCTCCCATTACCAATCTGAAGTGCAGGCCTCATAAGGAGAGGACTTTCTTGCAATTCACTCACAGACGAGTTGCCCGCCTGAGGCTTCTTCAAAATTCAGGCGCGAGGAGCTCAAGGGTGACGACAGTTATAAGATATGGGTGACCCACTCGGATTACCAACATGAAACGCGGGCCACATAGTGAGGGGGCCCGCCGTACACTTCCTCTAGATGAATGTATGAGTGCGTGACTGTGAGAGAGTGCGTTTGTGTGTGAGTGTGAATGAGTGTGGGAGCGATGTCGATGACGATGGTGATGATGCTTGGTGAGTGAATGAGTAAGTGAGTGAGAGACTAAGTGATGATAAAGATAACGATGATGAGGAGGAGGAGTGCACGTACTGAAAGAGGAAGAGACGAGGGCCAGCGGGCAAGACGCGAGACGAGGGCAAAATGTCCGCACGCGCCCGAGCCCATGCGCCGATCTGCTTCCGGAACAATGCTTCGATGGAAAGGCTCTATGCTTGTAGACGATGCAGAGCTGCTACGCGCGCAGAGGCGATGGCAGCGGCGCGGATGGGCGAGCCACCATCGGCTCGCCATTTCAGAATATGAAACAGCTGCGTGGCCAACGCCACCGCGCGTACACAGACAATGCGCAGCCGCGCTCGGTGCTCACTCATGTGGCCTAAACCAAAAAACGTGGCCCCACTGCTCAGCTCACTCGCCTCCGCAGGCGCCGCGACAGCGCTGCGGAGCACCGGGCACGCCATGTAGTGCGACAGGGCGCCCCGCGCCTCGCAGCCCATGATGCACGGGCGGTGCGCGATGACGTGCACCCTGCCCGACGTGATCCAACCGTTGGCCACGGCGCGCAGCCACGACCACGTCCAGGCGGGGCGAGCCGCGCGCAGCTCTGCGCGGAGCTCCAGCCAACGGCCCCGCAACTCCCCGGCGGGCACCTCCAGGCCCCAGCGCCGCAGACGGCGGCCGATCAGCTGGTCGAGGCGCTCCTCGTAGAGGCCGTCGCGGATGGCGCGCATCGCCACGGCCTGGCGCTTGACCGTCCCAGGAGGGACCGCCCGGGCAGCAGCCTTCTCCTCGTCGCCCATGGCGCTGCGAGCCGCCTCGACGAGGGGCGTCGTCACAGGGACGGGCACCTTGTCAAGCACGGGGCGCGGGTGCGGCAGGGCGCCGCACTGCTCCATCACGAGGCCGTAGTTCTGGACGATGGAGCGCTTGGTGGCCCACCAAGGCGGCGACCACGAGCCCTCCAGGACGCTCACCAGCGGGAGGTTCTCGACCGCCGCGCCGCGCAGGGCATGCAGCGCGGGCACCCAGCCGCGCACCGCGTGAGCCGCTGCGCGGAGGAGCGCGGCGACCGAGCACGGCAGCAGGCCCATCGGCGCGGGGGAGCCGCACCACGCACCCATGGAGGGGATGTCCGCCATGCGCATGGCCGACGGCGGGAAGCGCAGGAGGCGGTTGAGCATCGTGACCTCGACCCGCCAGATCTCGGGGATGACGAAGAAGAGCTGGGCCAGGTAGGAGAGACACGGAAGCACGTTGACGTTGTAGGCGCGAGCGGCAAGGCTGGCCGCCACGCCCGCGCGGCTCATCTCCGCAGCCCGCGACCGCCACTTCGCCGCCGAATCCTTCCAGATGCCCCGCTCCGCGATGCCAGGGCCGATGCGCGTGCCCAGGTACTTGGCCGAGGATTCGACGCGGAAGCCCCTCCAGCTCGGGACCATCTCGGCCAGGTACGCCTCGGCGTCATTGATAAGGTCGGGCGCGACCTCGGCCCAGAGCGGGACCAGCACGCACTTGTGGATCGCAAGCTGGAGGTTGAATGCAAGCTCGATGTCCACGAAAGACTCGGCGATGGACGGGGGGATCTCGGCATTGCGGATGAGCATGCCCAGGTCGCCCGCGCACGCTGCGAGGCAGCCTTCAGGGGGGTCTCCCAGCGCCTTGATCAGAGCGCGGATCGGGGCGCCCACACCCAGGCACTAGACCGTGCCCGAGAGGGGGCACCCCTGCATGATGCCGCACCTCAAGGCAAAGAGCGGCCCCTTCGCCGCGCTGCCCCCCGAGACCCGGAAGAAGCCGAAGGCAAGGCAGTTGCAGCACAGCGCCGAGATCGCACTGCAGTAGCCCAGCGGGACGCCGCACCTCGGCAGCACGACGTCGATCACGTCGCGGAAGAGGGACGGGAAAGCCTGTTTGAAGTCGAAGGAGAGCAGCATCGGTCGATGTTGAGCGGCGCCAGGGAGGAGCCCCTCGCGGCGGCACTCCGCGCCCAGGGACGGGACGTGGCCCACGAAGCGTCGCCCAGCAGCGAAGCCCTTCTGCACCCCTTCCGTCGCGACGGAGGCAATGGGCCGCAGAGCGCGATCCGCGCAGGAGGCAATGAGTTTGGCGCCCGCATTCTTGAGGGAGAGCGTGCGCACGAGGCCGTTCGAGCACACGAGTCGGGCGCGCCCTCATCCTCCGCCCCCTTCGGCGCGCAGAGGAAGATCGACCAGTTGAGATCATGCGGCCCTACGCCCTCGTTGAAAAGCTGCTCCATCAAAGCATGGAGATGCAGGAGAGCCCCAGGGCTGCGCCGCCACGCTGCGCATGGGAGTTGGTCAGGACCAGGAGCGCTTGGCGGGGCCCGCGCTGCGGCGCGCCCCAGTGCGCGCAGCGACGGCTGCGGGAGCTCCACCACGGGTAGCTGCGGGGCAAAGCGGTCAAGGAACTGGTTGGGCCGCAGCTTCTGCTCCGCGGTCGGCGCGCGGTCGAAGATCTTGCCCCAGTGCTCGGCCACAACGCCCGTCATGCCCGCGGAGTCGCTGGCCACCTCGGGAGGCACGTCCGCGGCGGTGCCGGAGGCGCATGGGGCTGAGTCAAGCCGCAGGCCAGCAAGCACCATTCGTCGACGCCAGGGGATCCATAGCTGTACGTGTCGGGCAGACCTGCGCTCCACACGACGCCAGGCAAGGCTGTCGCGGTCGTTGGACCTCCGAGCAGCAGCCTCGGCCGCCTGCCCGCGCATGGCACGCACCTTCGCCGCGACCGCGTCGAAGGCCTCGGCGAAGGCACTGGCGTCCGCCACGCGAACAGAGCCTTGGTCGATCGGCAGGCGGGCGGAGAGGTCAGGGCACGATGCAAGAAGGCGGGCCGCAAGCAATGCATCCTGGCGCCAGAGGGCCCGCGCCGCAGTCTTTAAGCCCACGCACGTGGCCTCGACATTGCCGCCCTTGACCTTCAGGGAGGAGTTGGTGCGCAGCTGCTCGTCACGGATCCGAGCAGCAGCCAATTTCACGCAAGTCTCGGTGGCACGCCGGCGTTCCTCGACCGACGCCGCCTCCAGATCGCAGTTCGTCATCATGAGAGAAGACGTCTCGGGGCACTTCGGGTGAAAGAAGAGGCGCGACGGGATCGCCTGCTCCTCGCGCGGTACATGTCGGGCCATCTCGATCTGCAAGACGAGAGGCGCATGGTCACGGAGGCCGAGCTCCGACAACTCCATCGCGTCGCAGGCGGTCGCGAGGCGCGTGGAGACGGAGAGCATCGCATGCGCGTCGATACCCAGGAAGACGCGGTCAATGACTGAGAGCTGCTGGCTGGCCTTGTCGTAGCGGGCGGGCCACTGCGCCTCGATCTCCAGGGCCGCGGCAAAGGGTCGGCGCCACGCAGGCTGTCGCAGCTGGTAGCGTTGATCAGGGCGCAGTCGCCAGGTCTCCTCTGCCACAGGAGACCACTGCGAAACTGCAGGGCTGTCCGCGATGTTGAAGTCACCCGCCCCGATGAAGATGCGCCTCAAGTGGTCGTCCGCGGCCCAAACGAGGGCATCGTTCCAGGCCATCTCCACCGCGGCGAAGTCGCCATCAGAGAGGTCGAAGATGCGACGCTCATGATCTCGATGCTGCACTGCGACGAGGGATCGCCAACGGTGAGGAGGGCGACCCTGCCAGGGATCACGACGTCGAAGGGGAAGGCGGGCGCCACCCCAAGCGAGGTAGCCGCGGGCAACTGCGGGACCAGAAGGCAATGCCACCCACACCAGGGGAAGAGCCAGGGGCCAGAAACGAGAGGTAGCGCTGCGGCTGTAGCTGACAGAAGACCTTCAACGCATCCTCGGACCCGCGGATTTCCTGGACGAGGATCATGGCGCCCGCCCGCACGCGAGAGCTCAGGAGTGCCAACTTGCGGCGCCGCAGACGCGGGTTCGAGCGGAGCCAGCCTCTGGCGTTCCACACCACCAAATGTAGGCATCGGGAGCGAAAGTCGGAAGTCGGTGGGCGCCACGGAGCCCAGCGCGAAGTGCTAAAGCCACTCCGTGCGGTCCTCCAGCGAGAAGGCCTTCTTGAACTGCTCGGCGATCGCGCCCCTGTCGATGGCCAGCCGCGAGACCATGTCCATGTTCCAGCGGATGGTGGTGTCCGTTTCCCGACGGTCGCCCATCTCGAGTTTGGCCAGCCTGACGCCCTGGGAAGCGATGGTGCCACGAGCCCGCTGGGCGCAGAAGGCCTGACCAGGTACCGATTCACTGAGGATGTTGGCGAGACGCCTCGTTTGGATGTTCATCCGTACTTGCTGCGGGGATTGGTCAGGAACCACGTAGAGCGGGACAGTGCCACCGCCAACCGCTTGGCATTGGAAGGAGCGCCATCCATTGGGAGCCGCAGGGTTACGCACATGTCGAGCCAGCGCATGAGCACGCGGGATGGCGATGTCCAGCACGCCCTCCACGACAACGTTGAAGCGCTGACTGGGGACGGAGGAGTCGAGACGGACCATGCTATTGTCGAGGCCCGCAGCTGTGAGCCAGTCGGAGATGCCAGCGCGGACTTGCGCAGGGCCAACCAGTTCAGGTGCACCCACGGAAAAGATCCTCGCATCAAGAAGCCTGGACCACGCCTCGAGCGCCTGGAAGTCGATGATCGGTATCTCTTTCTCGGCATTGGCGAGCGTCTTCTCGATGTCGTCGATCTGGGCCCGTATTCGCCGTTGTTCATCAACCAGGGCATCCGCTCGCCCACCAACTTTGGCAACATCACGGGCGTGGACAACGAGCGACTTGGCGACGTGCTCCTGCTGGGCCTGGACCATGCCCACAAGCTGCTGCTGGCAGGAGGCGATCTGGACACGCGACGACGCGACGTCTCCGCCAGCGCCACGGTGGCCTGCTGCATACAGCTGTCCAGCGCGCCTGGAAGTCGCCAGAGATCCCCGTCGGGGTGGGGCATCCTCCAACAGGTGTGCCGGGGAGCGATGTGCGCGTTGGCCATGGCCCACCTCCAGGTGCTTGCCAAGGATCAGGTTATTCGGCAGGTCGTTGCGCGGCAGGATGATGCCGATCAGGATCTGAAAGGGCGGGCACAGCTTGAAACTCATGCATGGGACGTGGATCCCGTTTGCCATCACGACGGGAGCCAGGGACCGCCAGCACGTCGTCCTTCCTAGCTGCTCTCCGTCTCGAGCGGGCGCTCCGTTCCTCTGTACTTCTCGATAAAGACCTTCCAGAGGCAGCGGGGGAGGCGGGTTCGCGGCGCTGTCGTCCAGTAGGGGTAGCAGCACCTGGTCCGCGGTGACCGCCGCCAGCGCGCCCAGAACCACGAGCAGCGCCGCTCTCAGCTGCCATGCGAGCGTACGTTTGCCCAACGGGCAGGAATCGAACGCTCGGTGGGAGCGGTCTCGAACAGGGAATATGGAGGGGTGCCAGCTCACCCGTGGTTGTCGCTGGAAAGCTTGGACTGGCCGCGGACTAGCGGTATCCATGCCCTGCTCAGGCAAAGGGGACATCTTGAGACAAAATGGCTACGGATGATGATGAGGAGGAGGAGGAGGAGGAGTGTCAATGTGTGAGCATGTGATTGACAAAAACAGGAGGTGATGATTATGATGATGCTGATGATGGTGACGACGATGATGACGACGATGATGATGATGATGATGTTGTTGTTGTTGATGATGATGACGATATGGTGGTGGTGGTGGTGATGATGATGATAATGATGATGATGATGATGATGATGATGATGATGATGATGATGATGATGATGATGATGATGATGATGATGATGATGATGATGTGGGTGGATTCCTGTTCCTGTTCCTGCGCGGGGGGGTCCAGAGGAATAAGTCCATGTGCGACGGTACCGCTCACATCCTGGCCACGCCAACAGAAGGCTAGCGGATGGCGCAGCACGAGTGCAAGCTCGGCAACACAAGGCTCCGCTCCTGTCCTCTCCGTTGTGCCCCCCTCCCCCCCCCCACCGCCACAAACCCCACCCTGCGGAGCACTGAGGAAACGAAAGATGTGTGTGGGGGGGGGGGGGGGCAGGGGCGAACTTGAAGAGGGCGCATCAGGGGTGACCTCCAGGCCGCGAGCCGAGAGCGCACAGGATGACACTGTGATACGTCGTGTACTGCATGTTCGCTGGATTTGGCACTGAGGCGAACACACGTCTCACCATGACTCGGCCGACGGATACTGGTGGTGAGGCTGTTATTGCCCAAAGCTACACAGATGACTTCCCCCTCCTCAGCATCATCACCAACATAATCACCATCACCATCACCATCATCATCCTCATCAGCATCATCATCATCAGCATCATCAGCATCATCAGCATCATCAGCATCATCATTAGCATCAGCATCAGCATCATCAGCATCATCAGCATCGCCATTGTCATCATCACCAGCAGCATCATCAGTGCCATCTGTATACATCAACAACCTCATCATCATCAACAGCAGCATCATCATCCTCATCATCACCACCACCACCATCATCATCACCATCATCACCATTATCATCATCATCATCATCATCATCATCATCATCATCATCATCATCATCATCATCATCATCATCGTCATCATCATCATCATCATCATCATCATCATCATCATCATCATCATCATCATCATCATCGGCATCATCAGCATCATCACCATCATCAGCATCAGCATCAGTATCAGCATCAGGATCAGTATCATCATCATCAACAACAACATCATCATCATCATCAACAACATCATCATCATCATCATCCCCTTGTACTTCATGATTGTCCTTTCCTTCTCGTTCTTGTCCCTTAGCTACCCGTACCCCAATTTTCCTTCCCCCACCACTGCTACTAACCAACACCACCACCATCACAATCACCACTGCCACGTGTCCACACCCCGCCAACACTGCCAATACTAGAGCCAACCACAGCCGTCGCCACCTCAACCACCACCTCTGCCCTGGCCGTCGAGGTATTACTCTTCTGCCACCACCACTGCCACCACCACTCCCGCGCGCGTCCACCATTGAAGCCCCCTTACGGCGGGATTAGCTCCCATTGGGATGCCGATGCTCCATTGGCCCCTGGCCCCCATCCACTCCTCTCCATCCCTCCCCACGCGCGCGGGCGTGAGCGTACGCGCCTAGGGTGGAGGACGGAGAAGGAAGGATGTTGGGTCAAGTTCAACTCCCCACGGAATCATCAAGCATGTCAGTGTCGGCCGGCGGGGAGCCACTCTCACAAGAGAACTACTGTCCAAGAGGAGAAAAGGGGGGAAGGAGGAGGAGGAGGAGGAGGAGGGCAGGACGAAAGGAAACCAGAGATCTCCCAGGCTGTGAATGCACAGGTATTCCTGCCTTGCTCCAGGGCGTGTAGGAGTACTTACGATGTGGGCCTGTACCGTGCCTGCACGATGTGGGCGCGTGAGAATGCCAGGTGCTGATATGTAGGGCTTCTGTATGCTAACAAGGGCCCCCCCCCTGCCAGCAGACTGTCGCGGGCATCCCCACCCCCGTCCCGAGGCCACGATCCCCAGTGAAAGAACAGTAACTCCTCCCTGTCACACCCCAAAGCCAGTCGGAAAGGCGGGGCGGGCGGTTCGCCGGAGACTTCCTTGCCATGTATGAACGTCAAGATTAACAACTGGCAACAATTTCATAAATGGAGGGCGGGTCGCTTCCAAAATGTGCCTGAACCTTAGCGCCGTGCACATTCGTTTCAAACCTTTGCACAAACCTCACGGATTAAGGACAGGTCGTTTTCAAAATGCTGCTGTCGCCTCAGCGTCGCGCACACTCGTCTCAAACATTTGCAAAAACTTCTCGGATTGAGGACGAATCGTTTTCAAAATGTAGCTTTCGCCGTAACGCAGCGCACACTCGTCGCAAACATGTGCACAAACTTCACGGATTGACGGCAGATGGTTTTCAAAATGTGGCTGTCGCGTTAGCGCCGCGTACATTCGTTCCAAACATTTGCAAAAGTTTCACGGATTGAGGGCGGGTCGCTTTCAACATGTGGCGTTCTTTTTAGCGCCGCGCACATTCGTTTCAAACATTTGACGACGCTTCACGGATTGAGGGCGCGTCGCTTTCAAAATGTGGTTCTCGCCCCAGCGCCGCGCATATTCGTACACAAACTTCGCAAACGCTTCACGGATTGAGGACAGGTCGTTTTCAAAATGTCGCCGCGCATATTCGTTTAAGAACTTGCAATGGCTGCACGGATTGAAGACAAGTCATTTTCCAAAATGTGGCTCTCGTCTTGGCGCCGCGCAATTTCCTTTCATCATTGTACAAACGCTTCATAGACTGAGGACAACTCGTTTTCCAAATGTGGTTTTCGCCTTAGCGTTGCGTGCATGCGTTTCAAACTTACCCTGTGACGTACCCAACCCATCTGCATCAAGTGACAAGAGGAGTTGGCCCAAACTTGCCACGACAATGACAATGCAGACGCCGTCATACGTTGTGCAAGCTACATGGGTTGCGCCCACGCGGTACGATTTACAGGACAACGACAAAGGGACGAGGAGCGAGGGCCCAAGCTTGAGGAGGACATGGGGGCGAGAACGAAAAGCAGGAGAAGGACGCGCGGGGGGGCGAACCTTCAGCGCGGCAGCAGCAAAGGGAAGGTGGCAAGGGGCAGAAGACGACGACGAAAATGACGGGAGGAGACCGAAAAGTGTTGCTTTGTCGAAAATACGCTAAAGATGCAGCGCTGCCTGCACCATGTCCCTAGACCAAACGACAACACTCCGGCAAAGCGTCCTACTTTCGGGTGCCGAAGAAGGGGCCAAGAACAGGGGGGTTAGCGCATCATGCCCCGAAGCACGCACGCAGGGAACATGCTGAAACAAGATGAAGGGGCCATGGAATCCGAGAGACATCTTGGCCTGGCCATGACATCCCCCCCCCCCCAGCAGTTCCGACCCTGGTACCTCGACGCCAACTGGCTTTGGGGCCACAACTCGGGCCTCCAGCGGCCCTTCGGAACGATTCGGGCACCCCCAGAAAGCTCTCGACGAGGCGCAGCTGCTGGAAGGCACCCTTGGCGAGAAAACACCCGACAAATCCGCCGCCTACAGCCTAGAGCCTGAGCTTCAGCTCTGCTGGGGGGGACCGGGGGGGCTCTGCCAAGGAAGGGGGGAGAGGGGGGGGGGAGGACAAGTTGCGGCGCGCTTTCCGGGAGGGGCCTTTAGTTTGAAGGGGGCTGGGGGGCCCAGCCAACAGCTTCGCCTTAGGCGAAGCCAAGCTCCAGCTCTGTTGTACCGTAGTAACGATAGTCCCAGCAGGAGAGGATGTGCCATCTTAAGCCATGGGAAGATCCTATTGAACTCACGACGTTGTCGATGCTTTTCCCCAGCATCAAGGGGGCGAATGTACCCCCAGCCCACCAGGGAAGGAGCCACCATGAGACGACCTGGCGATCACCCCCCCTAACTTCCGTGCTGGCCGTTGCCTCGGGAAGCGGGAGCTGAGGCAGAAACGGCCTTGCACGGACGGACGAGAAACCCTCGCCGCATCTACGCGCACGACGCGTCGTAGTGCAGGGGGGGCGGGGGGGTGATCGCGCGCACTGCGACGCGGCCTGCGCCCTGCGAGGCGCCCTGCCACGCGACGGCAGGATTGCGCGAAGCAGGTCGCCCTGTGAGGCGCCCTGCGACGCAAATCGCCTTGTGCGGCGCCCTGCCAACGGACGGCAGGCACTCGGCCCCGCGGGGGCGTGACCCCCCGAGCCTTGACCCAGCGGCACAGTAGGCGCCGACGAAGCCGGGAAAGGCCGCCTGCGGACCACTGCCAGCACAGCTGGCACTGGCAATGCTCATCTTGACCCTGATGTGCGAAGCATCTGCGTCTCTAGATCGCCCATTATCCGAAAAGCTTCGCCTTCCTCCTAATAGGGTCAATCCCACGACGTTGTCGATGCTTTTCCCCAGCATCAAGGGGGCGAATGTACCCCCAGCCCACCAGGGGAGGAGCCACCAGGAGACGACCTGGTGATCACCCCTCGAAGCAGGCCCCGTTGAGGCGGTGTTCCGTGAAGCGGCGTGCGTTGGGTGCCGGCGGCCCTCTTCTCCTGCGGGCCTCCGAGCGGGCCGAGCGAGCGAGCGGATGCCGTCTTCTGTCGCAAGCGCTTGGTCGGCCGGGCCGTCGTCTGCTTTGCAGCAAAGGCGGCCGGGCTATCGACGAATCGCTGCATTAGCGTATCCAGGGATGTGTCGGCGCACGCATGACGCATGACGTCCTCCGAATTCCACCCCCCCCCCCCTTGTCGTTGGACCACGTGCGGGGGAAGCTTTGCCACGTGCGTGAACCATTCCGCTCCGCCTCTACGAAACGAATGCGCGCTAGCAGCTGGGTCCTTAAAGTGAGACGAAACCGCCTTGCGCCACGAATCCGCGCTAACAGGCTGTAGTTTGCAACCTGTCGTGGTGCAGAAGAGGAAAGGCACGTCAGCTGCGTTCGCAGCTTTCCAAATCGCCCACTCCTGGAGGAATTTCGCCGGGGATAGCCCAGCAATGGCCTCGAATGGAATGAAGCACCATTGGCCTTTGCCACACGGGTCGTTCTTCTGTTTCCTGATGAAACAGCAAGCGCACGCGGCGTTAAAATGCACATCTTGAACGCGAATGTTGATCGCCTCCGAAACGCGTCGCAAACCAAAAAAAAAAACACAACGACGCGAAAGCTGCATCTCTCCGCCCAGCTGGCGCGCCGGTTGCTGTCCTGGCCGCGCAAAAGCGCGCCCACTCTCCTACACTAATCGCGCGTTTTTGGTGCGATACGTGGGAAGCCCTCTTTTTTCAGGCCTCGCCAAAAATGCATGGCCCGATCGTCCCAGCAATCGTCGAAAACATGGCTGTAGTTGTTGTTATGGTGCCAAATTCGAACGGCTGCTTTGTTGAGGCGAATGGCCTGCCAAGCCACCCCGCCCACGCTGGCGAACAGGAGCATTAGCTCATCCGGCGAATCCACCGGGAGCTGGAATCGACTTGCTGTTCGAAGCCGTGAACGTGCACTGCGACGCGGCCTGCGCCCTGCGAGGCGCCCTGCCACGCGACGGCAGGATTGCGCGAAGCAGGTCGCCCTGCGAGGCGCCCTGCGACGCAAAGCGCCTTGCGCGGCGCCCTGCCAACGGACGGCAGGCACTCGGCCCCGCGGGGGCGTGACCCCCCGAGCCTCGACCCAGCGGCGCAGTAGGCGCCGACGAAGCCGGGAAAGGCCGCCTGCGGACCACTGCCAGCACAGCTGGCACTGGCAATGCTGATCTTGACCCTGATGTGCGAAGCATCTGCGTCTCTAGATCGCCCATTATCCGAAAAGCTTCGCCTTCCTCCAAATAGGATCAGTCTCGATACCGATTGCGTGCCTCGCGACGAGGCAAAGTCATATTTGGGCGGCCGGCCGCTTGAGCCGACGCGGCCGCGGGCGCACGCTCGTTTCCGCTCCGAACTCCCCTCAGCTCGCTTGAGAGTCGGGGGGGGGGGGGGCGAAGCGCGAGCCCGTCGCCCCTACACAGCAGGCACAGCAGCTAATATACACAAGGACAGAAAAAGGGGTGGGCCAGAAGGAAGGTGGACACGCTCGCAAGTTGCCTTGCAGGCGGCGTCAGAACTAGATGTCTGGTGGAGGCCTGTATACCTCCCATGACTTGTAAGAGCATTTCTCTGTCGATGCCCCCCTTGGCGTGACCATCCGCGGACATGTCGCGGGTGTCGCACCACTGAATGCCGTGCACGATTCCACGCTCCATCATCTGTCGTATCCAACTTATGTGTCCTAAAAGGGTACGCCCAGTCGGCTTCTTCAAGTCTTTGCTTGACAAGGACTTAAAACAGACTCAGCATCTATGGTCGAAGTAACCTTGATGCTCAGGCCACCCAACTCAAGTACATATTTCAACTGAGTGGGCGTGAGCGGCCCTGCGTGGAGCTCGTGCAGAGTCACAATCGTGGGAAAACAGTACTGCAAATTATGGGCTGCTGCTAGCGTCTTGCTGCTAGCTTCTCCGCTCAATAGCTCGAGCGGACCTGCAAGCGGCGAGACTCGCAGTACGCATCGATCAAGTGAACGACAGGGTTGCCGGATGACGTGCTTCCACGTCGTAGCAGGTTTGCCCCGCGAATACCATAGCCGTTGACGTCGCCATCGGCGTCTCCACCCAGGCGTCGGCATCCTGAGACGCTGTGCAGGTCAACCTCGCGCGTAGGGGTCATCGCCTGGTAGGCGATCTTCTTTGGGCAGGCCTGCAGCTTCCTGGTGATCGCGCTCAGTCGTCGCACTTGAATGTTGGTCGGTTCTTGGACACGTTGTAGAGATACAATATACACCATCAACCACACCTGAGTGATTAATGCATACGCCAGAGCGCCCCTGAGGCTGACGAGCACGTCCGCAACCATCTTGGATGCCTTAGCGTCAGCGCAGGCGCCGGTAAGTTCAGGACGTTGTATAGGACGGAGCTGCTTGATGTACTCATCTTGGTCCAGAGTGGCATGACCGTCCTCATCCTTGGTGTATATCACAGCACATTTGGTGCATGTGTGCTTCTTGAGTTTAAACTTACCATCCTGGGGGGTAGGTGCGAAATCCTCGTCGACCGTGGTTCATTATCAAGGAATGATAAACCTAGGTTCATTATATTCAGATGATTCCCTGTGGTTTATTGCCCTGTGGATGGATCAAGCTGAGCCCCCCCCCGGCTGAATCATAATCTTTCCGGAATAATCAACCGAAGATTCTTATTCCAACGCTATGGACCACGGTTTATTTCAAGCCGGTCATTACTCTCCCCCCCCCCGGCTGAATCATTATCATTCCAGAATAATTAACCCTGGGTCAATATTCCGGAAACATTATGAATCCAGGTTCATTTCATTATCTCCTGCAGACAATGAACCTGTGTCTATATTCCAACATGAAAAGCCTGATGCGGCACCCGGGCGCTGGGGGGAAAATAAACAAATTACTATCATTCCTGAATGACAAAAGCCGGGCTCATTATTCTCGGGACAACATGAACCCGGGTCACTATTCCCGGAACATTAAACCCAGGTTAACATATTTTTGGGATCGGTAGGCCCAGAACATTATAAACCAGGGTTTACAATGTTCCGGGGGGAACATTATGAACCCCAATCACTATTTCCGGAACATTAAAACCCATGTTCAGAATGTTCCCGGGGAGACATTATGAACCCTGATCAATAATCCCGAAACATTATAAACCCAGGTTAATATCTATTTGGGATCCATCCTGACAAGAAGTGTCTTCTACGCACTTGACAAACTTGTCAATGGTGTCCTCAGTACCGGCCATATTGGTATCATCCACGTGTTTGGCCGCGAGCAGGTCGTTGCCCGTCTCGAACTCCTCGTCGCATGAGGCGGGTCGGAGACAAAAACCTCTGGTGGTCCGTCTGAGCTCTAGTGGGAAAGCCCGCGGTGCGCCTTTGGTGCCCGCACCTGATTTCAAGCCCTGCAAGCAATGCTTTGACTCGTCGCAGTGCTCGAATCCTGGGAAGTTCGAAGCACTGTGGCCGATCCAGGCGGCAGAATAAAACATACCACACGTTCCTTTTCAACCCCTTCAGGAAGGCCATGTTGATGTCGAGGGCAGCAATGATCCATTGCTTCTTGCACGCTGCCGTGCAAGCGAGTAGCCTCTGCCTTGGCCCTCTTGCCGTTCCCGAACAGGTTTCTACGTCGAAGGCTCCAAGGTCCATGAAGCCTCGGAATACCAAGCGTAATCTGAGGGTGCGTTCCATTTCGCCCTTCTCGTTGTTCACATACATCCATACGTACACGCACCTCGAAGTCATGGTTTTCGACGCTTTAGCTATATCTTGCATATTGAAACACATGTTGTTGAAGCATATCTTGAGTTCAGTGTAGAGGGCCTTCGATACTTTATCGGGATTCGCCTGGACGTCAGCCTTCGCGAGGAGGTGGTCTTCCTTGACGACTACAGCTCGCTTTGCAGCGGCGGCAACGTATACTCGCATAGTGTCACACGGTCGTCATCTAGTATCATGCGTTGTTGTTCGGACAGGACTACCTCTGACATTTCTGCCGCGAAGAAGAGTTCGACATATCGACAATTTTCGTCTGAATCCAGTCCGTAGTCGTCGTCTTCGACCATGGTGCACATTGGGACGTAGTACGTCTCCTCGGTGTCGGAGTCGCGAGTGTGTCCCCACTTAGGCAGGTGCCCCCGCAGTTCATCAGCTACAGTGATCAGCACACTTTGATATGGAACCATATGCGCGGGCATGGTAAGAAGGTCCTCGGGTGGAGTTACCTCCAGCAGTTCCCTTTGCCCTTGTAGTTCTGCATGCCACACTTCCATGACATGTGACTCGACATCAGCCTCTGATTCCTCGTAGATCGTAGAAAGCCAACCATCATCATGTGGCGGTTCGGCTTCTGAGGTTTCTCTCGCGGTTCCATCCGGTGCCGGTGTATCCGCCAATTCCTCAGATCTTGCCATGTCCTGATCAAAACCTGCTTGAGGTTTAGTGGACTTCAGGCATGGGATGATTCTCGAATGTACTGATCCAATGATATCGTATATGTTCAGCGCAGTGCCTTCTGCTTAATAATAATGCAATCCTGGATTCACATCGTTGTCATAGTGGACCACTGTCAGCATAAAGTAACAGGAAGTTCACGAGCGCTGAAACTACATTCTCAAAGCGGAAGAAAACTGTGATAAGGTGCTGTACAGCTATGTACCTTAGGAGATAGACGGCTCGCACTCGTCATCTGAAGCGCCCCTTTCTTGGTCGACACATAGCCAAAGGTCAGAGCAGGTCTCCCCGCTGACAAACAGGCCACGAACGTCAACACTGCACGTAGTGCAGTGTTGTCGGAGCCAATCTCTCGGGCTATCAGTGCTTCAATATAGAGTGAATGTCGTGCATCGCTGTATTGTTCTCGATGCCGTTCCAGCCTCCCCAATCATCCCTCGTTGATGTGGGGCGATTGTAATCGACCAAGTCCCCTTCGTCGTAATAGTGCTGACCAGTGATAGTTGTCCCAGTGCGCAAGGCACGATTGGTCTTAGCTACTGCTGTGGCCTCAGTGATAGCTTCAAAAGATACCCTGCGCATCGTCTGTTCACGAGAATGGTCCGACGTTTCCGTCGACTGCTCGTGGTCCAAGACAGGTAAGTCAGGAAGCATTCCTGGTTGCCGTCCAAACAGAGCGTTATGCGGAGACACCTCGTTGTAGAAGGCGAACGCGTTGGCGGCGAACAAAGCCTCGCGCAGTAGCCGTGTGGACACAAGAGGTATGTCCAACCTGTGAAGTTCAGCTTCCATGACAAGAAGTAGATTGCGCAAGATGCCAGATCTGGTTTCGATCGTCGCAGCGCGCTTTCCACGCGCATGTATCCTAAGTTCAGCGCCCTTTTGCCTTAAGGACTGCTTTCGCAGTGTCGTTGTTGAGGGCACCCTCTCCGTCGGAGCAGAGTACCTTTGCAAGTCCAAACTGCATCCAGCACTGATAATATGCATCAAGGATACTTCTCATAGTCTTGTCTGGTATCTCTATCCCAGTAGCATATCGTATACAGCGATCGATGATATGGAAGATTGTGTGTTCTTTTTTGTAGAACATCAGATCACATTCCACTTCAGTCGGAGATGGCCATCCGAACTACCAGCTCCACTCGAAGCAGGTTGCCCTGCAGCAGGTTCAGCAGCATGTGTGCCCACGGTAATATCGTGACTGCGCGCGCCCGCTGTAGGTCCAGCTCTTGAGCCGGGCCTTGGTGCTTTTAGCCGCGTGAATGGTGATGCGGCTGGCGCCTCGGGCGGTGGTGCTGCTCGTTCAGCAGGAGCCGGTGGTGCAGGTCCTGCTGCCGGTTCGGCAGGAAACGGCGGTGCCTGTCCATGATTGTCGGGCAGCTTCCAGGGCTTGGCAAAATTACATTTGCCAGATGTTAATACGTGTCCAGGCCTGTTCTTGCCGTAGTTCTTCCTACAGCTCGGACCTTCCCAATGGTGGTCGTCCTTATCGTACCACCTACAATGTCTAGGATTTCTGTCATGTGAGGGAGAACGCATGTTAACATGATCCACGCATGCGGGACACCCGAGCCCTCGCGAGGGTGGTCTCACGATCGAGCCATCGGGTTGCCGAGGGAGACTCGGACCGTCCAAGTCATATCCCCTCACGTTGGTGACCAGCACGCTGGACGAATAAGGGTGACCATGGAAAGGATCACGATTTACCTGGAAGAGATCGTGTGCGATCTGAACAGCATCGACAAAAAGCGACTGCATCTTTGGAGTATAGTGTGCAGCCATGGACAGTTCTCTATTACATACCGGCGCATGTTGGCAATGACCAGCACATCGCTTTCGTTCAAAAGGGGCGAGTAAAAGGCGATGGTTGGCCATGATCTCGGTTGGCTTTCGTATCAGTACCCCATGGGAATCATGTAAGCCAGTAATGCACTGTCCCACGTTCACCCTGCAAGTGCCCTTGCTTTTGGCCAATGTAGTCCATGGTGGTATCTGATCCACCCAAGTACCCATTGGTTGTTCTCGTACGTAGAATCGTCGAAGATCGTTCTGACGCATGGCCACCTTCCCACAGAACTTGGTATGCGGCAAATCCTCTTCATGATGTTCATACCAAGTATCGTAGTTAATCTGAGCATTGAAATAGGAAGGTAACCAAGTTGCTCTGCAGTTAGGGTGTAGTATGACAACTTTGACGAAACAAACGCCCAGATAGTGCATCACTGCATCCTGGACATCCTTGTTTCCAAGGTCAACAAAGGAATGCTTGTCGAGGCTTCCCCCTGAGGACAAACCTCGGCTGAATGCTATCTGCGAGATGCCTCCACTTCCTCCACATAATTCCAGCATATCCACCTTGTTGTGACGTCCTTAAGCACAAGGTGGGTCTCATGGAGAGTACATCTGCATAGGATTCAGCAGGTTGCCCCGCAGGAAATGCGATGAAAAAATCCTCTTCATCGTCACTTTCCGTGTCGGAGTCAAGAGGTACGTCGGTGCAGTACGCACTACATCCGAGTCCTTTTCAGGTCATCTCCGCAGTCGTCGTTGCCTTCTTCGACTATCTTGGGTATCTTGCGCGGTTTGATGCCTGCTTGTTTGTCTGTTTTCTGTTCTTCGTTTTGCTTGATTCGGGCATCGGTCGGCAGTGCTGTCTGTTGCTCAGTCTCCGGTGAACTGAGCGTCGGAAATTCGGGAATAGAAAGGAGCCCGCGGCCGCGATTAATCGAAGGGGGAAGGAGACGATCGTCATCGATATCGATGATCGCCCCTCGCCATGGGCGTGGACGTGAGCTCCCGCATCCAAGAAGAGCCGGTTCAGGCTGCTCCCAGCACCGTCGAGCACGGATGTTGGTGACACCATTTGGCAGCGGCGCATTGTAGTTGTATCCGATAGGCTGGTCCTGGATCTTCATGTCTTCCATGATCGTGTTGTTGTCCAGGTTCATCGTTCCCCGTCTGACAACATGGCCCCACTCAGGGCCATTGTTCGGAGACTGAACGTAAGTTCGAACTCCTTTATCCACTCGAGTGTGGATACTAAGATGTACAGCGCTTGTGTGATTTCTCTGCGTCTTGTGTAAATCCATCTGATCAATCAACCTTGCGGTCATGATCGCTAGCGTCTTGTTGCGCCATTCGGCCTTCTGAGCTCCTTGTCCATATCAATCCAGGACATGCTTAGTAGGCTGTGCAGGTTCCCCTGCTGTTTTGCACGTGCATCGCCACAAGTCAGTCGGGATGCGCGCACAGGTACCTGCCACTTGCAGATAGGATCCGCTGGGCAACGCATTAGAACGGTCGTACTTGAGGCCGAAGTGGCAGAATCGCATACGAATGACCTGCAAGTCAAGATCTTCAATAGCGTCTCGCATTGGACCTTAATTCCAGAAATATCCTGGTGGCTCCACAAGCACAATAATCATACGTAGAGCCCGAGCCTTGGTCATCAAGTTTTGGATGCGTTGGCAATGCGGTCCTGCCCGCTTGCCAGGCAGCCTCGCATACCAATCGGCAGGTGTAGCCACCCATAACAATTGGTAGTCACCCGCGAGTAAAGCACCCAAATATTGTGTACCAATGGAGGTCATGACCTCTGCATGTGTAATACGGCCACACATGTAACCACGGGCTCGGAGTCCAGCGCAAGCTGTCCGCATGTCCTCAATAACATATGCACGAGAGTGATAATGATGCGATAAGCTCTCTGTTTCTGCAGCGGCCACAGAGCCGGGTCCACTGCTATCCGTGGCAGCCGCACAGCCGGGCTGGCCACTGTCCCTGGCGCGCACAGCCAGCGCCTGGGAAAAAGAATGCAGGTTTCCCCGCGTTCGATGACAGCACCTGAGCGTTCGGCCTGTCCGAGCAAGCGCGGGTGGCCGTGGCACGCGCCTGCCCCCGCCACTCGTCTGGCGACGTGGGCGTCCAAATGCCTGTGCCATGCTGCACTGCAGAGACGCTGCTCGAAGTAAAAATATCAAACTTCTGAGCGGCATCATCTCCTTCCGCAGGTGTCCCTGCCTGTGCATCGGGCGGCGACCACTTCGTGCCCTCCTCGTAGATGGCCTGATATGTCTTCGCCTGCAAATTGCGCAAGGCGAAGTCCTTGTCGGCCGAGGTCGCGTTGGTCCCGAAGCACGTATTCCTGCGATACCAAGTCTTCAAGGTGTTATTCACCAAAGACTGGATCGTGAACGTGAACGTCTCCTCGTTGATGGACGAGCTGATGCCCTTGGTATCCTGTGACATCATATATGTACGAGCGTCACTCATAGCAGGCGCCCCCGCGGCTGGCTCTGGATCAGGTGCTTCGTTGACGAGCAACGGATCATCTTCGCATTGAGGATTGGCCGTAATAGTAAACGACATCGACCCTTTATCCTCAGCAGCGGCCCCGCACCCGTCGACCTTGAGCGCCAAATGTCCAGAAGGAGTTTTCATCAGAGCAAGCACTCTGGCACCCTTTCCAAGTAGAAGCTTGCACATCTCAGAGCCAGGGATGATCATCTTCTCGCGCCCCTGCCCCAGGATCAGGAAAGCCCCCATGTTAGACATGCTCCTCAGACCCAGGACAGCAGGGAGGTTCCCCCCGGAACCCTCAGCTAAATTAGCTGAGTAGGCATCAAGTCTTGGCACAGCAGGTGCCCCCGCAGGATCTCCCCTTTCTTTGCGCGCAATCCTGCAGGGCGGGGGTTCATCACATATCGCGGCGCCATGTCCCACTCAGGACACTCAGAGCCTCTTCGCCAGGCCCAGCCTCTTGATGGCGTGTCCGTGGGAACGAAATACCTGTTCGAAGGTCTGCGCCGTCTTTAAACCAATGATAATACTATTACTGCCAATATCCAAAAGAATAATCAACATACCATTGACCATACTTCCACTGTTTGCTGCCAAAGCCAATTCGTGGCGTTGACAAAATAGTCCTGGCACTTCAGACAGCGTCGTACCGCGCGTGCCCCTGCGGCACCTCTGCTCCAACACCCAGGTCGTTTCGTGACAAGGATGTAAAGACGTTCATATATCCACGAGCCTCTTCTTCCGCAGTGGGATTCTTTTCGAAGGTCCAGGCCGCATGAAAATCGTCATACCTATATGGGCGCGATGCAGAGGTCGTAGGCAGGTCCAGAAACGCATCCTCGTCCGCGCGCATGCACGTTTGACCATCTGTATATACCATAAACACAGTATGCAGCATGTCGCGCTCGGATATCGCACTGGTGCAACTGCGCACGCTCACTGGGCTCTCTGTCCTACGCTGATTGCGTGGACGAATGTCTCGCCCATACGGCATGCACGCATGTGGAGACTGAAGCCACTGAGCGCTCCTATCGGCAGCCCTCTCCATGCGCCCCAACCACGTGTCATTGACCGGCACAGCAGGAGGTGCTGATGCAGCACGTGCCCCTGCATCGTTAGCGGTCTCTGCTTTCAGTGGCATAGGCGCGTCCACAGCAGGTGCCCCTGCGGGTGTGGTGGCCTCCGTCACTAGCCCCGCGTCGGCAGATGATGCAGGTTGCCCCCTGGTGTCGTTGTTGGGGCTGCCGCATTGCTCATCAGCATCGCCATGACGCGGCTGCGCTCTTCACGGAGGTCCCTGAGTTCGTCCGCCCCTCGGAGTATATCTCCATGACGATCTAGTGACTCCTGATCTCCAGCGAGGGCGTAGTGGAACTCACCTGAAAATTAAGCAAACGCCCCTGCACATGGCGCAGGGGGCCTCAGTTGCGGAACCTGCCATGTTCCCAGCCAACTGTCTATCCACATGAGCATGTGCAACTCGACCCCAGCACCGCGCGTGAAATATGTGTCCACACTGGAGCCTCCAGACTTTATCGTGGTGCATGAAATGGTCCAGGCATATGGCACACTTGTTGAAGTCGGCGAGGCTGATGATGGGCGGCGTTGCCGATGGCCTGATACGCGTCTGGCGCTCCAGAGTGGTCTCACAAGCTTCATATCGAATCGGTGAAACCGTCGGTAGCTGCATTGCTGCAAGTGCTGCTGGACTGATCGCAGGTGCCCCTGCTGCATTGGAAACAGCAGGTTGCCCCGCACGGCCCAGCATCCTGTTGGCCTGGCGCTCCTGGTTGCGACGCTGGCGGGCAGACTGCATCGCCATGTTGGCCTGCTGCGCCTCGTGGATGGCCAGGATATCAGGGCGCAGCCCCCCCATGGACGATGGCACTACTAGGCCTGGGGCCTGCTGCTGCACATCTGGGTCCACGGGGGCGGCCAAATATCCGCAGTGAGAAAGCTGGCCTGGCACACCTGATGCTTAACCAGAGCCACGCGTCAGCTGAGACTGGTAGAAGTCGTCGGCCGTCGCCAGTACACGGGTTTTCGGGCTGCGCCCCCACTCGAGGAGTGCCAGTTACCTGAGCGTGATAATCAGGGTATAGTGGGTAGTCCATTGGTGCTGCTGTTGGGGCGTTCTGCAGTCGGTGGATCGCATGTCGGATGACTGAAAAATGCTGGCACGTATCCAAACCGATTGGGGTTGTCCGGTGATGGATTTGGATCTGGACCATACTCCCAAGGCGGCGTCCAGTTGGCGCTAAAGAGGCCAATGCCGTCCCTACGCATACTCTGAGCGGCTTCACGCATCTGCCGGTACATCCATTCTTGCTGACCAACCAAACTCTCGGTTCTCTGTACAGCATGGTGATCAGGAAAAGCAGGTTGCCCCGCATGTGGACGCGGCGATGCACATGGCGACGTCGCCTGGAAAGCCTGATAGAGCTGCGGGCCTATTCGAATGCTTTGGAGCCTCGCCTGTAGGCTGTTGGTGCTCCCAGCACTCCGCGGGGTACCAAATGGAGCTGTGGCTCTGCTCATCGGTGCACATGGAGCAGGCTGCCCTGCGGGTACGGGCAGCTGCTGCACCTGAGCACGCCACGGATCGTTGGCGCATAGCGTGCCAGTTGGCGCGATGCCACTTGAAGTAATACCTGTCACGTCCGCACTTTGAGCCTGTACCCAAGATCCATCAGATCCCCCTGCAGGTGTCCCCGCTTGATACGCGTCCTGCATCATAAGCACTGTTGAGAACTGGACTTCCTGAATGGGAGCGGTTCGGGACACTTCAAGTTGTAGGGGGCCTGTGGAATGAACCAATCTCTGAAAGATGATGCGTCATTCCGGTATACGCACAGCTCTTCGATAGAAATATTACCACCTGGATACGGCTGATTGCTATCTCGCAGATACAAGGGATTGATCCATACATGTCCCACACGGTCGTACCTGCAATATTCGCTGGGCATCATACCTATGAGCTGAACGATATGGGTCGGAGGTATTCCGCCGTCACGGCCTGCTGACATTATGATGTCATTTGCTGAGCGCCAAATCGGCATGTTGTCCCGAAGCAAGTTCTTCCAGCTAACCAACCTCGGAATCAACACGCAGGCCGGACTGGATTCTATTATCACCAGGAAGGTATGGGCATTCATGCACAGACTGTCTGCCCCTCTTCTTGCTGGTGTCGTCGGCGCGACATAAAAGTCCAACGCTAAGTACACTGGGGATATGTTCCCACTGAGTACCATGAATAAAATAACAAGGTGCACCTGGCACAGTCAAATCCGTAATTCTCATACACAATGATTCAGGGCACTTTATCCGCGGGCTGCTGCGTCCGTTACTTGGACAGATGAAGTACGTCTCGCGTGACTCGGAGGCATACTTGCACTAATTCAGCTGCAGCCTGTTTGTTCTGCATTCCAATGTTATCGACCATGCCAACCAGGTTCAACACAGCTCAAGCCTGGCACGCCCAGTGGTGGTTCGTGAGCCTCTGGCGCGCAGCCCCCAGGAGCTTGCGATGAAAATAATTATCATATCCTTCTGGTGGCCAATGGTCAAGCAGCTCTGACAGATCAGCCCATCCATCAAATTCATCAAAGGATGGCACTTCCCGCAGAAACCGGTCAGAAGGACGGCCTCTATGAAAAGGCTCGTGGCGAAGGGCAGTCGTAAGCCACTCGGAGCGTTGACGCTGGTCCTCATAACTGAGCCTTGGCATCCTGACACCTTCTGCATTGAGGGCCCCCATCAAATCGCCCTTCTCCGAATCGCATGTGACTGCCGGGCGCCCACGCAGAATATCACGCGCCATCTGGCGCGCAGGCGCGCCCTTGTCGCGATGGACGGCGGCGTCCACGAGGTCGCACTTCACCACCATGTATCGATCAGACCCGTCGTCAATCTGAGGATGATATGCTGGGCCGATCTTCGCGCGAATGGACGCGCGTAACTTGCCCCGGTACTCTCGGCGCCCCACTGGCATCTCCACAGTAAGAGCAGGTTGCCCTGCGGAACTCCGAGCAGGTTGCCCCGCTGAACTCTGAGCAGGTTGCCCCGCTGGACGCTGAGCAGGTTGCCCCGCTGGGCGCTGGACTGCCGCTGACGCGGCAGGTGCCGGAGCGCTAGCCGCCAATATGGCAGCGCCAGCCTTTCCCCGAGGCGTCCGAGGAGTTCCTGGCGGGGTGCTGATGTCGAAGTCCTGGCGATTCTTCTCCTTGATGCTGTGGGGCTCGACTCTGATCCTGGCGCCTCCGACGAGGTCGCCAGAAACCTCATCTCGACATCACGCCTTGTTAAAGAAGCGCCCCTTGTTGATCCTCACAGTGACGGCATCCAGCCAGTCCCGTGCGCCCGACCTGGTGTAGGGCAGCGACGTGGCACAGGGTCCTTTGGAGTAGGAGTACTGGTGCCTTGAAATGCGGCTGCAGCAGCAGCCACTGCTGGTCCTCTGGATCGACGTCGGTCAGCAGGTTGCCCCGCAGATCGTTGCTGCTTCCTGTCTCCAGGGTTGGGATCATCTGGGCTCTTCCTCTTATTATTATTCTTCTTGGGTCTGAGCTGATCAGGGCCAAGCGATGGACTCGATGAATCCGAAGACGGAGGAATTTCGATAGGCGTCTCTGGCTTCGGCTTGGGAGCTGCCTCGGCCGCGGCCCCCGCCGGCACCCATGGCCTATATCGCACGGGACCCCAGTCAAGGTTCAAGTCGATACCACTTGGCGTTACGAGGGCCAGGTTCTCGATAGTAGTCTGTTGCTCCCCGGCCAGAAGGTGTTTGGTAGAACTGAGCCTTCTTCTATGCTGGTCTTTAACCAGCCTATACCTTCAGCACGGTAAGCAATCCGCCTTCCAGGAGAAAGATCCATCGCCTCAGTAACGACACACCTAGGATCAATAAGAGTGGTCTTGCACGTGACGTCCGTAGCATTGGAGTCGTCCGACGCGCACCCTGCAGGGGCCGCGTCCGCGGGGTCTACTTCTTCGGCCAGCGCGTCAGCCTCATCTCCCTCAGATTATCGTTGATCGTCCTCTTCAGATCTGGGATCTGCAGGTCTCCCTGCGCGCCAATTGCGATTGAACTGCATCAAAGGATGGCGAAGTGAAAAGTTCGTCCATCTGAAGTTTGATCGGGCTATTTCATCAGCTGTGGCGCGGTCGTAGTCGCTCTCCGTCAATTGCTCCTCACATGGCGTTGTATTAGGATCGATATAGTGACCCCGACCATCACCATGAGACCAGACCCACGGTGTTCTCTTGAAGTTAAGGCTTCTTGATGGGCGTCTCATGGGATAACCAATCTTGTGGCCGGCGCATTCGGGGCATGAGCAACAAACGTTTATGTAGAGCTTCCGTTCCTCGATGATAACCCTCTTGAGGTTGCGCGTGACCATCTTATCTTGTGGTTTAACAGATCCTGTCCTTTTCGAGCGTACGATCTTGCCTTCTTCATTTCGTCGAACATTGCGAAGGGAATACCAGTGGCGGATCCGGTGCTCAGTCCAGCCCTGATCCCGCCTATATTGCATGTTATCTGGGGGCGTGCACTGACGAGCCCAATCCAGCGTCCGCGTAACCAACAAGGCGCTGCATTCCGCCATCTGGATATTCTTCCCGCGGTTGATCATCTTGAGGCGGGCGCCCCCGCAAGCGCTCCCTCCTCGGGAGGGCGACAGGTCTATTAGCCCGCCATGGCGGCGCCTCTGGAGCTCCCGCATCAGGAGGATGAGGGCGCTGAAGACCGCTAGAGCGAGCGCCACTGGAGCGGGCACGCGCACGATCGGGTGAGCGACTGGGGATCCGACCGCGACGTATCATGCGACCACTATCTTCCCATCCGTCGCCCTCGTCGTCGTCGCGATACTTCTCCCTCCGGACCCGGCGACTTGCCGGTCGCTTCCGGCGGCTCATGGACCGATCTGAAGCAACGAAAGCATATTGAAATTCTTCACTATGGCCAAGCTGATATTGAATACGCTCAGATAGATCACTAGCGCCACGCGGGCTTTCCCGCAAAGGATCATCATGACTCAATTCCATATACGTCGGATTTCCAATAACCCGAGGATAACGCATCAACTGCATTTCGTCGTCTGCTGCAGGAATGGTAACTTCTGAATCTGCGGGGGCCCCCGCCATGTCAGCATTTCCGTCGGCGGGCATGTGGGAGTTCTAAACAAATTCGATATCTGCAGGTTGCCCCGCGACGGGCATGCCCAGCCATTCTGCCCGATCGATGTCGCCGTGGCCAGTGAACACCTCCTCGAACAGCTCCCCGGCGCAATTCTCGCGGGCCATACTGGCGCCAAAATATCTGGCAGCCATGAAGTTGACAACTGCAGCTGAGCTATCGGCAGGGTCAGCTAAAAGAGACTCCCAGTCAACATACTGCATGTCGGAGTCGGTTTGAGCCAGATGCATTGACGGACCCCTGCCTCTTCCATCACCTTGAGGGCATTCG
Source organism: Prorocentrum cordatum (assembly GCA_963575745.1). Classification (NCBI taxonomy): domain Eukaryota; class Dinophyceae; order Prorocentrales; family Prorocentraceae; genus Prorocentrum; species Prorocentrum cordatum. The sequence continues at coordinate 45,238 of CAUYUJ010008546.1, read as the reverse complement.
CGGCAAAAGTGCTGTGTACTGCGGCATATGTCGCACTCCATAATCTCACCGTTGGCATCCTTTGGGTTTCCCCGGCATCCTTTGCATTTTCCCGATGTCTGCCTGCGGCTTCTGCCTGTACCTAAAAACATGTATTCGTACTGTAGTCCAGTGAGAGATGCTAAGAATGCGAAAAAGGCCTCTACCATACAATCGCCGAAGCTTGCCTTTACATGTATTTCGACCTTTGCCCTTTCCTTTCAGTGCTCGTCGTGCGATACGCTGTACCTTTCGGACTGGTTTCTCCATGGACCTCCGCCGTCGACGCCTTTGTTTTTGGTATCCTAAAAATGACCATTGCGCTCGTTGCTCTTCCGTAAGGTATGTAGGCATATCCGAGTAGTCAAGGGCTGTGGCTTCATCGTCTGAAGACGCATCGGTATCAGTACCAGAGTCGAAGTCGGACTCGGCGGGTTGCCCCGCTGAGCCCATTAGGGCCATGGCTTGCATGGGGGATACCGCGTCAGGCGGTCCCCGAAGCCTGGCCCAGGAGTCTTGCGACCCCGAGGCCGCTCCACCATGCTGAGCCAGCAGTGTAGTGGTCTCAATTGGTTGTGGATCATCATTCCAGGCGTTGTTGGCAGGCTGCCCTGCGTTAGCCTCCACGCGAAAGGTCTCGGTTCGGTGACCGTGACTGAAGATACCACCAATATTACCCGGGGTTCTCTCAGCAATGTGAGCATATGACCTCATACGTTCGAGTAGATCGTCAAATTGTTGTTGGTCTCTCGGCATGTGGTGGTTTAGAGGCTGCAGGAATTGTTGTGCACGCGATGTCCCCACTCCAAGAGCTCCGAATAAAATCGTTGCTAAGTTTTTGATGTTGGGGATATTGAAGCCGGCTGTTTGAGCTTCATAGCGGGCTATCTCAAAACGTGCTAACGTCTGGTCGATGCGTTCTCCCGCATGGACTCGGAAGTCAATGAGAGCGGTACCAGGAGTTGAGTTGGCGTTCCTCTTCTAAGTTCTCGAACTCCGTGCTTAAGAGGAATATGATGTACGTGACACCGTCAGTATGGCGGCCACCTATGTTGACGCCAAAGTTGATAACTCCTGGAGGGACTCTCATGGCTATGGTCCGTGCAAGACCTCCCAAACCTCGCTGCAGAGCTGCAGCCTGCTGGGAGGGCGTCATGTTGCCTGTGGTGACGTTGATCCAGGCATGTACTTCGCGGACAAATTCGCGAAAAGGTACTTGACCGGCTGGGTTCCAGTGAGGGCCGGTCGTTCTTGTGTCGTCTCCGCCACGCAAATGTCCGACCGCACACCCGATAGCGACCCATGTGAGCCCAAAGATAATACCACCAATCCAATGGCCTCGTAGGTCGTGGTCGGATGTAGTCGGTTGGGACTTCCGTCGGGTAGTCGTAAGTCTGCGTGGGGTTGGAGGCGGCAATATGTCGTATCGCATGTTTCCATGCATCATATCTTCGAAGAAGTTTCCAAATGGAGTAGGTGGGTGGACTTCAGGAGTGTAGAAGAGCAGGGATGTAGGATGTAAGTAAGAGACCTCCGCCTGAGCAGAGGTATCGCTGCAAGTGTCCTTGCGATATTGCGTAGTTATATACATTCCTCCGCGCAAACACACTGCACCCTGATGTTCCACCATGTCCGTAGTCCACCAGATAGTGCCGTGGATGGTGAGGAGTAGAGCAAGAACTGACCACGATAAGCCAGCTCCGCTACCAAGTTTGAAGGGGGCTGGGAGGCCCAGCAAACAGCTTCGCCTTAGGCGAAGCCAAGCTCCAGCTCTGTTGTACCGTAGTAACGATAGTCCCAGTAGGAGAGGATGTGCCTTCTTAAGGATTGGGAAAATCCTTTTGGTATCGATAGCGATTGTGGGCCTCGCGATGAGGCACAGTCATATTTGGGCGGCCGGCCGCTTGAGCCGACGCGGCCGCGGGCGCACGCTCGATTCCGCTCCTTACGTCCCTCAGCTCGCTTTAGAATCCTTTCCGGGCCCGCGAGGGCCCCAAGACGGGCCAAGAGGGCCCCAAGACCCCCCAAGACGGCCCCAGAAGCCCCCGAGACGCCAAAAAAACGCTCCAAGACGCCGAAGATGACCTCCAGATGGCCCAAGAGGCAACGAGACGCTCCAAGAAGCATCCAAGAGCCCTCAGAAGAGGACCCTTACAAGCCAAAATCATCAAAAATTACATGGTTTTGAAAGGAACCTGGCCTTCCCGCCCTCTCGGCTTCCCGACGCTCCACGACGGCCCCAGAGGCCCCCAAGATCGCCCCGAGACGGCCCAAGAGGCTCCCAAAATGGTTCCAAGACGGCCCAAGAGAGCCCCCAGACTGCCCAAGAAACCTCCAAGACTGCCCAAGAGGCTCTCAAGATGGCTCCAAGAGGGGAGCCAGAAGGGGAACCCGAACGGAACTTTCGAGCCCTGGGCCTCCAGAAGCCCCCAAGAGGCCCCAAGAGGGTCCCAAGAGGCCCCCAAGAGGGTCCCAAGAGGTCCCAAGAGGCCCCCAAGCGGCCCGTAGCCTAGCAGGACCCAAGAGGCCCAGAAGAGGCCCCCAAGAGGCCCAAAAGAGGCCCCGAGGGTCACCACAACGGCCCCCAGGATGCCGAGGCCCCCGAGGGACCTACCACGAGATCCCAACGAACACTGAAGAGCCCCTTTTATATTCATCATCATTACCATCATTATATGTAGATTCATCTTCACCTTTATATTCATCTTCATCCTCCTCCAACAGTGCGAGGCATTCCTCCGCCTCTTCCTCATCATCCTCCCCCTCTTCTCCTACTCCAGGGTCCCTCATCCTCCTCCTTCTCCACTTTCTCCTCGTCCTCTTCCTCCTCATCCTCCTCCTCCTCCTCATAGATTCCTCCTCCTCCCCCTTCCCTTCCTCCTCCTCGTTCTCCTCGTCCTCCCCCTCCCCCTCCTCCCCCCTCCCTCCTCCTTCCCCTCCCTCCCCCATCCTTCTCCTGGCCATCGCCCCTACCCTACACCCCTCCCTACAGAGCTTCGCCCCACACAAGAACTCTCCAAGAGGCCCCCAAGAGGCCCCCAGAGGCGCTCGCTCGCGCGCTGCCAGGCCAGAGGTTCATGGCATGACTTTGTATTGCTCGGAAGCGAAAACGATGAAGGGAAACCTTCCACCCGTCGTCGTCACCAGTTGTCGGTCGTCGGCCGTCGGCAGCCGTTCGCCGTCAGTCGTCGTCGTCGTCGTCGGCCGTCGGCAGCCGTTCGCCGTCAGTCGTCGTCGTCGTCGACGTCGTGCTCGTCGTCGTCGTCGACGTCGTCGTCATCGTCGTCGTCAACCGTTGTCGTCAACCAGTTCGTCGGTCGTCGTCGTAATGATCCCACTCGTCGACCGTTGGTCGTCCGTTGCCGTCGTCATCGTCCATCCCAACAATAGCATCAAAAGCGCCGCGGATCGGCGGCACTGGCCAGAGGCCACTACAATAACGAATCCCCTCCGAGAGCCAACGACAGCGTCCTCACCCCCCTCTTAGACGCCACCGAGCGTGGCCGACCCCCCGCCTCCTCGCACCTGCTCCCTTGAGGGGGAACGATCGTGGGGGACCAATTCAGGGGGGCAACATCGACCTAGAATCGGCGATAAATCGCCGATAGATCGGCGATAGGCCCCCGATTACAAAACAACACGATCCTGCGCGGGGTGCGGTACCGGGCCCCTATCGGCGATGAATGGGCGACTGTTTATCCATGAAACCCCAGCTGAACCTATCCCCCTTAAGGTTGTCCCTGATCCCCTTCCCCTGCCGGGAAGAGTTTGGCCAGGGAGCTGTTCCTCACGGGCTTGTCCTCGGCAAACGCACGGCGGCCCCGCCCATCTCCCCGCGTCACCGCGACCACCTCGAGGCGCAAGGGGGAAGGGGGAAGGGGGAGCACCAGGGGAGGGCTGAGGAGAGCAGGAAGGGAGGGGAGGGAGGAGGAGAAGCAGAAGAGCTACGAACGGCCGCCCTGTCCTCCTCATCCTCCCCCTCCTCCGCTTTTATCCGTCCGTCTGTGGAAGAAACCCTTGACGTGATCCTGGGCTGAAGTATCTGTCCCGCGCCCGCATCGGAACTCCCCACAGCACTTCCCCTCCCTGCCTCCCCCTGGACCCCCTCCTCTCCCACATCCCTTCCATCTTTTCCTCCGCCTCCTTACCCCTCCTCTCCGCGCTTTCCTGTACCGCCTCCTCCTCTCTCCCCCTCTCCTCTTCCACCAAACTCGCGGAGAGGGGAGGAGGAGAACAACAGAAAACATAACATAAATGCCACCGCGTGAGGCGGAGGTCTCCGCCACCTCAGGCGAAACACACAAACAACTACACAAATGCCACCGCGTGGGGCGGTGGTCGCGGTCGCGGGTGGCGCCGCGGAGGCTCCTCCCACATCTTGTCGGCCAGGAGCAGGCTCGTAAGGAAGAGTGGGCGCCACGTGCAGGCGTGCAGGGTAATGTGCGAGATCTCCTGGCGGGGCAGGAGGCCACTCACCGCCATCACCGCTCCGTTTGCTCGTCCTCGTCCTCGTCTTCGTCCTTCTCCTCCTCCTCCTCCTCCTCCTCCTCCTCCTCCTCCTCCTCCTCCTCCTCCTCCTCTCCTCTTCCTCCTCCTTCCTCCTCCTCCTCCTCGTCCTCCTCCTCTTCCTCTCCTCCTCTCCTCCTCCTCCTCCTCTCTCTCCTCCTCCTGGTCCTCCTCTTCCTCCTCCCTCCTCCTCCTCCTCCTCCTCCTCCTCCTCCTTCTCATTCTCCTCCTCCCTCCTCCTCTTCCTCCTCCTCCTCCTCCTCCTCCTCCTCCTCCCTCCCTCCTCCTCCTCCTCCTCCTCCTCCTCCTCCTCCTCCTCTTCTTCCTCTTCCTCTCCTCCTCCTCCTCCTCCTCCTCCTCCTCCTCCTCCTCCTCCTCCTCCTCCTCCTCCTCCTCCTCCTCCTCCTCCTCCTCCTCCTCCTCCTCCCTCCTCCTCCTCTCCTCTCCTCCTCTTCCTCCTCCTCCTCCCCCTTCTCCTCCTCCTCCTCCTGAACCCCTCCCTCCTGACACTCTTCCTCATTATCCTTCACCTCCTTACCACCGCTCCCCATCCCACCACGACTGCCACGCCAACCACCACCACCACCACCACCACTTACAACAACACAATCACCACTAGCACATCCCCCCATTCCGCCCCTACTGCCAACACCAAAGCCAACCACTGCCGCCGCCACCATAAGCACCACCACCACTGCCCTGGGTTTCGCGGTCATACTTTTGTCAAGCGCACCACGCGCGTGCAACGTCCAAATATCTTTGCGGCGGGGCTTATCACGCGGCAACGATGTTGATCGTCCCACCACCGTACGCGCCAATTGCTCCCCAATCAGAGCTTGCCTCTGTGGGGGTCCTAGCGGATTGATATGGTTAGGTGAGGTGGCGCGCCGATTTGGTGGCAGGTGGCCGGGTGTCCGGGTGCCCGGGTGCCCGTGGGTGCCCGGTGCCCCAGGATGTCGGCGGCCGGTGGCCGGGTGCCCAAGTGCCCGGGTGCCCGTGGGTGGCCTGGCACCCGGGTGCTCGGGGGTGCCCGGAGGTGCCCAGGGGTGCCCGGGCACCCTGTAGCAATATAGCCCTATAGCCTTATAGCTCTATAGCCTCATAGCACAATAGCCCATATAGCCCATATAGCCCATATAGCCCAATAGCCCAATAGCCCAATAGCCCTATAGCCGTAGAGCCCTATAGCCCTATAGCTCTATGGCCCTATAGCCCTAGAGCCATAGAGCCCCATAGCTCTAGACCCATATAGCCCTATAGCCCTATAGCTCTATAGCCCTATAGCCTTATAGACCTATAGCCCTACAGCCCTGTAGCCCCAATAGCCCAATGGTCCTATAGCACTATACCCCAATAGCCATATAGCCCATGTAGCCCTATAGCCCCATAGCCCTATAGCCCTATAGTCCTATAGCCGCATAGCCCAAAACACAAATCTGATGTGGCTTTTCTCTTGTATCATTTGTATCGCATTCCGTCTCCATCCTCCAAGATACCCTCTCCCTCCTCTTCCACTTCCCTGATATTGAGCTGTTTGACAAGGAACTGACTCAAACGCACGACTCCACGACGCTGCAGCTACCTAGTGCTATGCGTACCCCGGGCTGCAAGCCAAATTACTAGACTCGCAGATGAAACGGGCACCTGCTCACAGAAGATCCGCGATGCCCCCGACGCGTTCTGGAAGCCATTCAATTAGTCGAAACAGAGATTCCCATATGCGCGCATCGTGTGCATCGCTTCCCTACCTTAGGCTATCACCCTTTTCTCGCACCATTCTTCAACGGCACTAAGGATGCTCTGGCTGGTTGAAAGCCGCAAAACGCGACGCTGGCGACTGAGCTCGGCATCGCATCAAGATGGAGAGGCCTTCTGGCGGCGAGGGGAGGAGGGAGGGTGACGGCTGAGGCCAGCGCTCGACATCACGAAAGCCCACGAGTCAGGCTATCCATCTCTTCTCGAGCGATTCTCATTCGGCGCCCAAGAGGCTCCGGCTCGTCGAAAGCCGCTCAATCGCGCCACCGGCACCTGAGCTCGGCATCGCATCAAGATAGAGAGGCCTTCTGCCCACACCTCCACACTGGCAGCAGCGAGGGGCAGCGCGCGAGCAACTGGGCCGTGAGATGCAGCAGAACTTGAAAGCACTCAGACTTTGCCACGCGCGAGCTGGCCCCGAGCTCGCGCGAGCAGGCCGGGCAACGCAGCGGCGAAGTTCCCCGCGAGCTCTCGCGAGGCCTGCGACAGGTTCGGCACGAACGTCACAGCCGCCACTTCTTGAATATAGATCTCAATGGATATGAGCGCTCGCCAGAGCCCCCCCACTGCGCGCGAGGCAAGTCCTCGCTCTGTTGGAAGAAACATGTGGCCCCACCTCCACGGTGAAGAGGCAGGGGTCAGCCCGCGGGCCTCTGTCGCGGCGATGCCGAAAAACTGCACTAGAGCATCATGGCATCGGCGACATTGCCGGCACGTGCCCTGCCCTTCACGATCCGTCGCTCGCGCGGCCGGCCGGCGGCAAGCAGCTCCAGCAGTCGAACCATGCGCGACTCGTCGCATCTCGCGTGCCCGAGGCGCGCCACGGCCCAGGGCGCCTTGGGCTCGCGCGCCCGCGCGCAGCAGAGCTCGCTGTCGGCCGTGAGCTGCGACGGCAGGAGGACGTCCGAGAAGCACAGGCCGCGCGCTTCCCCCGGCCGCAGCACGCAGGCGAAGGCCAGGAAGATCACGACCGCCAGATCAAGCTAGCCCCAGGCGAGCGCCACCAGCGCGCGGAGCACCGGGAGCGGCGTGGGGCACCGGTGGCGCGTGGCAACGACGTGCCGCCACGCCTGCGACACGTCCCACGCCGCGTAGTGCTCGAGGCTCCTGCTGCGGGAGTACAGCACCTGGGCATAGGACGCCACGATGCTGGAAACAACCCTCGGTAGCTGCACCACCAGCTCGGCCGCGGAGCACCCGCAGTCCAGGGCCATCAGCCACGTCTCGAACTCGGCCAGGAGCAGCTGTCTCATGCGCGCGGTCTGCGCGCCCGTCGCCTTGACCAGCGCCAAAGCCAGGATGCATGCCGCCAGCAGTTTGCCAGCCGAAAGAATATCCATCAGAGCCCACATCAGTGCCAGCTTCTCGGCCAAGCGGCACCATTCGGACTCCGCGCGCCGCCTGATTAAACGCGCGAGTCCAGTCGTCCAAATACCTCATGTTGCCCGCCTCAGACAGCCCCCACCACGCGGGCGGCCCGGCCGAAGGTGGCGCGACCCCGCGGCCGCGAGACTGCCCGTCGGCAGAGATCTGGCGCGCGGCGCGAAGTCGTACCCCAGGTACACGTCGTAGCCCAGGATGTCTGGGAGCCCGACCTTCAAGTCGTCGTTGATGGCGCGCGATGCTGAACGCCCTTTGGCACACGCTCCGAAGGCAACCGTCAAACCCAGCAAGGAAAGCTCTGGCCCCAGGAGCCCCCCTTGCCGCCGCGCGCGCTCGCAGCGAAACGCGCGCCGCTGGCAGCGCAGGATCAGGTCGTTGACGAAATGCTGATCTAGGCGCCTGGCTGAGCCGGCTGCGAAGGCTCGGGGCCGGCCAGGGGCGCCTCGGCGGCCTGCTGAGCCCGCGTCAGTTCGGCCCAAGCGGCGCACGGCTGCTCCGCGCACGCGGCGGCCAGCGCCGCGCGGGCGGCCCCCACCAGCGGCCACTGATGGGCCTGGCGCCCACGCAAGCACGGGCGCGCCAGCGACTGCAGGTAGCCGCCGCGGACCAGGCCCAGGCGCGTTGGCTCCTGGAAGGCGCGCTGTAGGACCGGGCGGCATTGTCCAGGAAGCCGCGCCCAGGCTTGCCGAACAGCGAACGCAGCGGCTCCACGTGTCATGCGTAGGCGACGGCTGGGTTCTCCAAGGTCCCGCGCCCACCGTGCCTGCACACTGCCCACAGGGTCTGCAGCGCGCGGAAGAACAGCTCTGCGCCCAGGCGGGCGGCCTCGCCCTGCAGGCTCGGCCCCAGAGGACGCGACCGCGAGGCTGCCAAGCCAGCGAGAAAGTGGCGCAGGGCGGGGCGCAGCGCACGCGGGCGACCCGGTCGTTGGTCACCAGAAACTGCAACCACGCCCCAGAACGGGCGGGTCCACCCGCGGCCCGGCAGCCCGGCAGCGGCGCGCGCGCTCGACCAGAGCGAGGAAGCGCCACTGCATACCTCGAGCACGTCGAAGACCTCTCGCAGGCGCCAGCGCGGAACCTCGCCGCCCGGCCGCAGCTCCGCGTCGATGTCCTGCAGCCAGGCCCTGTCCTCCAGGCGCGCGTGCGCACGGATGTAGGCGACCTCCCTGCTGCGCAGCTGCGCGCGCCACCCGCGCTGGACGCGGTGCCCCAACGCCTCACGCGCCGCGGGCTGCGCCACGTAGGCCACGACCGAGGCCGCGCTCAGGCGCGACGGGTCGCTGCGCGCGATCTCCGAGGCGAATCTGGCCCTGAGGTTCGCGACTAGGGTCGGCGCCAGCATGGGCGGCAGCAGCAGCATCAGCTCCTGCCGCGCGACATGCAGTGCTCAACTCGAAGACGTCGTCGTCGCGCGGCGCCTCCGGCAGCGCGCGGAACACCGCATCCAGCAGGCATATCGCCGGGCGGCGGTAGCCGAGCACGTGCACACGGCGCTGCCCACCGCCCGCCTGAGTAGCGCCCCGGCGGCAACACCGTGCGCGGCGATGCCCGTGGACGCGCGCGTTGGCGCGCTGCAGCGCGCGCGTCGGCACCTACCTCGCCGGGCCGTCGGCGCGCGCCATGGCTAGCGACGCTTGGGAAAAATGTAGAAGTCCGACGCGCCCTCCGCGAAAAGCACGGAGACAGCCCCGCCCAGCAGCTCAATCGCACGGCGCTTGCCCAGATACCAGGCGCTGCCCTGGGGGCCCGTTGCCCTTATATTTAAACGTTGGTGTTGTATCCGTTAAATTAAAGGTTGCAAGTTGAGTGGATGTTACTTCATGCGTTGAAATAAAAGGATATCGGGACGCATCCTCTGCTTTTGAGCGTTGGCCAGCTGAACTCACTCGTTGCTTCAATTGACAGCGATTGCGGTCAGGGTTTCGTAATTCGGCTCTGGCGCAGCCGTTCCCCCCCAATGTGGTTGCCCCCGCCCGTAGCGTTTACTTGAACGACGCGTCCGCACGCAATCGCCGCACGGTCCATGGTGGATCTTACACACCCCCATCAAAATGGGCGGGTTTCCGTCACCTATCATTTGAGTTTTCTGCGACTGACTTTTGTTGACGTGGCAGGCGCGTCAGCGAAATGTGGCGCAGTTGTTTTTGGCCTCTGTGGAAACGAGCCCAACACGCTCTCTTGTTGCACTGGCCGCGGTTCCACGGAATTGCGCGGGGCGGTCGGGGTATTCTTTGTTGTGTCCACACTACGCCGTTCGACTTTTCAAATTCATGTATGGTTTGTATATACCTACTTGTGTTCCGTGGTAGTCAATGTTGCGTCGCGTGCGCACCTCTCAGTGGGTTGTTTGGAGTCGGCGCGCCCACGCTCGGTGAGTGGGTCGTTCTTTCAAAATGCGGTTAGCGTTGTAGCAACGGCTGTGAGCCGTTCGCCCACATCGGCAATTTGCACGCGCGTCGTGGCCCATAGTGGGTTCCAGCAACGGCCCCAACGGGTTGGTGGCATTCGGCCCCGCTACCACGCTTGGCAGACGCTTCGCGCATTTCTGTTTTCCTCTAAGCTCGCTGTTGCGGCGAACTGCGTCAAAAAAATATGAGGAAAAGGAGGGGAAGGAGGAGGAGGAGGAGGAGGAGGAGGAGGAAGAGGAGGAGGAGGAAGAGGAGGAGGGAGAGGAAGAGGAGGAGATGGAGGACGAGGAGGAAGGATGGGGGAAGAGGAGGAGGAGGAGGAGGAAGAGGAGGAGGAGGAGGAGAGGAGGAAGAGGGAGGAGGAGGAGGAGGGAGGAGGAGAAGGAAAACGGAGGAGGGGGAGGAGGAGGGAGGAGGAGGGGAGGAGGGAGGGGGGGGAGGAGGAGGGGGAGGGAGGAGGAGGGAGGGAGGGAGGAGGGAGGAGGAGGGAGGGGGAGGAGGAGGCGTCCGAGGAAGCACAGATATTTTGCTCCCCCTTTTCCCCCGTTCCCCTCCCCCATCTCCCTTCTCTCCTCCTCGTCCTCCTCCTCTTCGTCTTCCTCTTACTCCTCCTCCTCCTCCTCTTCCCCTTCTCCTCCCTCTCTTCCCTCCTCCTCCTCCTCCTCCTCCTCCTCCTCCTCCGCTTCCTCCTCTCCGTCCCCCTCCCCCTCCCCCTCCCCCTCTCCTCCTCCTCCGCTTCCTCCTCTTCCTCCTCCTCCTCCTCCTCCTCCTCCTCCTCCTCCTCCTCCTCCTCCTCCTCCTCCTCCTCCTCCTCCTCCTCCTCCTCCTCCTACTCCTACTCCTTCTCCTCTGGATTGGTGATGAAGATGCTGGGTGTCCCTCCGCTGTTAGCTTTGCCTGGTTAGCACTGGCTCGAACTCTCGTCAAAACCCTCTCCTCGGACGCACGAGTCGGCCTTGCAAGCCGTATGTCTGCTCGAATTCGCACGGGGCCCTCCGGCGCCAAACGCTCCGGTGGGCAGCTCGAGATATTTTGGCAATCCACCTGTTCAGGCCTTCCTCGAACCAGACTGCCCAACTGCACGGTGAGCCGCTTCCGAGACACATGTGGGCCATATGGGAAAGGTCGTGCACTTTAGGTTTCGCAGCGAGCCCAAAATAGTCCATGACCCGAACTGCTACGAGTGAACTATCCACAAACGATTGAGTTTGTTGTGGTGTGAAATTGCCACGAGGGCACTCTCTCAACAGCTCCCTGATCATCCACAGTGCATCCCCAGCCTCCTTCAATTTGCTGCCGTGCTCGAGGCGCGGTCGAAATTCAACAAGCAAAACGTGCAGAGTAAACTCAAGAACGTAATGTGTTTCAGCTGCGTGGAATCCCATGTTATTGCCTGCACTGCTGCCCATCATATTTACAGTAAGATTTTGGAGGGCCACGACCTCTCTCCCCGAACGACGCTGGATGCCATACCACTCCCAAAGTCTTGCACGAACCTGTTGGGTTACCGAAATGCAGATACATGAATGCGCACGCTCGTTCCTGGGTTATTGGATGTAATCGGGGAGGGTTACCGAGCACAAGACGTGTGTTCACACAGTACGCACCATGCACGCGGACGCACTCACACACTCCTGGACACTCTAACGTGCATTATTTATTGCACAATGTCAATCGCCTGAACATGATACTTGTACACGTATAGTGTGTTGTGCTATTGTTCTTTGAATTACCCTACACCTCCTGGACAAACATCTGCTTCCGCACTTCGCCTGTCGACGCAACGTTGCTATGGCCAAAGACGTCTGCACCCATCAATGCGAACCACACCAAAGAAATCCAGAATTGAAACACTCCGAGGGAAAGCGCGCGCATGGGATCTGGAACCATGGCCGCGCCAGGGAGTGGACCCGACAGCTCGGAGAACAAAGGGTTTCGCCTTCTGCACATTGTCTCTTCGGAGCGTCTCCAGAATATGGCTTGGAACGGGCGGGGCTTCGAATGGAATAGCTCATGCCGTTCCATGCCATCTGTCACTTCAAGCCTGTCGCCTCTCTGGAGGCCAAGCGCCTCGATATCCTTCACGAGTGCATACCCCCGCGAAGCATCAGGACGCTTGTCAAATCCAAGGGCAGCTCTGACGTAGGGGAAGTTGTCGTTCGTGATGGTGACTCTGATTTCGCATCTAGCACAGGCATGACAATAATCTGCCCAGCTCTTGAGGCGCCATGGCGTACCAAGTGAACTCAGACCTGCAATGTTCCCCCAGTCGCAGTGCCGACTCCAGCACCCGGGGCAAGGGTTATCACCTGATGAGGTCGAGGGGAAGCCTAAAGTGGAGGTGTTTTCCATCAAATCGCCTTTCAGGTGCACGATGGCTAGCCTCCAGGGCAGTGCTTCTCCCGACCTCTCATCGCGGCCAGCGTCGCTAGGGCGCCAGGGCAAACCATCGTGCCGCCTGGTCGGCTCCTCTCCAGTAGCCCCGAGTTCGACGCCCCACCCAAGTGCTTGAAGGAAGCAAAAGACAGTGCACCACGATCTGCACCCACATGCGCACATTTCAGACTTTCTCAGAATACCAACTAAAGCAGGGACCTCTGCAAGCATGTTGACCATGTAGCAACACAGGGCCCCATCGTGCCGCGTCAAGGGCACGCCGTCGAAATACAGGGTGTACGGATATACGGGGACGCCTTCCGGCGCGTTAAGCACTGCGGTGTGGCGGGAATACTTCTCGGGTAGCTTGCCCAATTGGCGAGCTTCGTCCAGCTTCTCTGGCAGGTTTGGATCAGCTTCAACTTCAGACCGCACGACATCGAGAGGCAGAACGATCGGTACCCACTCGTTGCCTTGACTGTGATCGGCACGACGATAAACAGGCATGTTCACTTCGTAGCGTTGTGCGGCCTCATCCATGTCGACGCTCGTTGCTCTGTCAAACGTCCGTGAAAAATGAGAGCCATCAGGAGGAACTGCTAGCCTCTCAACTGTGCCTTTGAGCCCTGCTGCCTTGGCCCAGAAGGATATGACACAAGCTTGCTTTGCGCTGATCACAGCAGTTCGCTTGAGGTGAATTATGTAGTTAGCAAGTTCTTCAGATGCCTCCTCAGCCGAAATGTTACTCAACGAAGGCTCGTATGAATCATCGCCGCTGTCGAAACCCAATGCAGCAACTGCGTCAGACCAGGGATCGTGGCTCCAAGGGTCTGGCATAGAAGATCGCACGACGCGAAGTGGCCTGACAAGCTTGGGCCAAAATATTCCACGGACGGTTTGCGCTGATTTTGTCTACCCCAAGTTTCGAAGCGCCCCAGCTAACGATAATCAGAGGATGGGGCCGAACTCGCAGTGCGTTTGATCGTTATTGTTGATGTCGCTGCTGTTGGCGTTGCTGTAGCTGTTGCTGCGTTTGCGGGCGCTCTCACGGTGATGTTTGTTGCCATGGCTGCTGTTGTTGGTGTCCGTTTCCTCGCCCTCCCGCCCTTGGGGGCCGAGCCATTGCAGACGAGATGACGAAGTCTGGTTACACGGCTCGGAACCGCCCACGGCCTCCAAGGGCGTCAAGAAACGGAGGTGGAGCGGCGGAGAGCGCGAAGGGGAGGCATGCGAGTAGGAGAGGGGCGGCGGCAAGGAGTAGGAGGAGGAACAGGACGCACGAGAATGAGCGAGATGGTTTGCTTGGTCAAAACCAGCACATCCAGATAGCGTGACACAACGCAGAGTACATGATACGAACTCAGACGAGGCTCCCCTATCTCGTCAGCCCCTCGCCACAGCGTGCAACCGATTCGATTCTGCATTTTATCTCAGTGCCTGCCCTGGCGCCATGACCTCTCAGCTCCCAAACAAAAAACTCATGATTTGTTGGTTTCCAAGGGTCCTTCAGAGTTTCACTGAGTTTCACTGGAGTTTCACTCCGATGAAACTCAAAGTGAAACTCCTTGGGATCAGCGTTTCGCCTGATACATCCTCACAAAATCATAGTTTCATCTGAGTTTCACTCGGAGGAGTTTCACTGAGTTTCACTCGAGTTTCACTCGCTGGTTTTTGGGCTCGCGCACGTCCAGACCAGGAAACCAACCTGAAATCTTAGATCATACCTTACAAACCCTTCGAAGAAGCAAGAATCGAACGACACTACGTCAATAGTGTCTCGTGGGCACACTTCTGCCCCAGCGGGTGACCAAATCTCACTCAAGGCTCGTCAGGGCGAGCGGCGTGCATGCGCTTCAGCGTCGCGACCTCCTTCTGCAGCCTCTGGATCTTCTTATCGAACTCGGCGATGCGGCCCAACTCCTCCAAGGCCTCGTCCTCGGTGTACTTCTTGAGAGTCGTCGAGGCGAAGTTCTGAGCCACCGTCCAGTCCTTCCAGAACTGCGACGACTCCTTGAAAGCAGTGATCTGCTTACGAGCCTCCCGAAGAGCAAGAAGAGTGTGCTCATTGTTCGCCCAGCTCCACTTCTCGTCCTTCGAGATGGACTTGATCAGGTCCTCCGCCGAAGTTGAAGCGTTGCTGAGCGAGGTGCGAAGCTTCTCTGCCCGAGCGGACTGCGTCTTGAGCTTCTTCTTCGTCTCGCCATCCTCAGGAGCTGCATATGCATCCCCTCTGCGTCTCTTCTTATCTCCCTTATCTCCCTTGTTGCTAGTGCCGCTGCCGTCGGCGCGGCCCCGCTTCGGCTCCTCGGGCGCAGGCCCGGAGGCTGGAGGCGGCACTGGAGGCACTGCGCTGGCCGCGCGGTGCCCGCCGCTGGCAGATGACGCCAGCTGCTCTGGGCGCCCAGACTGCACGAGCTCAGTCGCTCGCTCGCCCCACGTCTGGCGTTCGTTGAAGCCGACGTGCTCCTTCAAGTACAGGACGTAGAGACGCTTCGTCCTGCGGCTGAACTTCAGGCGGGGCTTGCCATGGACCGTCTTCTTTTGCTTCCACAGCTCGACCGCGCTCGCCCAGAAGTGCTTGGTCGCTTCCAGTCCAGCTTGGTCGAGGCCTTCCGCCTCCCACGTCTTGTAGAAACTCAAATACTCGCCGCTCATGCCCGCGTCAATGGTCTGATCGCGCGTCTTGCAGCGCTCAACCTTGAGGCTCTCCAGCTTCGTCTTGGCCCAATTCATCCTGAAGGCGCGCTGCTTGTCGCACGCCTTCCCCACTGCATTGTAGTCCGCCTCCAGCTGCTTATTCAACTTTTTGCCGTGCGCCCAAAGCCGCCCGACGCGAGAAGCACGAAGGTCGAAGGAGCCCCTGGCCAGCACATCAGCGAGCGCGATCTCGTCCTTGCTAGGATCTCCATCGAGCTCTGCATCCGCGTCACCATCTTCAGCTGGAGGTTCCCCGTCTCCAATCGTCGCATCCCTGACGGCCTTCTCGCACTGCATGCCCATCTTCTCAGCGTTCGCAGCGTCGCACTCGACGGTCGTGGCATCGAGGGCGGCCTTGACCAGCTTATCGTACGCAGACCCAACCTCCTTGGCCGTCTGCTCAGCAATCTGGGGGGCTGGGTCTGATATTTCGTAGGGCAGCTCAGCCTTCGCATCTGAGGCCGCGGCATCCGCCGACATCGAACGATGCGCGAGCGGTGCGGCGGACGCTGGAGGCGCTTGCTGAAAGCGCAACAATGCCAGAGCAAGGCTGTGCCAAAACATGGCAAGAACGGACGGGGGACTGATGCGGAGGGGGAGGGGGAGAAGGAGGGGCAGCAGGGGGAATAGCGGGGGGATCAGGAGCGGGAAGAGCAGGAGGATAGGGGGAATGCGAAGACGAGTACGAGGAGGAGGAGGGGGAGGAACAGGAGGAGGAGGAGGAGGAGATGGATGGAGGCCGAGAATGAGGAAGAGTAGGGGTACCCTCCGAAAACGGCCGTCGTGCGACCACCGACCGAGACCATCTCCTCAATAGTATTCTTCATGGATCTGCCCTCGATTCGACAGTCGCCCCTTCCCCCCGCGCCTTCCCCTTCCTCCTCTTCCTCCTCCTCCTCCTCCTCCTCCTCCTCCTCCTCCTCCTCCTCACCATCATCCTCCTCCTCCTCTCTCCTCCTCCTACTCTTCCTACCTCTGACGATCTTCAAGAGGCTGGCGATATTCCGTCGACCCCTCCCCCCAGACGCAGGACGGACGGGCATGTGTGATTTGCCGTGGTGTTTGTTTCCGCCTCGCGTGGGATCACTGGGTTGTGGATCAGAGGTGTCTTGGATGTTCGCTGTTTTTTCGCTTGGAACTACTTGGGGGGTCTCTTGGAGGCCTTACTGGGGCACCGTGGGAGGTAGCGATGTTGGGCCCACGGTGGGTTTCCTGGGGGGCTTAATTGGTGGCCTCTGGAGCCCTCTTGGGGTGGCCTCTTCGGGCCTTCTGCGATTTTCGGTTCTCTTTCTCAGTCTCTGGCCCCTTGCAGGGCCGTGCACGGGCACTCTGTATTTTTTCAGCTGATGTTGGACAGTAACAGCAGGCTCGAGGAGCGCGTTCAGCGCCTCGTAAACTGGCCAGCCTTGCAGCCAGGTCGTTCTCAAAGGTCGTATTGGTCACCGTCGGCATCGTCCGAAATCCAGCCGCCGAAGTTGAAGTTGTCACCGACACCGCCCGAGCCGCTGGCCGCCGCGGTGCCCTTGTCGAGGTCGTCGTCGTCCTTGCCCTGGCGCACCTCCGCCGCCGTCTTGCGCAGCTTCAGCACCGACGAGTCCGAAGGCGCAGCCGCAGGCCTCTTCATCACGGGAGTCCCCGCGCTCGGGCCAGCATCTCCATATTTCCCGATATCCGCCTCGAGCGCGCTGTCGCGTGCAAGAGAACGAGCTTCTTTCGTGTCCTGGATCCCGCCCTTCATGATGCTGCCCGCCAGGTCCGTCGCGACGTTGAGCGTCTTCGTGATGCCAACCTCTGCGCCGAGAACGTCCACGAGCTTCTTGGACGAGATCTGCAAGATCTGCTCCTTCCCATCCTTCTTGTCAGCGTCGGTGCGGAATATTAAGTACATGACCTTTCCAGCCTTCATAGTCTTCATCACGCTGATGTCCCTGCCGTTGTCGTCGCTGCCAGTCCACAATTTCCCTCCCTTCTTCTTCTCTACGTCGATCTTCTTCATCTCGCGCAGCTCTGCCACTGTGATGCCGTGGATCCTGACGGCTTCCTTGCCCCACTGCGCGAACGGGGACTCGGTGGGGTCCATCTCGCTTTTCTCGAACAGCTCGGTGAACGTTTTCTTCAGGGGCTTCTTCGCGTCGGCCCTCCACGCCTTCTTCATCTCGGGGCAGTAGCCGTAGAAGAAGTTGCGCCGAGGCGATCCGCCAAGGGGGAGCTGGGAGTCCTCCGAATCCTGCTTCTTCTTGAAGGCCACATTCTCTTCCTCATACGAGTCGTCAGGTGCGTCCTCAGCGTTCTCCTCCTTCTCCCCCTCCTTCCCCTCGGGATCGTCCTCGTCTGATTGCTGCTCCTGGTCGGCGTCTCCGTGTTCGTCGTCTTCGCCATCGCCACCGTGAGAATCCCCGTGTCCTGCGTCGGGGTCGTCGCGATCAACAAGGTCACGGGCCCATTTCACTTCTTTCGAAAGCCGTTGGCCGAACTCCATGCACATGGGACGCAGGCGCTGGGCGTGCAACTCGACCCACTGCTTCTCGTGCTCCGCGTTGAGATCTGAAGGCCATTTGGAACGCTGTGCATTCAAGATCTCCTGCATCGCGTCCATGACCTTGCGCTTCTGGAAGGACATGTTTGGCTGCATCTTGCACAACGGGCACAGCGTGGCCCAGAACTTCTTCCCGGCGGGCTGCAAGCTCTTAGCGGCGAACTCGGGCAGCCAATCCCGCGACGTGCATTGGCTTCCGATTGCATCGACGATGTCCTGCGCAGCCCCCTGGAAGGTCACACGCTTCGTGGGCTGGTCATCTCCGCTCATCGTTCGCAAGCGTCTGCTGTCCGAGGTGGAATTCGACACCGCTCAAGCCAAAATGTTTACGGACCGTCAGACGCAGCTTATCTGAAGGCCCCTGGTAGGACAAAAAGAACACCAAACTAAATCCGCCAATTTGGGTTATCTCCAGCCAAGCGTTCCCCCATTCGAACTCGAGGCCCTCGCGCAAAAACGTGGCACGACTACAAATACCGATCGCCCGTGTAAGCTGGATGCGTGACCCACGAGCAGGGAGCATATGTAGAACGCACACAAAAGATGGTGGGCACGTTTTTGGATTTGGGAGAACTTGAGATAAATCGGAAGGTCGCTTAGGACACCCATTGTCGAAATTCCAACCTACAAGCACTGCTTCAGTTCAGTCGGACCAGTCAGTTCAGTCAGCCTGCCTGCACTTGCTCTTGACTGCCCAGCTGCATGCATGCGCAACGTGCTCGGTACTTGCGCCACCCTCAAGTTACTGAGAAAAAACGCAGTGCCGTGATAAGTGCATATTGCGTGCGCGCGACACAGAAAACCACCATCATGCGAACGTACCCCCCCCCCCCCCGATGCCGAACTATCAACGTGGTATGCCCGAATGTGTTTTTGTTCTCATAGTGTGTAGTGAATGTTAGTTGATTAGATGCAGTAGGCGTGTTTTTCGGTTTTTAGGCCATCCATAATGGCTAGAGGGAATCAACTCTTATATTAACTGATACACCCTTGTTTAAACGGATACAACACCAACGTTTAAATTTAAGGGCAACGGGCCCCCAGGGTGGCTGCCGGACTGCACGGCGTGCTCCGCGGCGTTCCTGACGCGCCTGCCCATGCCATGCGGTCGCGGCGCTGGTCCCGGAACACGGGGGCGACCTTGCACCCCCAGGCCGCGTTCGCCTCCTCGGGCTTCGCGAGGACTGTAGCTCGCGCGACTGATCGAGGTCGGACGCGAAAGCCGCGATCTAAACCACCCCCCCTCAGCCTGGCGCGCCGGCTGCAGCCCGTGATCCAGCGTCACATCTCGTTCCACCAGCGCCGGGCCCAGGTGGGCCACCGCCCGACGACTGGGAAGTGGAGGACGGGGTCGAAGCGAGCCTCACGCTCGCGAAAGGTCGCGCGGCCGGCCAGGAACGGCACGACCGCGAGAGGGCAGGGAGAGCCCGCACCTGCCGCCCCGGCTCGGCCCCTCGCAGTTGCAGACCGACTTTGAGAAGCCCCCGTAGCTCCACCTTGCCGCGGCCGCTCATTTGGCAGGGCGCGCGGCGCCACTGCTTCGCATGGGTGAGTAAGCGAAGCAACCCACCACGCTGCACCTCACACAAGCCCACCCCCGCCCGGCACGACGCCGGGCGCCAGCGCTGCGAGCGCAGCGCTATAGGAAGGAGCAAGCGACGACCACGGAATGAACAAGCAGTCCGGCCATCCGCCGCCGCTCCCAGCGCCCCCTGCAGCGAAAGCCAGCGCGCGGAGGGGCGCCGGGCGCCGACGGTCCACGGGAACGGCGGCGAGATCGGGAACACCTTCAAGGAGGCACGCGCCTGGGACTCCGACAGCGCGCCGGAGAAGGCCAGACTGGTCATGGACCACAGGAGGCGGCGAACCATCCCGATCCGCGCTCGCGGCCGCCCCGCCTCGAGGTCCGCCAGGAGGCCGGCGCCTCCTTCCCGTCGCCGCCCTTCTTGCCGCCCCTGCCTCCGCGGGGGGTAGCCCTGGGCGGCCGCTGCCCCTCGTCGCCCTTCTTGGCCCCGCCGCGAACGTCGCCGAGCTTCCGCCGAACATCGCCGCGTCCTTGGCGCAGGCCATCGCGGCCGTCGCCGACATCGGCCCCGATGCCCGAAAGGGCAGAGGCCGTCGACCGAGCGCCCCTGCCGGACGCCATCTGGGCCCAGGGCGGCTCCGGCAGATGCGTCAGCAGCCAGGCCAGCTGCCACTGGCCGCTGCCCGCTGGAACTGCCCACGCGCCGCCAAGAGCAGGCGGGCGACCGCCTCGGCCATCTCGCGCGGCCCGCGGCCCATCAGGTCCGCCACGCAGGCGAGGCCGTTGCCGAGGTGGGTCGCCGTCCGGTCGGCACTGTTGATCGTGCCCGTCCGCAGCACGAACTAGACCATGCTGCGCACACGCGGGCCCAGGTCGTCGGTGGGCCCGGCGAGGGCCTGCCCCCTGCCCCACGCTGTCGGGCACGCTGGCCGCGCCGCGGGCCCCGGGCATCCAGCCAGAAGCGTCAGACCCGTCGTCGAGGCCCAGCTGCAGCAGGTCGGCCAGCGCGTCGGGCTCGCCGCCAGGCGGCATCCGCTGCAGCGCGGCCACGGCGGCCCAGTGCGCCGCCAGCTCCGCCGGCGAGGCGCCGGCCCGAGGCGGAGGGGCAGCGGGCGCCGCGGCCGCCAGCGCGAGGGCCGGCGCAGCGACGCTGGCCTTGGCGTCAGGACACGATGCCCTCGGGCGACCTGCGCACCTCGCCCTCGGCGACGTCGGGCAGCGACGCGCCGTGGCGCTAGTTGGCCCGCGCCTGGGCCACCTGCGTCGCGGCCAGCGGCATCACGCCCCCCGCCCGGGGCGCCGGCGCGCGCCGGCGGCCGCGACGGCGGGGCGGCGCCCAGGGGCGCGGCGCCGGCCAGGCACACTGGCTGCCCAAGTGCGCGAGCGGCGTGCCGGCGGCGCGCATAGCCCAAGCCGCCGCGGCCTGCTCGTCTGCGCCGGCGCGCGGCTGGGCCATCACCTGCAGGCGCGCGGGCCTGGCGCCAGCGGCAGCGGCGCGAGCGGCGGCCGGACGGGCGCCTCCTGGCGAGGTGCCGGGCGGCGGCCCTCCCAAGGTTTCGAATGCCGACGCGCGGTTGCTGGCATCGAACCAGGCCATCATCTCGCGGGCCGAGGCGACCGCGACGCGCAGCACCGGGCCCCCCTGGCACCGCGGGCGCCGCTCGTGCCGCTGTCGACGCTGCCGGCCGAATCGGAAAGGGCGCGAGCCCGAGCCGGGGGCCCACCTGGCGCCGCGGACTCGGCAGCGGGGGCGGCCGCGGAGGCACGCTGCGCGGCGGCCGAGGCCGCGTCCTGCAGGCGCGCCGCGCCCACGTCGGCTGCAGCCCCGGCGGCGCCACCTGGAGGCGCCCGCCGACCCGAAAGTACCTGCCAGTCGGGCCCGATCATCTCGTCCTCGAACGCTGGCTCGGGCTCTGGAAGGGGGACTAACCAGTCGCAGGATCCCACGCTAAGGGCCGTTGCCGACCGCGCCGCCCAGCATAGAGTCGAGGTCGTTCGGGATTAGCGCGTGCGCAGCCGGGACCAAACCGCCGCCGTAGTTCTCGTGCCCCTGCACGTGCTGCGGTATGTCGGCGGCGAGCTGCACCAGGGCGCGCGCGGCAGGCCAGCGCCCGTCGCCAGACCAGGAAGCGCCGCCCGACGCGGCCTCCAGCCAGGCACCGTCGTCCGGGCTGACCCGCACGAAGGCCACCGTCGCCAACTGCCCGTCGCCCGTGGGCACGCGGGTCCGTGGGTCGCCCAGGGCCGCGAAGTGCGGGCCCAGCCACGGGCAGACGTCGGCCGGCAGCGCCAGCGTGACCACGCCACGCCGCTTGCTGATGGGCGCGATGGACATAGCCAAAGCCCCACCATCGGCCGACAGGCCCAAGTGCATGCACGAGACGTCCACCTGCAGCGGCTGGTGGTCGTCCGTGAGCTCCGCCACGCGCAGCTCGCACTCGTACTCCTCCGCGCTGGGGGGATCCGCGCCTCCGACCATGGCAACCCCCGGCGGGGCTCGAGCAGGTCGAAGACCGGCGCGGGCGACGGGGCCTCGTGCTTGGCCGCCTCGGCCTCGTAGCCCTCCAGCGCCGCCTGCTCCAAGGCGAAGCGGCGCAGGCGCGTGCCATACGGGAAGCTGTAGCGTCCGTCTGGCAGCGTAGCCGCCAGATCCTTGCACGCGGCGCCCCCGCCGCAGCGCACGCCCCCCAGCTCGCTCGGGACGCGATGGATAGCGCCACACTGCGTGCGCCCACGCTTCTGTGCGCGGGGTCCGCGGCTGGGCCGACTTGCCAGCGATCGGCTCCTGCCGCGCCGCCGAGCTGACCGCGCCCGCAACGGGTACCTCCTCGGCCAGCGCTGCGCCGGCCCCGCAAGGGGTGAAGCCGAAGGCGCTGGCCGCGCCCTCGGCCGCCGCCCAGGCGGCCGCTGTGGCGTCCGAGCCAGGCGCTACGTGCACGTGGATCTCGGGGTTCTGCTGGACGACGGTCCCGGCGCTGGCCAGCGAGGCGGGCGCCGGCAGGGCGGCCACGAGCACCGCCGGATCCTGGGCGCGGCGCTGGGGTACCGGCGCGCGACGAGCTGCCGCCACCAGCCAGGGCCGCCGCCCAGGGAAGCCGCGCGCTTGCGGGGGCCGCCGCGCTGCATACAGCGCGAGAGCGGAACGAGGCACGGCACCGTGCGAGCGCTGAACCGTGACGGCTGAGACCAGTGCTCGACATCACGAAAGCCTACGAGTCAAGATCTTGAGATTGTGGCTTGCATGGAGACTGGACAACTGAATACGGGTGAGTTCTGTTGTGAACGGACCTGGGTACGAGTGACCATGTGATTACGCATGAGTCTTAGTATGAACCAGTTCAGGCACGAATGGTACTGAACACAAGTCAATCTGGAAACGAGTGGCTCTGAATACGCGTAAATCCGCCGACCCTGTCGACGTGTGAGGGTTTTTTCTGTTCGAGTCTGGCTTTTCCGTTAATCGAGTCGTCGTCTCCGTCCTCCTCTGTTCCATTTGCCTGGGCCCTCTTCCTGATACGCGCCGTCCAGAGCAAAATTGAACAACATCGGAGTGGAATGGAAGGGAAGCCCCTTCCATTTGATCCCTTCCCCGCCCCATGAGGGGGAGGGGTCCCGGAGGGGTCCTGGGGGGGATCCCAGGGGGGGTCCGGGGGAGTCCCGGGGAGGGGTCGCCTCCCAAAGACGTCTTCCCCCGCGCGGCCGAGCCCCCGCTCCGGCCCTGGCCCCGGCCCTCGCTCCGGCCCCAGCCCTGGACCCAGAAACGGCCAGGCCCAAGAGGGCCGCAGCCCGGGTCCCGGCCCCGGCGCCCCGGCCCCGGCCCTGGCCCCCGGCCCCCGGCCCCAGCCCCGGCCGTGGCCCCAGCCTCGGCCTCGGCCCCGGCCCCAGCCCTGGCCCTGACCCTGGCCCCAGCCGCGGCCCCAGCCCAAGCCCCAACAGAGCCCAAGAGGCTCCCAAGAGAGCCCCAAGAAAGGCTCCAGAGCGTCAGCGTCGTCGTCGCCGCTGCCGCCGCCGCCGCCGTCACCGTCCCCCTTCAGGTTCGGCGGCACCGGCCTCTAGGCCTTCCCAATACGCGTATCAGCGAATGTTGATGTAAGCGGGCCTGAGCGAGTACGAATGTAAGCAGCTCATCATGAGTGACTGAGTACGCCCAAAGTCTGGATAGGACCGGTTGTGGATGTGAGTGGGTACGTGTGCGTGCGTGTAAATGTGACGCTTCCAAATACGAGCAGGTATGAGCCTGAAGTGGTCTGGAAATAAATAGGTACGAGCATGAGCGAAACCGAAGATGAACGAATCAAACAAACTTCGAGTGGCTGAGCATACGCGGACCTGAATCTGAGTGGTCGTGAGTACGAGTGACGCTGAGCATGAGCAAGGGCATCCGCATCGTGGGGCCTCCTTCCGCCTCTTGGGCCTCCTTCGGCCCTCTGAAACCTCCTGAGGCTTGATAGCCTTCTGCGGCCTCCTGGGAGCATCCTGGAGCCTTCTTTCACCTCATGGGGTCCTCATTGTTTCCCGCTTCACGCCGCAATCAGAGACGGCCGCCGAGGACCACCTCCAGAGACCTCCAGGAGGCCCGGCAACATGGCCAATGCGCCACAAAGAGCGCATGATAACAATATTGGAGCCACGCGCACGCTTCGCTTAGGTTCTAGCGCAGTCCCTGGCGCTGTGATGAAATGCAGGAGAAGCAATCCTGGGCCTCCTCTTGACCTCCCCCTCTTGCCTATCCTAACTGTCCCGAGCGACAGCCTGAGGCTCGATCTATGGCCCCGAAAACCAATGAGAGGGAGAGAAAGGGAGAGGCCAGGGGTGGGGGAGGAAGGCAAGAGGAAGAAGGGGTCGCGGATCGAGGGGGGTTCAGGTTGTGAACAAGATTCCTTGAAGGCTCTTTGGAAGTCTGTGGGGCCCATTTGGAAGCCTTTCGAAGGTCTCTGGGGGCCTCAAGGAGGGTTCTAGGGGCGTATGGAGAGCGTCCGAGTTGCGGTCCCGGCCTGTGGTGCCTCTCTTGGGGCCATTTCAGTGTGGCTTAGGGGGCCTCTTGGGCCGTCTCAGGGCTCTCTTGGACCGTCTTGGGCCGTCTTGAACTGGTCCTTGAGCCAGCGCCAGGGCAACCGTGACCCCCCAGACCAGCCCGAGCGTGTCAGCATGGCCTTGGACGACGACCTGGCCAGAACCTGGGTAGGCGTCCTCCTTCGCATCATCCTCCTCATCTGCCTCAGCATCCACTTTCTCTTCCTTGGACTGCTGATCCTGTCCTTGTCAAGAATGTGTCAGGAAGGAGTTGAATACGATCTCAGAAGTATTAGAAGTGATCCTGGGTGGGCAGAGGGTGCAGCTGAATCAATTCATTATATGAGCCAGCGCCTGGGCAGCCGTGACCCCCCCGATTACCCAAAGCTGCCACTTGCGCACCGGATCTAATTCTGAGATGCCTGCCGGAGGTGTTTGAGAAGCAGTTTTGAAGCATCTTGGGGTCTCTTTTGGGGGCCATGTGTGGGCCTCCAGGGGACCTCTTGCGGGGATCTTGGGGCCCTCTTGGAAGTTTTTGGGGGGCTAGTTGGCGGACTCGGGTATCCTTTTGGGGCGGGTTCGAAATATTGGGACACTCTTGGGTTCCTCCCAGGGGCTTTTTCGGCCGTCCTGGGCGCCTATCAAACTGTCTGGGAGCGTCCTGGGAGCATCTGGGTCAATTTTGGGGCGATCTTGGGGTCTCGCGGGCCCTCGTGAACGCTACCAAGAGCAAAAAACTTAGATGTTGAACATGCCACTTCCTGACGTGAATGACACAAGTTGGCCCTCTTAAGGTCACCTGGGGAACCTCTTAGGGTCCTTTAAGAACCTCCCAAAGCTGTCACAGAGCGTGATGGGCCGCATTGGAGGCGCATGGAGGCAAGCCTTCCTGAGGCCGTCTGTAGCCGCCTTCTCCCACCTTGGGGCCGAAACCCCACGGGCTAGATTTGGTTACCAGGGGAGAAGTGGGGGGGGGAAGCGCGCTGCCCCTGGGCTCGGGGGGCCAGGACGCCCGTTGCATCGTAGATTCCGTTCGCCATTGGCCGCGGCGTGGCCCATGTGGGAGCGCCGCATCAGTCGCAGACCACGGCGGCGCACCCGCCGAAAGGAGGCCACCACCACCACCACACCCGAACGGAGGCAGAGCACGAACACCACGTCACGCCACACTGGGTGGCGGGGGCCCGCGAGACGCGCAACGCCGTCCCCCGGGCCTGCGCGCGGAAAGGGCAGGAAAGGAAAGCTTAGAGAAAAGAAAAGCAGGTGTCCGTGAAACCTCGCTGCTCGAATGCGCCAGCCTACTAACGAACAACGACTTCCACTCCACACCACCATGCGAAAAAATCGCTGGGGACCTTCAGAAACCTCTGGGTGCCCCAGAAAGACAGCCAACGCGGCGCGAAGCGTGCATGATATACAAAAATGACGTTCGCCCCTGGCCGTGGCCAATGTAAAGCTGCTGCGTCAGTCGCACGCCTCGGCAGCACCCTCACAGCGGGGAGGCCCAAACCCCTCAGAGGCACGAAGTCCAGGAAGGCAGGCGCGAAGCGTGGATCCGATCTGGGCGCGCGGCAGCGCTGGTGGAGCAGCGGGGGCGGCGGCGCAGCGCAGTCAGATCGAAATATCGTGGGGGCCGCTGCCAAACTGTGGGCCCGCCCAAATTACGCGGCTACCCAGCGGGCACGGGGGCAGCTGAGCACGTCGCTCGGGCGGCTTGGATGAGGCGATGCTTTCGAGCGGCCACAGGAACTGTCGCATAGAACTCCCCCGTGCTTTCATGGGCGACCAGGCATGGAACTCCTGGCCACGCACGAGCTGATCAGGCACGGACGCAGCGCTATTCCACCATTGCGCGTTGCCCTGGCCCAGGCGCAGGGAATGGCCAGGGATCTGAACGAACTCGATCTGGCGGCAGACCAAGCACCATGCGCCTGATGGTGTCGGCAAAGACGGGCTCTAGATCAGCGACCCCTGCGACTGAGGAGAAGACACCATCGGACTGCGCGCACGACACGGCTCCCTGTTTCAGCCAAAGCCTTGAGCAGACTCGCAGGGCATAGCAGTCCGAGGGACAGGAGCGTGAGAACTCCGACGAGAAGGCCTTCACCGAAAGAGTCGTCCTTCTGCCTTCTGATCCTGCATTGGACAGCGGCGCCCTGGCCCGCCACGCCCGACACCTGGAGAGCCTGAACCTCAGCGCAACGCCAGATCACAACAAAAGAAAGCCAAAGCCACCATGGCTGTGATCCACACGCATGAGGTGCAGCCGCGTGCAAGGCGGCTCCGCTGCATGCTGGCGGCTTCCAGCGCAGCAGGGAATGATCTGCCAGCCAAGCTTCTTCAGCTCTCGCCGCAGATACCCGTCTCGAGGGGCCCACTCCGACTCGGATGGGCGAAGCAGGTCTTGCTCGATGTGCCACGCCCGAATTGCCGCCTGCCGCGATCACCGTTTCCCATGGGCGGCGTCTGGCTAGCCAGGCGAAGAGAAGCATCAGCTTTGCGTCGGCTTCGCACGGCAGGAGGCGCCGCCTGCGCGGTGGACTCCAGACTGCCCACCGTTCCGCGCAGAGTGGCGTCGCAGCGTGCTCTGGCGCTGAACCCCCTCCCTTCACGCAGCATCCAAGCACGCGCTGGCACCGCGCGCCTGCGAGCCTCCAGGGCATCGGGCCCGCAGTTCTCAGCCAATGAAACGAACTCCGGCATCGGGCCCCGCACCCACCCGTGGCAACCGCTGTCCAGAGGCACGAATGGACGGCCCTGGGCGGCACGGCCGCCCGCTGGCAATGAGCCCCAGAACTGGGATTACCGTCGGGGTTGCTAAATGGACAGGGGGGTTACAAGTGGACGCCAAGGTGGTTTATATCTGGCCCACCGGGGGGTTAACTTAAGCGGGCTACAAGCGCCTTAAGTAGCTTAGGGGGGGTAGCGATCCGGGCGAAGTGGGCTCCGCCCACTTAGCCGAGTTACCTAACCCCCCTAAGCCACTCGGGGCACTTGTAACCCACGTATATAAGCCAGGTTGGGACAGATATAACCCACCTTAACATCCACTTGTAACCCCCTTTTCACTTAGAAACCCCCACGGTCATCCCAGAAGAGCCTGAGGACCGCCACTCCCGCAACCGGCAGCGGCCTTCGGGGCTGGGCTCTGCTCGCGGGGCTGCGCGCACGGATAGACGAGCGCGCCGCGCTGGCTGATCATGCGCGGGGGCAGGGTCGACGCGCCTGACAGCCGAGCGCGGCGGCACGGATGCTTTTCGCCGGGGTTGGCTTTCGCCGGGGTTGGCTTTCGCCGGGTTTCGCTTCGCTGGGCTTGCTTTCGCCGGGGTTGGCTTTCGCCGGTGGTTGGCTTCGGCATGTGGTTGGCTTTCGCCGGGGTTGGCTTTCGCCGGGGTTGGCTTTCGCCGGGGTTGGCTTTCGCGGGGGGTTGGCTTTCGCCGGGGGTTGGCTTTCGCCGGGTGTTGGCTTTCGCCGGGGGTTGGCTTTCGCGGGTGGTTGACTTTCGCCGGGGTTGGCTTTCGCCGGGGTTGGCTGCCGGTGGTTAGCTTTCGCCGGGGTTGGCTTTCGCCGGTGGTTGGCTTCGGCATGTGGTTGGCTTTCGCCGGGGTTGGCTTTCGCCGGGGTTGGCTTTCGCCGGGGTTGGCTTTCGCGGGGGATTGGCTTTCGCCGGGGGTTGGCTTTCGCCGGGTGTTGGCTTTCGCCGGGGGTTGGCTTTCGCGGGTGGTTGACTTTCGCCGGGGGTTGGCTTTCGCCGGGGTTGGCTGCCGGTGGTTGGCTTTCGCCGGGGTTGGCTTTCGTCGGGTGGTTGGCTTCGGCATGTGGTTGGCTTTCGCCGGGGTTGGCTTTCGCCGGGGTTGGCTTTCGCCGGGGGTTGGCTTTCGCCGGGGTTGGCTTTCGCCGGGGGTTGGCTTTCGCCGGGGTTGGCGTTCGCCGGGGTTGGCTTTCGCCGGGGGTTGGCTTTCGCCGGGGTTGGCTTTCGCCGGGTTTCGCTTCGCTGGGCTGGCTTTCGCCGGGGTTGGCTTTCGCCGGTGGTTGGCTTCGGCATGTGGTTGGCTTTCGCCGGGGTTGGCTTTCGCCGGGGTTGGCTTTCGCCGGGGTTGGCTTTCGCCGGTGGTTGGCTTTCGCCGGGGTTGGCTTTCGCCGGGGTTGGCTTTCGCCGGGGTTGGCTTTCGCGGGTGGTTGGCTTTCGCCGGGGTTGGCTTTCGCCGGGGTTGGCTTTCGCCAGTGGTTGGCTTTCGCCGGGGTTGGCTTTCGTCGGTGGTTGGCTTCGGCATGTAGTTGGCTTTCGCCGGGGGTTGGCTTTCGCCGGGGTTGGCGTTCGCCGGGGTTGGCTTTCGCCGGGGGTTGGCTTTCGCCGGGGTTGGCTTTCGCCGGGTTTCGCTTCGCTGGGCTGGCTTTCGCCGGGGTTGGCTTTCGCCGGTGGTTGGCTTCGGCATGTGGTTGGCTTTCGCCGGGGTTGGCTTTCGCCGGGGTTGGCTTTCGCCGGGGTTGGCTCTTTCGCCAGGGGTTGGCTTCGCCGGAGGGGTTGGCTTTCGACGGGTTGGTTCCGCGGGGGTGGCTTTCGCGTGTTGTTGACTTTCGCCGGGGAGTGGGCTTTCGCCGGGGTTGGCTGCCGAGGGTTGGGCTTTCGCGGGGTTGGCTGTCGCCAGTGTTTGAACTTCGGAACGTCCGCGGCTTTGCCGGGGTTGGCCTCGGCGCGGGGTTGGCTTTCGCCGGGGGTTGGCTTTCGCCGGGGTTGCTTCGCCGGGGGTTGGCTTTCGCCGGTGGTTTGCTTTTCGCTCACGGGTTGGCTTTCGCGGGGGGTGACTTTCGCCGGGGTTGCTTTCGCCTCGGGGTTGACTTTCGCCAGTGGTTGGCGTGGGCTTTCGCGGGGTTGGCTTTCGTCGGTGGTGGCTAGGCATTTAGTTGGCTTTCGCCGGGGTGGGCTTTCGCCTGGGTTAGGCTTTCGCTGGGTTGGCGTCGCCGGGGTTGGCTTTCGCCGGGGGTGGCTTTCGCCGGGGTTGGCTTTCGCCGGGTTCGTTCGCTGGGCTGGCTTTCCGCCGGGGTGGCTTCGCGGTGGTTGGCTCGCATGGTTGGCTTTCGCCTGGGGTGGCTTTCGAATGATATTGGCTTTCGACGGGGGTTGGCTTTCGCCAGGGTTGGCTTTCGCCGGGGGTTGGCTTTCGCCTGGGGTTGGCTTTCGACGGAGGTTGGCTTTCGCGGGTTGTGACTTTCGCGGGTTGGCTTTCGCCGGGGTTGGCTGCCGGTGGTTGGCTTTCGCCGGGGTTGGCTTTCGCCGGGGTTGGCTTTCGCCGGGGGTTGGCTTTCGCCGGGGTTGGCTTTCGCCGGGGGTTGGCTTTCGCCGGGGTTGGCTTTCGCCAGGGTTGGCTTTCGCCGGGGATTGGCTTTCGCCGGGGTTGGCTTTCGCCGGGGTTGGCTTTCGCCGGTGGTTGGCTTTCGCCGGGGTTAGCTTTCGCCGGTGGTTGGCTTCGGCATGTGGTTGGCCTTCGCCGGGGTTGGCTTTCGCCGGGGTTGGCTGGGGTTGGCTTTCGCCGGGGTTGGCTTTCGCCGGGGGTTGGCTTTCGCTGGGGTTGGCTTTCGCCAGGGTTGGCTTTCGCGGGTGGTTGACTTTCGCCAGGGTTGGCTTTCGTCCGGGTTGGCTTTCGCCGGTGGTTGTCTTTCGCCGGGGTTGGCTTTCGCCGGTGGTTGGCTTCGGCATGTGGTTGGCTTTCGCCGGGGTTGGCTTTCGCCAGGGTTGGCTTTCGCCGGGGTTGGCGTTCGCCGGGGTTGGCTTTCGCCGGGGGTTGGCTTTCGCCGGGGTTGGCTTTCGCCAGGGTTGGCTTTCGCGGGTGGTTGACTTTCGCCGGGGTTGGCTTTCGCCGCGGTTGGCTTTCGCTGGTGGTTGGCTTTCGCCGGGGTTGGCTTTCGCCGGTGGTTGGCTTCGGCATGTGGTTGGCTTTCGCCATGCAGGGTTGGCTTTCGCCGGGGTTGGCTTTCGCCGGTGGTTGGCTTTCGCCGGGGTTGGCTTTCGCCGGGGGTTGGCTTTCGCCAGGGTTGGCTTTCGCCAGGGTTGGCTTTCGCGGGTGGTTGACTTTCGCCGGGGTTGGCTTTCGCCGGGGTTGGCTTTTCGCCGGTGGTTGGCTTTCGCCGGGGTTGGCTTTCGCCGGTGGTTGGCTTCGGCATGTGGTTGGCTTTCGCCGGGGTTGGCTTTCGCCGGGGTTGGCTTTTGCCGGGGTTGGCGTTCGCCGGGGTTGGCTTTCGCCGGGGGTTGGCTTTCGCCGGGGGTTGGCTTTCGCCAGGGTTGGCTTTCGCGGGTGGTTGACTTTCACCGGGGTTGGCTTTCGCCGGGGTTGGCTTTCGCTGGTGGTTGGCTTTCGCCGTCGACCCCCTGTGGAAGGAATAAGGGCCGGCAGTGGGTGTCTTTCGCGCGGTGGGGGTTGGCCTTCGCCGGGCTTCGTTTCGCCGGGCTTCGTTTCGCCGGGTTTCGTTTCGCCGGGGTTGGCTTTCGCGGGTTTTGGTTTTCGCCGGGGTTGGCTTTCGCCGCGGGTTGGTTTTCGCCGGGGTTGGCTTTCGCCAGGGGTTGGCTTTCGCCGGGGTTGGCTTTCGCTGGGGTTGGCTTTCGCCGGGTTGGCTTTCGCTTTGGCTTTCGCCGGGGTTGGCTTTCGCCGGGGTTGGCTTTCGCCGGTGGTTGGCTTTCGGGTTGGCTTTCGCCGGGGTTGGCTTTCGCCGGGGTTGGCTTTCGCCGGGGTTGGCTTTCGCCGGAGGTTGGCTTTCGCCGGGGTTGGCTTTCGCCAGGGTTGGCTTTCGTGGGTGGTTGACTTTCGCCGGGGTTGGCTTTCGCCGGGGTTGGCTTTCGCCGGTGGTTGGCTTCGGCATGTGGTTGGCTTTCCCCGTGGTTGGCTTTCGCCGGGGTTGGCTTTCGCCGGGTTTGGCTTTCGCCGGGGTTGGCTTTCGCCGGAGGTTGGCTTTCGCTGGGGTTGGCTTTCGCCAGGGTTGGCTTTCGCTGGGGTTGGCTTTCGCCGGGGTTGGCTTTCGCCGGGGTTGGCTTTCGCCGGGGTTGGCTTTCGCCGGAGGATGGCTTTCGCCAGAGGTTGGCTTTCGCCGGGGTTGGCTTTCGCTGGGGTTGGCTTTCGCCGGGAATGGGCGCGGGCTCCAACGAACGGGTCGGGTCGGGCGGGCGGACCCTAACGGGAGGGACGGGTCGGGTCGGGCCGGGCGGACCCTAACGGGCGCGTCGGGTCGGGCGGGCGGACCCTAACGGGCGGGACGGGTCGGGTCGTGTCGGGCGGACCCTAACGGGCGGGTCGGGTCGGACAGGCGGGACAGTAGTTAAAGTGTGGGGCGAGCCAGAGCGAGCACGCGTGAACCCTAACGGGCGGGTCGGGTGTGGCGGGCGGTGTGACCCTAACGGGCGGGACGGGTCGGGTCGCGTCGGGCGGACCCTAACGAAGAGGTCGGGTCGGGCGGGCGGGATACTAAAGTATGGGGCGCGCCAGAGCGAGCACGCGTGAACTCTAAAGGGCGGGTCGGGTCGGGCAGGCGGACCTTGACGGGCGGGACGGGTCGGGTCGGGTCGGGCGGACCCTAACGGGCGGGTCGGGTCGGGCGGCCGGGACACTAATGTGTGAGGCACGCCGCAGCGAGCACGCGTGAACTCGAACGGGCGGGTCGGGTCGGGCAGGCGAACCCTGACGGGCGGGCGGGACGGGTCGGGTCGGGTCGGGTCGGGCGGACCCTTCAACGAGCGGGTCGGGTCGGGCAGGCGGGACACCAAACTGAGGGGCGTGCCGGAGCGAGCGCGCGTGAACCCTGACGGACGGGTCGGGTCTGGCGGGCGAACCCTAAGGGGCGGAACGGGTCGGGTCGGGCGGACCCTAACGGGCGGGTCGGGGTCGGGTCGGGCGGGCGGGACACTAAAGTGTGAGGCGCGCTCGAGTGAGCACGCGTGAACCCTAACGGGCGGGTCGGGTTGGGTCGACGGACCCTGACTGGCGGAACGGGTCGGGTCGGGTCGGGCGGATCCTAACGGGCGGGTCGGGTCGGCGGGCGGGACACTAAAGTGTGGGTCACGCGCGCGTGAATCCTAACGGGCGGGTCGGGTCGGGCAGGCGGACCCTGACGGGCGGGGCGGGACGGGTCGGGTCGGGCGGAACCTAAAGGGATGGTCGGGTCGGGCAGGCGGGACACTAAAGTGTGGGGGGTCGCCGGAGCGAGCACGCGTGAACCCTAACAGGCGGTCGGGTCAGGCGGGCGAACCGGAAGGGGCGGGACGGGTCGGGTCGGGTCGGGCGGACCCTAACGAGCGGGTCGGGTCGGGCGGGCGGGACACTAAAGTGTGGGGCGCGCCGGAGCGAGCACGCGTGAACCCTAACGGGTTGGTCGGGTCGGGCGAGCGGACCCGAAGGGGCGGGACGGGTCGGGTCGGGCGGGCGGACCCTAACGGGCGGATCGGGTCGGGCAGACGGGGTACTTCAAGTGTGAGGCACGCTCGAGTGAGCACGCGTGAACCCTAACGGGCGAGTCGGGTCGGGCGCGCCGGAGCGAGCACGCGTGAACTCTGACGGGCGGGTCGGGTCGGGCAGGCGGACCCTGACGGGCGGGACGCAGGAGCGGGAGGAGGAGAGGAGGAAGAGGAGGGCGAAAACGAACCCCGGCGAAAACCATCCCGGGCGAAACACCAGCCCGGGCGAAAGCCAACCCGGGCGAAAGCCAGCCCGGGCGAAAGCCAACTCGGGCGAAGACAACCCGGGCGAAAGCCAACCCATGCGAAAGCCAACCCGGGCGAAAGCCAACCCGGGCGAAAGCCAACCGGACGAAAGCAAGCCCGGGCGAAACGAACTGGGCGAAACAAACCGGGCGAAACGAACCGGGCGAAATCCAACCCGGGCGAAAAACATCTACGCCAGCGCGGCGCGTCGCCGCGTTGCTCGGGCCCTGCCCCATCGCAGGACGACGTCGTTCCTCCAGGCGCGGTCGCCCATTGTATGAGCCGGCGCGGCTACAGAGCCAAGGAGGACAGCGATTGCACAAAAGAGCATATTGGAAGAAAGGCGATGCCTGTCAAATGAGTCGCCCACGGGCGACACCTGGTAGATGCGCGCCCCCACAGAGGCAATACGGTCTTCCTGTCAGCGTTGACTTGGGTCCAAAACGTGGGTTCCTGACAGCCGAGGAAAAAGCAACACGCACACACAGATGCTCATCGCAAGAACGAGTTGCGAGACGACACCGAAGCAGCGCGGCATGCGACAGTTAGAGCAGTATGCAAAAAAAAAAGATACGGACAGACTGGTAGCGGTCAGCGGCGAGCTTGTTTCGTCCAGGCACGCACTAGAGCAGCTTGGAACCACCCAGCAGGCTGGCCTCCGAGGAGGCAGGGCGAGCAAACGGCTAGCACTTGCCCTCCGCCATCCTGCACAGGAAGCCCAGGGCCATGCCTGCGCTCGTGCGTTTGGGGCACGGCAAGAGGCTTCAGGCAGTGCTCGAAGGTACCCTTTCCTGCCATACTACACTTCTCGCGGGCGCGGTCGCGGAGGACCACGGCCATGGCCCCGCGGTGGGCGTTGTCCATCTGGCACGGCTTGTCAATCCAAGCCTGGATCTTCCTGGCAGGTTTTTCGGGACGAGCGAGACCGATTCCTGCCGCAGGGGCGGCTGCAGGGACGGAGAGCCGCAAGACCTTGGCTGGCGGCGGCGCGCCAACGGCGACAGCCTCAGCGCTGGACGGAGCCAGACAGTCGCCCAAGCGCTTCGCCGCCAGCCAGACTGGCAGCGTCGCTTCGCCCAGGATGATGTCCTGAGCGAAGTCCTGGAGCAGCAGCTCCACGACTTCGCTCAGGACCCTAAACCCCCTGCACAAGTCGGTTGTCCGGTACGGTAAATCATGTCCATGGGAGCGGTCTCCTGCGAGGCAACTTTCTCTGGCCCGCGCGCGACGGAGCTCGATGAGACTGACGAGCACGAGAACCGTGCAGGCGACCGCTTTGACGTTGTCAATGCGACATCCGGCCGTCTCGAGGAAGAATATCGCACGACCCGTCGCGGAAGCACAAGCAGAGCTTCCTCCAAGAGACTGTTGTGGCATGCCGGGCGGTCGCTGCCTTTTTGACTTCCTGGAGCTCCGCGTCCACGGGGTGCGTCGACGAAGGAGACATGATTCTAACCAAGACGACCTTGTGTTCCATGGCATGCATTGTTCAGGAGACCTGGTCCGAATCCACCAAGCGGCCCAGCAACGCGGCCCTCCACTCTGCATGTTTTCTTAAACGTTCTGGATATCCACCAAGATCGCTGTGTGAAGTTCGCCGCACTGCCCCATCTAGGAATAGCAGTGGGGCCATCACCCTACGAACCTGGCGAGGCAAAGGTCTCGGGCGGCTCTGACCAGTACTCACGCAGGCACGACCTACACTGCCAGACAAAATGCGGGGAACCACGACGTGACGTATAGTTGCCTGCGTATGCTACTGATGTAACAAAAATGGCGACTCGTGGTGAAAGGTGCTGTTGCTTGTTATGAGTGTCCAGTAACAGGGCAAATTATGAATGAGTACTATGACTAAGGAATGTGTACGTTACTGTATGTTGTTCGTTGCTCATGTTTCTCGATGATCATGTTGCTGTCGCTGCATCGCAAATATACGTCGGTGATGCATGTAATACCGATATGGGGGTGTGCGTGTGCTCGTATGCGTGTTACGTGACTGCTGGGTGTTATTGGCATGGGTTCGACGCACGTGCATGGTGTATGGCATGGGTATGGGTGCATGTGCATGGTGTGCTGATGCTGCCAAGCAAAAATGTAAGACGTTGGCGTATGATATCGGCGTGCGACCTGGATGTATACTCATGATGTGTATTGCGCGTGTGTATCATTGATGTTTGGTTCACGTGTGTAACTGATGTCTGGTATTGGCAGGTGTGGACGGCGTGGAGTCATGACACCTGGACGGCGTGCGTGACGCCTGCCTGGTGAGGCTTGGCGAAGCGGGATGCTAAGGGACTATCGGCGATACTTCGGGCCTGGCGGCCGCGATATGCGGGGCTGGCGAAGCGTGGCACTCTGGGACCACTTGGGAGTCGTTGGGCCCAGCGGCCGCGGTATGCTTGGCTGGCGAGGCGGGACACGCAGAAACCGCTGGGGACTGCGTGGGCCTGGCGGCCGCGGTAGCGGAGAACAAGACCACTCCCCAAAACAGAAAAACACGAGGGGTGACGAGCAGCTCAGACAACACGAGGGCACCCAATCTTCAACAGCGGCCGAAAGCCCAGCGCATTCGGCGCCCGCCCCGTTTTAAGAAGCCCATAAGGAGACCTCTTGCTCCATCATCGGCGCAGCCGGCCCCGACCTCATCAGGCTTATTTTCGGCGCAGAAGTCAAGCCTCAGGCGGCCGTTCAGGACGATTCTGACATCCATCCCTTCAACGCTCTCGACGACACGCAGCTGAGCCCAGAGGGGATCCGCTCACAGAGAGAAGAAACGAGGCGCGCTCGACGGAGCCCGAGGAAGAGCGCAGCGTCGCAGGGGACTTGAAGACAGGATCAAAATGGGAGGAAGTGAGGAGGAAGGAGAGGGAAAAAGAGGAAGAGAGACGCAGGCAGAGAAAGAGAGGGAGGGAGAGGGGAGGGAGGGAGGGAGGGTAGAGAGGGAGAGACCCACAAAACTAGCCTGGCGAAGGACCCAACCCTATGCAGTTGCGAGTAACGTCGATGTGAGTATCGCCTTCGGTTGATCTCCTTACAGGGTCACGGAGCTTGTGAGGTATGTTCCGAAATGGGACTGTGCCGCCATGCGGGCGCTGTCACTGGAGCCTTCGATGGAGCTCCCCATGGGACCACGACACGTGGCATGCGGACCCTGGTGTTGGGGCATTCGGTGGAGCTCCCCATGGGGCCACGAGGCGTGTGGAGGGTGTGCCGACATGGGTCGGGGCGGCCGCATGTAGACACCAACTGGGGCCTAGCACTGCCATTGGGGCCGTCGGTGGAGCTCCGTATGGGGCCACGAAACGTGTGAGGGGTGTGCCTAAATGGGCGGGGCGGCCGCATGTGAGCACCGCCATTGGGGCCGTCGATGGAGTTCCGCATGTGGCCCCGAAACGTGTGAGGGGTGTGCCGAAATGGGTGGGGGGACCGCATATGGACGACGCCACCGGCGCCTTCGGTGGAGCTCCGCATGGTGCCTCGAAACGTGTGAGAGGTGTGACGAAATGGGCGGGGCGGCCACATGCGAACATGGCCACTGGAGCCTTAGGTGGAGCCCCCTTTATGGGGCCATGGAACGCGAGAGGGGTGTGCCGAAAGGAGTGGGGCGGTCATATACAATCATGGCCACTGGGGCCGTCTGTGGAGCTCCCCATGGGGCCACGAGACGCGTGAGGGGTGTGCCGAAATGAGCGGGGCCACATGCGAACATAGGAAACGCGTGAGTTGTGTGCCGTAATTCGGCGGGGCGATCAAAGCGAACATGGCCATTGAGGCCTTGGGTGGAGCTCCTTACGGGGCCACGAAACGCGTGAGGGGTGCGCGGCGGCCACATGCGAGCATGGCCACTGGGGCCTCAGGGGGAGCTCCTTTTGGGGCCACCGACGCTGTACTGGTTATGCCGAACTGATTCATATGCGAAGGACATTCGCAGGTGTGGGAGGAGGGAGGAGGGGGAGGAAAAAGGAACAAAGGAGTGAGTGAGACGCGGGGCGCTCTGTACAAAACGAAGACCCCACAACACAGGATGATTGGGAAAAAGAACGAACTATACAGTTCTCGAGAAACTGGAAGAGGCATCTCATTGTTTTCATGGAAGGATGGATAAGGCATCTATCGGAGAGAGGACGAGAGGTAGAAAGAGAGAGAGAGATGGAAAGAGAGAGAGAGGGGGGGACGATAGGCAGAAAGGGGGGAGGAAAGAGGAGGGAGGAGTGACGGGGCAGAGACGGATATAAGGAAAAGCATGGAAAGAGGACGACCGACGCACATCTCACTCCTTGAACCGACTGAGGTAGATGACGCTTACAATGAAGGCCGAGACGCTGAAGATGCCCTGGGGCCCCTCTCACCGTCGACATGTTCCTCCTGCTCCTCCTCCCCCTCCTCCTCCTCCTCTCGCTGCTCCTCCTGTCCCTCGTACCTCTTGACCTCCCCATCCTCCTCCGCCTCCTCGTCCTGTTCCTCCTCCTCTGCTCAACCTGCTCCTCTCGCCATGCATCCTCGCAGCTTTAACGCCGAATCAGCCGCCTCACAACTCCCCATGTCGGTTCCAAGTCCTGGCCGCCACTCCCACAGATCTGCTTCACTCTCCCTCTCCCTCGATAGCTCGCGCGCCCTAGTCGCGTTACCCTCGATTCTCGATCGTGCCCGCCCAGGTTGCATCACAAGAGTCTGCATCGTTAGCACCATCGCCATCACCAAAATCTGAATCGTCGCTGCAGTCGAGGTAAAAAGAGCGTGCACCGGTCTGCTGCTCCCTCGCGCCTTGCACCCTGGGCGGCTCACGCGATCAGAGACGATTTGATCGTGCCTCTCGCGCGAGCATGACCCGTGAGCGGCTACGCAGGGCTCAGGGATGGTGGCACAGCCGCAACATCTACAGCCCAACCAGAACTGTGCTCTGACACGTGACTAAACATGGCTTCGGCAGGGTCCACACCCCGCCACAGCGTCAGGATTGCATGGCAGAACTCTGTTTATCTAGAACGGCATTACTAGAGAGCAGAAAATCCACCCCGATAATAACCACCCCAACACGCGAAGCCGTTTAGCAAACGCGCCCAAAGAAGGAATCAAGCAGGGCAGGGCTGTTTAGTAAATGCCCAGGGCCATTGAGTAAACGCCAATTGTCCGGTCTGGGTGGTTTTTCCTCCCTTGAACTACTCCTCGCGGAAAGCCACCTCAAATAGAGCAGCAGCGATCTGCGACGCAACATGGTGATACAGCGCGTGCCATCGGTCATAAGGCGCAGGCGGGCAGGTTCAAACAAAAGATGCGCGTACGGTGAAGCCACGAAATGCGATCCAGGTGTAGCTTTGAGGTCCCGAATGTAGGAGCGATGCAATATTGAGAAGAGCTGCCAAAATCCATGTCCGTGAAGATCGAGCTTGTTTTACCAGTCCTACACACGGACACCGTGGCACCCGTGTGGACGAGAGCATAGAGCGAGCGCACTGGGAACTCAGGAAGTCGTCCGAGCAGGGGTCTGGAGAAGAACGCTGCGGACATACCTCCTCTCGTGAACAAACACGCGCCAGACTACTATATGCCAACATAAACAACGCATCGCTTAGATGCGTCCTGTACCATCCGTCCTAAGAGGGGGCCAACCCCAAACGCTAGTCTGGCCAGTACCGCAAAAAAAACATTGACGACCACAAAGCAAAACACTTCTGCTTAGAGAATGCTATCTGTAGGAAATCGGTTTCAGAAGCACCCTCACTCTCCTCGCAGTCGTGGCGGCGTAGAGTTGTCCCAACCCTCCGTGGTTGGGTATTTGTTTTGAATAGAGCACTGCTCGCGCGTCCTTCCTCCCGCCTCCTCCCTCCTCCTGCCCTCTCTTCGCCGTCGCTGGGGCTGCGATTTGCGAAACTTTCGCCACTTTCGAGGGCTGCTGGTGGGTCCAGCGGAGTGAGGCACCGCGCGGATCTGAGCGGTACCTCCCCGTCCCTGGGGGGCTGCGATCTACGAAACTGTCGCGACTTTCGAGGGGTGCTGGTGGGTCCAGCGGAGTGGGGCACCGCGCGGATCTGAGCGGGAGCTCCCCGTCCCTGGGGGGCTGCAATCTGCAGAACTGTCGCCACTTTCGAGGGCTGCTGGTGGGTCCAGCGGAGTGGGGCACCGCGCAGATCTGAGCGGGACCTCCCCGTCCATGGGGGGCTGCGATCTGCGAAACTGTCGCGGTACCTCCCCGTCCCTGAGGGCTGCGATCTGCGAAACTGTCGCCACTTTCGAAGGCTGCTGGTGGGTCCAGCGGAGTGAGGCACCGCGCGGATCTGAGCGGGACCTCCCCGTCCCTGGGGACTGCGATCTGCGAAACTGTCGCCACTTTCGAGGGCTGCTGGTGGGTCCAGCGGAGTGGGGCACCGCGCGGATCTGAGCGGGACCTCCCCGTCCCTGGGGGGCTGCGATCTGCGAAACTGTCGCCACTTTCGAGGGCTGCTGGTGGGTCCAGCGGAGTGAGGCACCGCGCGGATCTGAGCGGGACCTCCCCGTCCCTGGGGGGGCTGCGATCTACGAAACTGTCGCCACGTTCGAGAGCTGCTGGTGGGTCCAGCGGAGTGAGGCACCGCGCGGATCTGAGCGGGACCCCCCGGTCCCGGGGGGACTGCGATCTGATAAACTGTCGTCACTCTCGAGGGCTGCTGGTGGGTCCAGCGGAGAGAGGCACCGCGCAACTCTGAGCGGGACCTCCCCGTCCCTGGGGGGGTGCGATCTGCGAAACTGTCGCCACTTTCGAAGGCTGCTGGTGGGTCCAGCGAGGTGGACCACCGCGCGGATCTGAGCGGGACCTCCCCGTCCCTGGGGGGGTGCGATCTGCGAAACTGTCGCCACTTTCGAATGCCGCTGGTGGGTGTGGGTCCAACGGAGTGAGGCACCGCGCGGATCTGAGCGGGAACCCCCGGTCCCGGGGGGGACTGCGATCTGATAAACTGTCGTCACTCTCGAGGGCTGCTGGTGGGTCCAGCGGAGAGAGGCACCGCGCGGATCTGAGCGGGCCTCGCCGTCCCTGGAGCTTCGATCTGCGATCGCCACGTTCGAGGGCTGCTGGTGGGTCCAGCGGAGTGAAGCGCTGCGCGGACTTGAGCGGGACCTCCCTGTCCTTGGCGGGCTGCGATCTGCGAAATTGTCGCCACTTTCGAAGGCTGCTGGTGGGCTCACCACTTTCGAGGGCTGCTGGTGGGTCCAGCGGAGTGGGGCACCGCGCGGATCTGAGCGGGACCTCCCCGTCCCTGGGGGCTGCGATCTGCGAAACTGTCGCCACTTTCGAGGGCTGCTGGTGGGTCCAGCGGAGTGAGGCAACGCGCGGATCTGAGCGGTACCTCCCCGTCCCTGGGGGAATGCGATCTGCGAAACTGTCGCCACTTTCGAAGGCTGCTGGTGGGTCCAGCGGAGTGAGGCACTGCGCAGACCTGAGCGGGGCCTCGCCGCCCTTGGGGGCCATGTCATGTTGGTGCTGCCCCGCCGACAGGTCAAGCCCCTTGCCCACAGTCTCCATTTAGACCTTGCTCCTTCTTGAGTGACTCAGGTGTTCACTTAGTTACTCATCGTGTTGCCCTTGATTGGGGACCTGCGAACCGTCCGAATGCCTCTCGCAGAAGTAGATGCGTCCATCTCACGACGCCGCCGTCTCGTCAAATCTCCCAAGCTACTCCTGCCCCGGATTGCGCAGGGGTTGGGTACGTCGCCAGGGTAGTTAATTCGTCTGCGTTCACGTGCAGCTCCTGCACTGGGAGTCGCATCTGGGTAGAGGGGGATTGGCGTGCGCAGGATGAAGGGGTGGGTCAAGGAATGAGGGGAGGCACCCGCAAAAACGAGCAACCGTGAGAGCACCAGCATCGAGAAATATCAGCCAGCGTTGACTCCAAATATATTAGACGACCCAAATAAAGAAATCAAAGCAACCAAGCACGCTTGGAATCCGCAACTCAGCAAGCAAGCAAGCGTGCAAGCAAGCGCGCAAGCAAGCAAGCGCGCAAGCAAGCAAGCAAGCAAGCAAACGAGCAAGCGCGCAATCAGGCAAGCGCACAAGCAAGCAAGCAAGCACGCAAGCAAGCAAGCATTGGAAATAACGGGGTGTGCCATTGGCAAAAGGGGGGGCAGACGATGGTGATGCCGATGGTGCTGGCGATGATGCTAAGAGGTGGACGAGCGCTCAGAGGTGGTGCATAGGCATAGGCATTGGCATAGGCATAGGAGCGCTCAGAGGTGGTGCATAGGCATCGGCATAGGCATAGGCATAGGCGTAGGCATAGGAGTTAGTTAGGGGGGGGGCATAGGCATAGGCATAGCCATAGCCATAGAAATAAGGGGGGGGCATAGGAATAAGGTGGGGGGGCAACGGACCAATTAGTAGGGTTAGAATTAGAACTCCTATAGGGCAAGCCGATTTGGAGAACCTAACAGCTCCCGGATTCGCCTCCTCCCCCCGATGTACGGCGAGAACGTTCATTAGAACCCACTTCACCATCCCGTCAGATTGCACGTTCCCTCCCCTCATTGTGGAGTATGCTGAGGATGAACGAGCACACGTGGAGCATAGAGGTGTCGTGCACAGACCTGCCAGGCATCGCTCATGCATTGCTGACATCGCCAATCCTCCCACCTCCCGGACATCCTACATCTTCCCTCCTCCTCCTCCCGCTCCTCCTCCTTTTCCTCCTCCTCCTCCTCATCATCATCATCATCAGAATCATCATCATCAGCATCATCATCACCATCATCACCATCATCGTCATCATCCTCATCATCATCATCCCACTCCTCCGTTATCATCCCCATCTTCCCCTTGAACTGGCGTCTACTCCGTGACCGCCCCGCGTGGCCCTAAGGGAGAGGAAGCATAAACCAAGGTCATGGTGAAAGGGCGCGGGAAACACAAGTGCCCTACTGTGCAAACTGCAGAAAAAGGCGCAGGCCATGCCACGAACGAGATTTTTTTTGAAACAAGTATGGACACATGTTCGAAGCAACACCGATATCGTGAACTGCCCACTGGCTTATGGGTGAAACATGCCATATCAACGGGGAGCTCCCCATGCGCGGTAGAAAGGCCGAGGAGCGCAACTGCGAATACATCCGCTTGCAGCCACATGCCGACATGTTGCGCGATGCCAGAGCCTGCTCCCAGTGTCGTCTCCCTGGTCACCCCCGGCCTTACCCTTGCACTCCCTCACCCCCAGCAGCAATCAAGTCTGCTACAATCGTCGAGGCGGTCGCTGAAACTGTCCATGCCCCCAGACCCTCGAACTCCCCCCAAGATTCCCTCAGCGATTCTGGCGACAGGGAAGGCTGCTTGTCCTTGATTGTCTTTTTGCATTCGCCCTACCACCACAACTACTACCACCAACACCACCACAACCACCACTACTACTACTACTGTTACAAGTACGACCACCACCACTACTACTACTACTACTACTACTACTACTACTACTACTACTACTACTACTACTACTACTACTACTACTACTACTACTACTACGACTACTACTACTACTACTACTACTACTTCTTCTTCTTCTACTACTCCTACTACTCCTACTTCTCCTACTACTCCTACTACTACTACTACTACTACTACTACTACTACTACTACTACTACTACTACTACTACTACTACTACTACTACTACTACTACTACTACTACTACCTACTACTCCTACTAATCCTACCACGACTACTCCTACTACTCCTACTACTACGACTACTACTACTACTACTACTACTACTAACTACTACTGATACGATAACTACTACTACCTACTAACTACTACTATACTACTACTACTACGACTAACTACTACTACTACTACTACTACTACTTCTACTACTACTACTACTCTACTACTAACTACTAACTACTACTAACGACTACTACTACTACTACTACTTAATACTACTACTACTACTACCACTACTACTACTACTACTACTACTACTACTACTACTACTACGACTACTACTACTACGACTACGACTAAAAACTACTACTACTACTACCACTACTACTTCTTCTACGACTTCTACTACGACTACTACGGTTACTACTACTACTACTACTACTACTACTTCTTCTTCTACGACTTCTACTACGACTACTACGGTTACTACTACTACTACTACTACTAATAATAATACTACTACTACTACGTACTACTACTACTACTACTACTACTACTACTACTACTACTACTACTACTACTACTACTACTACTACTACTACGACTGCTACTACTACAACTAAGACGACTACGACTACGACTACGAGTGCGAATACGACTAACCTTATTCATACAACAACTACCACTAATACTACTACTACTACTACTACTACAACTACTACTACTACTACTACTACTACTACTACTACTACTACTACTACGACTTCTACTACTACTACTACTACTACTACTACTACTACTCCTACTACTACTACTACTAGTAGTACTACTACTACTAGTAGTACTACTACCACCACCACCACCACCACTACTACTACTACTAACTACTACTACTACTACCACTGCTACCACTACTACTACTACTACTACTACTACTACTACTACTACTACTACTACTACTACTACTACTACTACTACTACTACTACTATTACTAACTACTACTACTAATACTAACTACTACTACTACTACTACTACTACTACTACGACTACTACGACTACTACTACTACTACTACTACTACTACTACTACTACTACTACTACTACTATTACTACTACTACTACTACTACTACTACTACTACGACTACTAGCACTGCTACTACTACCACGACTACTCCTACTACTACTACGTACTACTCTTTCAACCACTAGCAGCACTACGACTACTACTACTACTACTACTACTACTACTACTACTACTACT
Source organism: Prorocentrum cordatum (assembly GCA_963575745.1). Taxonomy (NCBI): domain Eukaryota; class Dinophyceae; order Prorocentrales; family Prorocentraceae; genus Prorocentrum; species Prorocentrum cordatum. The sequence goes on along the minus strand of CAUYUJ010008546.1, from coordinate 1,446 downwards.
ACTACTACTACTGCTTATTACTACTACTACGACTACTACGATCACTGCTACACTACTACTACCTACTGACTACTACGACATACTACTACTACTACTACTAACTACTACTACTACTACTAATACTACTACGACTGCGACTACTATTGACTACTACTACTACTACTACTTACTACTACTACTGCTACTACTACTACTACTACTAACTACTACACTTCTACTACGACTACTACTATTACTACTACTACTACTACTACTACTACTACTACTACTACTACTACTACTACTACTACTACTACTACTACTACTACTACTACTACTACTACTACTTAACTACTACTACTACTACTACTACTACTACTACTACTACTACTACTACTACTACTACTACTACTACTACTACTACTACTACTACTGGCGGTTTCGTGCACCACATCACCACGGCTCAACCACCTTGGGAAGAGCGTCCTTGTGGCTGCCTCATTTCCAGTATGTAGCGGGCACCTCTTCTGGGTGAAAGGGCGGATCTGACGTGCACGCAGCGGCGGGCGCCTATCCGAGGGCAGCTGGTCCCTACGGCCCAAAGTAAAGCGACAGCGGCGGTGCAGCAGCACACGGGGCGACCCCAGTACCGCCATCGAGGCCAACTAGCGCAGGAAGGCGCGAGAGGAGGCCAGGATGGCAAGCCAAAATGGCTAGGCGCCCAGCGGCCTCGCGGCAGCACACGGGGCGGCCCCAGCACCGCCAGCGGGGCTCAGGAGCGCAAGTAGGCGGGAGAGGGGGCCAAGATGGCAAGCCCACTGGCAAGCCAGAGTGGCTAGGCGCGCAGATGACCGCGGGCAGAGCGGAGGTTAAAGCAACAGGTGCCGCGGCGCGAGGGGGGTACCACTGTGGGCACACCGCGCTCGCGGGCAAGGCGGCGTTGCTGTAGCTGGGGCGCAAGCAGACCTACAGGTTCAGCACCTCTGAGAGTGGCAGGCACGAGATCTTGGCATGGACTCACGTAGCCTCCCCGAGGGCATAGAAGTATCCGGTGCTGTGGGCCTGCTGGGTTTCATCATTCAGGCGGACTGGCCTGCTCTCGGCGCAATGGCTGCAAAGACCTGCGACGGCAGCGCTTGCACTTCTCCCCCGAGGTCGCCACTGCCGCCCGCCTGCCCTGAGGGCCCAAAGATCTGGCGCTCGAGATCCTCGCCGAGGGCCACGTTCTACTACGACTACTACTACTACTACTACTACTACTACTACTACTACTACTACTACTACCACGACTACTACGACCACTACGACTACTACTACTACTACTACTACTAATACGACTACTACTACTACTACTACTACTACTACTACTACTACTACTACTACTACTACTACTACTACTACTACTACTACTACGACTACTACTGCTACGACCACTACTACGACTACTACTACTGCTACTACGACTAC
>CAUYUJ010008545.1:35000-39441 GCA_963575745.1 Prorocentrum cordatum | reverse complement strand
GGGGTGTCGGTCCAGTGTGGGGGGCCAGGTGGGGGGCGTTGGTCGTTTTTGGGCGCGAAATCGTAGGGGTCGGGGGTCCCAAGAACAGAGCCCAGAGGCCTGGGGGTGTGGGGGCCAGGTGGGGGCCAGGTGGCGGGCGTTGGTTGATTTTGGGCGAGAAATCGTGGGGTCGGGGGTCCCAAGAACAGAGCCCAGAGGCCTCAGGGTGTCGGGGCCAGGTGGGGGCCAGGTGGGGGGCGTTGGTCGTTTTTGGGTGAGAAATCGTGGGGTCGGGGGTCTCAAGAACAGAGCCCAGAGGCGTGGGGGTGTCGTGGCCAGGTGGGGGCCAGGTGAGGGGCGTTGGTCGTTTTTGTGCGAGAAATCGTAGGGGTCGGCAAGAACAGAGCCCAGAGGCCTGAGGGTGTCGGGGCCAGGTGGGTGCCAGGTGGGGGGCGTTGGTCGTTTTTGGGTGAGAAATCGTGGGGTCGGGGGTCCGAAGAACAGAGCCCAGAGGCCTGGGGGTGTCGGGGCCAGGTGGGGGCTAGGTGGGGGGCGTTGGTCGTTTTTGGGCGAGAAATCGTGGGGTCGGGGGTCCCAAGAACAGAGCCCAGAGGCCTGGGGACGTCGTGGGGGGGTGGTGGCCAGGTGAAGCCAGGTGGGGGGTCTGGGTTGTTTTTGGGCGAGAAATCGTAGGGTCGGGGGTCTCAAGTCGTGGGGGGGTGGTGGCCAGGTGGGGGCCAGGTGAGGGGTCTGGGTTGTTATTGGGCGAGAAATCGTAGGGTCGGGGGTCCCAAGAACACAGCCCAGAGGCCTGGGGATGTCGTGGGGGGGTGGTGGCCAGGTGAGGGCCAGGTGGGGGGGTATGGGTTGTTTTTAGGCAACAAATCGTCGGGTCGGGAGTCCCAAGAACAGAGCCCAGAGGCCTGGGGATGTCGTGGGGGGGGTGGTGGCCAGGTGGGGGCCAGGTGGGGGGTATGGGTTGTTATTGGGCGAGAAATCGTAGGGTCGGGGGCCCCAAGAAGAGAGCCCAGAGGCCTGGGGATGTCCTGGGGGGGTGGTGGCCAGGTGGGCGCCAGGTGGGGGGTATGGGTTGTTTTTGGGCGAAAAATCGCAGGGTCGGGGGTCTCAAGAACAGAGCCCAGAGGCCTGGGGACGTCGTGGGGGGGGTGGTGGCCAGGTGGGGGCCAGGTGGGGGGTATGGGTCGTTTTTGGGCGAGAAATCGTAGGGTCGGGGGTCCCAAGAACAGAGCCCAGAGGCCTGGGGATGTCGTGGGGGGGTGGTGGCCAGGTGGGGGCCAGGTGGGGGGTATGGGTTGTTGTTGGGCGAGAAATCGTAGGGTCGGGGGTGTATGAAAACGCAGAAGGATATCGCACACGCCTCTGGGGTCGGCGGATTTACCTTGAGCGTTGAGCCCAATACCCTTACCCAACGCTTTAGTGATACGACGTATCGGTTCAACGCACACACGTTCCCCCTCCCCCCAACCGAGCTTTTCGGCCAGGGACCTTCCATGGTGCCTCTGGACTCCTTCACGCAGGAGGGCTCCTAACATCGAGGGGGAATTGTATAACAACGAGAGTTCGTTTCCCTTGTCATCCTTCCACATAAGCGGTCCCAGGGCCTCCCACCCAATGCGCTGAAGGGACAGGAACATACGGCTAATGGGGCCCCTCGAGTTCTTCCACTCGAGACCGTCCTGCGGCACCGCCAACCACATGTTGCGCAGCTCGGGAAGCGTGAAGAAGGCGAGCGCGGGCTCTGGTGTCGTCTGCCACGCGGCAGCGGCCCAAGCTGAGGCAGGCGCGAGCATGCTGCGCCAGACTGGATCTCCAAGCAGCACTGTCTTCGCCTGGGCCGAGACTCCCGCATGAGCGGGCGTGGAAAAAAGAAGGCATAACCGACCTGACCTTCTTGAGCTCAGCATCGCTGCGGCCCGTGGCCGTGCCCCCAAAAGACGCCGCAGGTCTGACCCCCGCAGTATAGATCTTGCCAATCCTACTTCTGTCCCTGGGGAGGGCCCTTCTCAAACGTTTGAGCTTACGATGCCTACGAATCATATCGGCAAGTCTACCTTTCTTCTTGCTGCAGGCCTGCTTCACACTCCTCTTAAGACCAGGGGCCAGATCAACTCCCAGGGAAACCACATGGGTTCCCACAGTGCCAGCCAGCGTTCCGAGGCGACGTCCGATCCGCAGCGACAGAGCAGGCGAGGAGGCAAACGTCAACAGTTTGTCGGCAGCCAGTCCGACTCACAACTCCTCCTGAAAAACTTGGTGAAGGTCATCGGCAGCTTTCTCCAGCACCTCCACGACATGGCCGGGGCTTCCATAGGCGCTGACCGTATCATCGTCAACGTAGGAAGCCAGATCCACATCACGGTTGCGCTCAAGAAATTTGTCGAAGAGCTCGAGCGCATAAACCTTAACATTGATGTCATTGAAACACGACCCCGCAGGCAACCCGCGCGAAGCATAAAGCAGGACGACACTGTGATCCGTCCCAAGACGGAGAATGCGCGGGCCGCGCCAAAAATTGAAAGTGACCTTGACCACCACGCTCGGCAGGCCAGCAGCCAGCGAGCGATCTCTGAGCGTGGTCAATCGGAAGGACTCGTAATACTTGGATCCGTCCCACGAAAAGCCTCCCGTCACATTCCCTTCTCCGACATGAGCTTCCGCCTTGACAGCCTGGTTCCAGATGCTTTGCTCCGCCGACTTCCCCGCTCCGAACGCCCAATGCCTTCTGGGGTGCCCGGCCTCAAAATCCTGGACCATGGGGCGCCTAGCCTTTTCCCACAGCCTCACAGGCGCCGCGCAAAGCAACACGGGGCGAAGCCCACCCTTTTTGGTTTCTCCAAGAGGGGGAACAGCATCCAGCAAAACGGCCTTCGGGAAGACTCCGCTCTTCTCGATCGTCTGGAAAAGGCACGCGAGGGCCTCGAGGCCAGCATCGCACAGCATGCCGTAGTGTCTGTGCTGTGCGATGCTGGCCGTGTGAGGAGGAGGAGGAGGAGGAGGAGGAGGAGGAGGAGGAGGAGGAGGAGGAGGAGGAGGAGGAGGAGGAGGAGGCTGTGAGGACTGAACTCTGAGCCGTGTGAGGACCGAACGTTTTACAGAGAGCGCGCGGATATCTTCGGGCCTCGAGCGCTCAAAGCGCTGCCTGCCCAGCACCTCGAGGGGCTCAGGGCTCGGGGGCGCCTGCCAATAGGACCCTAACACGTCGGCCTCCTTCGCGAGCAGCTTGCGCGGGTCGGCCGACGAAAAACACCAGGGGCCGTCTCGATGATCGTGGGCAACCATGTGGGTTTTTAACGAGAGAGCTTGTGCATCTTCCGCGCCGAGCCTGATAACGCCTCGTGCTGCCACTGATCCCAGCTCACCTTGGCACGCGTGTCGAGTCCCGATCGGGCGCTGTCAAAATCTTCGCCCCAATCATCAAGAGCTTGCGTGATCTTTTCGAGCCAATCCTGCAACTGGCCTCTGTCCTGGGGCCGAGACGCAACTAACTGCCTGGCAGCGCTGACCGTGGCGTCCAGCCTCACGGACAGGCCCTCCCCATGAAAGGGCTGCCGGATGATGCTGCAGATGTTAAACACAGCCTGGATGTCCTGGTTCACATTCACGTCACTGTTCTCATGCACTCGCACGGCCGTGCATAGGAGATCTCTGAGGTTTTGCTGGAGCCAAATCCAACCTTCACAGACCAGTTCCTCATCCTCGGGGTTCCGTCGTGGTTTCGTAAAAACCGAGACCCACTTCGCCGACGGCGGAAGCCCCTTGAGGCCTTTGTTCTTGATCGGAGTGTCCAACTTACCTTCCAACTCGACCTCCATGACATCCGAAAAACGCTTCCACGCGGCAGAGAGCAGCTCCCACGCCACAATCACCGAATCAACGCTGGCAGCTTTGTTAGCTTCTTCGGCAAGGGCCCTGGGGACCTCCCAACACGGTGGCTCGGGGGAGGGACCGAAAGGGGGCTCCCTAGGGGGCCTCTTATGCGTTTGATATATCAACTGCTTGATCCCGCTAACACCTGCCTTGAACTGCAACTGCACAGGCTTGTGCGGGCGGTGCGGCCACGTCGCGATGGTAGAGGTCTTACCGGCCAACTTCGCAACCGCTGGCGACACCACGAAATAGTCAATGTACGAATTAGCCGCTGCCGTGGCACATGTCTCGGCTGGGGGCTGCAGGATGACCATGTTTGCTTTACGTGGTAACCCCGACAGCTCGACGATCGACGACTGCATGTTCCAACCCGCTCCGAAGATGGCCAGGTGCTGGCCCTCGAGGGCCTCGCCCGCTTCCCTCAGAATCTTCAGGCTGCGCTTCGAAAGGCCCTCGGAGTCATGGAAGTACCCACAAGCCGCCACCACAGGTTGAGGCCATTGCGGGATGTCAAGCTCAACAACAATCAGGCGGTGTGGCACTAAAACCCCACGTGGCAGCCGACTTGGCCATC
>CAUYUJ010008545.1:0-30000 GCA_963575745.1 Prorocentrum cordatum | reverse complement strand
TCCTCCTCCTCCTCCTCCTCCTCCTCCTCCTCCTCCTCCTCCTCCTCCTCCTCCTCCTCCTCCTCCTCCTCCTCCTCCTCCTCCTCCCCTCCTCCTCCTCCTCCCTCCTCCTCTCCTCCTCCTCCTCCTCCTCCTCCTCCTCCTCCTCCTCCTCCTCCTCCTCCTCCTGCAGCACGCGGCGTGCCCAAAACGTCCGTGTCGACACGCTGCGCGTTGGCTCGGCGTAGGTGCGAACCGACTTGCCAACGTGGCGGCGGTGTTCGCAAATTCGCATCGTGCCGCCTGCCCTTGGACTTTGCCTCTCGCCGCCTGACCGTTGTCGCGCGGCCGCGACCGAAAAAGTTGGCTCGGCGTATTGGCCCCACGCTTCCGCGAGCGTGTCTCCGAGGCGGGGATCGATGCATGGCCACCGCCTGGAGGATCGGTTTTCGGGGACCTCGGCAGGCGGTGGACATGGATGTATTTTGGCCCCTGGGGGCCCGAATATATCCATACCCGCCGCCCACTGGGGCACCAGGACGCAGGTTCCCAGGCGGTGGATATGGATAAATCCCCGCCTCGCAGCAGCATCGCGTCAGACCTACGTTTTCAGGATGCGTGTTGAGCTCCGTGCCCGCATTTTGCGTGCCCGTTTCTCCTCGTCCTCGTCCTCCTCCTCCTCCTCCTCCTCCTCCTCCTCCTTCTCCCTTTCCCCTTGCCTCCATGGCTGACGCTTTGCGTGGTGGAGCCCCCCTTGCCCTCCGTGGGAAGGCTTACAACTGTCATACTCCCCATCTGGCGCTCATGGAAAAACAAACAAGAGAACGTGTTGAGCTCCGTGCCAGCACGCTGCGTGCTGCGTGCTGCGCACCGGGGCGGGCCTAAGGACTGGCTGTTTCCGCGAGGGCCGCTCTTGGACGCCGGGCGGGCCTCCGAGCGGCGGCGCTCCCCTGCGTCGTGCGCGCCGCCGGGCCTTCTGCCACCGGCCAGCGCTGCCTCCGCTGTGTTGGACGGGCACTCGTCGGGAGGAGCAACAGCACGAGGAGGAGGAGGAGGAGGAGGAGGAGGAGGAGGAGGAGGAGAGATAGATAGATAAGGGTAAGAGGGGGGACGGGGAGGAGGGAGAAAGCGAGGGAGATCAGCGTGCTTTTGCTCAGTGTTTCGTTTCACCGCGCAGCCGCTCCGCTATCCCTCGGCGGTGAGGATCGGACAAGGTGTCTTCATACACATCGAAGTCTTGGAAGCATTAGTTGCAGCAGTAGCAGGCGGAGGAGACAACCGCAGAACGAGCGTAAGCAACACGATCGCGGGGGGCTCCCTGGGAATCCTGGGGGCACCCTGGTCCAGGGACACGTCTGGCCACGCCCAGGTGCGGACGAGGAGGGGGCAGCAAACATTGGCGAAACGTCCTGGCTCGCCTATAGGCCTACCAACGAATGCTCTAAGAACCTTTTGTGGTTTCCACGAAATGTTCTTGGAACATTTCTGGCTGGGACTGCCTTGCTTTAACACATCGGGTTAATGTTCTAAGAACATTGCTTTGGGGATTTGAGAACATTTCGTGGTAGACCGATGGGAATGCCGGGACGGTCGGTCCCTGCTCGAGGGCAGCAGAGGGGGCAGGGGAGGAGAAGAGGCCGGAGGGGCGCGGGCGGAGAAGGCCTGGGCTCTGCCAGACCGCCTGCCCTCTCGGGGGGGCTTCTGTCGGAGGCCTCGGGGGCCCCAACGGAGGCCTCGGCCCTGGCGGCGGCGGCGGAGCGGCGGCGGCGGAAGCAGCCACGGCGGCCGGAGCCGCGGCGGCGGCACGCCCATCTCGCGCGAGCCGCGCCGCCGCTGGCGTGGCGCCTGCCAGCCGCGGCCGCCGAGTGCCCGCGGGAGCCGCGGCGCCGACGAGCGGGCCAGAGCGCTGCGCAGCGGGGCGCGGGCCGCGCGGCAGCGCCGGAGCGGCGGCGATGATGGGCCTGTTTTCCACCACCACCACCACCATAAGTTGGAGGGGGAGGGGATCCTCCTCCTCCTCCTCCACCTCCTCCTCCTCCTCCTCCTCCTCCTCCTCCTCCTCCTCCTCTTCGTCCTCCTCCTCCTCTTCGGCCTCCACCTCCTCCCCCCCTCCAACTTATGGTGGTGGTGGTGGAAAACAGGCCCATCAGGCGACGCCAGAGGCAGCGGCGGCAGCGGCGGAAGCCTTTCGCGGGCGCAGCGGCCGAGGCGGCAGCGGCGGCAGCGGCGGAGCGGCGGCGGCAGCGGCGGCGGGAGCCGCCGGCGCCCCTGCGCGCAGTCGGGGCGGAAGCGGCGGAGCGGCTCGTCGTTGACACGGCGCGCCCCCGCCGATGCCCCGTCGCCACTGTCGTTGTCGTCGGATCGTCGTCGTGTTCTAAGCGACGGGGCGGCGTCCAGATCATTTTCTTGTTCTCATGGCTCCGAGGCGTCCCTGCTGGGGTTCCAGACGTGTCCCACGCTGTTCGAGAGTCCCCGGAGGTTCTCTGACGTTTTCTCGTATTTTCGGGGGGTCCAGATGTTGCCCGGTGGGGAGGAGGACGAGGATAAGGAGGAGCAGGAGGAGACGCAGGGTGAGGGGGAAGAAGAGGAGGCGGATGATGATGATGATGATGATGATGATGATGATGATGATGATGATGATGATGCTGCTGCTGCTGCTACTGCTGCTGCTGCTGCTGCTGCTGCTGCTGCTGCTGCTGATGGTGGTGGTGGGTGGTGGTGGTGGTGGTGGTGATGATGATGATGATGATGATTGATGCTGCTGCTGCTGCTGCTGCTGGTGGTGATGATGATGATGATGATGATGATGATGATGATGATGATGATGATGATGATGATGATGATGATGATGATGATGATGATGATGATGATGATGGTGGTGGTGGTGGTGGTGGTGGTGGTGGTGGTGGTGGTGGTGGTGATGATGATGATGATGATGATGAGGATGAGGAGGAGGAGGAGGAGGAGGAGGAGGAGGAGAAGGGTGATCAGAGTAAACCAAAGATGCATCAACGATGTTGCAATACACCCTCCCGTCCCAAGTGCTCTCCTCATACGTCCATACAAGCTTCCTGCGCACCACAAGAAGTGCAACCCTTAAATGACCCGCACAGTGGGGCCTGCCATTTTGGCGAAGGCTCCGCTTTGGAGAGGAATTCCCGTGCACCCTTTTGGCGCAAAATCCGGAACGCGAAACCTACGATCATACAGTTCCACGGGCTGTCCAGCGGGATTCTCCTTCCGAGAAAAAGGACCGACCCCCTCCGTGTCACTGTCGAACAATATTACCCATTGGTCGTTGAATATATATATATATATATATATATATATATATATACCTATCCCGGGGGACGAGGTCCCCTGGCCGAGCCCAAGGACCTCGGGGGCGCATGGGGGTGCAGCACAGCTCTTGCTGCGTGCTCAGATCTAGGCCGTCGGGGGCCGCGGGAGGCGCCGCCACAACGTGGGCGAAGCGAGCCACGCGCGGGATCGGCCCGGGCCTGGAGGGAGAGTGCTCTCAGGGCACCGTAACAGATGAACCGGAGTCGTCTCGCGCGCCAACTTGCACCCGGCGCAATGCTGGTGCGCGGACGTGAAGCCGCAAGCCGGAGAATTATACTACCTACGCCTCCTGTTGTTGCACATCCGCGGAGCCGAAGCCACATCGTGGAATGCCCTCGAGCGATCACCGAGCACGGATGCAACCCCCACGTTCCAAGAGCACGCCAGGCATTTGGGCCTCCTCGCCGATGACATAGAAGTGGTCGCCGCACTTGCGGAGGCGTGCAGGGTTATGCGAAACTTTTTTCGTCTCTGTGAGATGTTCGCCCAGTTCCTGGTCTGGATGGACATCAACGACAAAGCCGGATTTTGGACGTCGTTTTTTACATCACTTGTCGGAACACCACCAGGCCGTAGAACCGTCCACCGTCTATCGAGCTGTCGACGAAAGTCTGGCTCTCTACGGGTCCACGCTTGCAGCCTACGCGATCGCGCCGCCGTCGCCGGACGGAGCTCTCTTGCCCGCCGAGCGAGCGGCGCAGGAATACGCGCGGGAGTTGCGCAGCCCGTCAGAACTCTGCAAAGAAAAAGACGAGTTCGACCGACTCGCTCTCAACGACGACCAGCATCCCATCTTCGACTTCGTCCGGGCACGCGTAGACGGCCCCCGCAGCACAGACGTCGCCAACATCATGCATTGACAGAACCCACGTGTACAAGAAGATCCTGCATTATGTACGAATGACCGGCATAATAGCACTGGCTGTAGCGATGTCGGGCATCGCAGCACTACTCTTGCCCGGAGGACGCACCGCACACTCCCGCTTCCGCCTCCCCGTCCCCGTCCCATTGGAAGGCTACAAAGCAAACGTCAAAGCGCAGTCGGCGGCAGCGAAACTCGTAGTAGACGCGGCACTGATCGTTTGGGACGAAGCGCCCACTGCCTCGCGCGCCATGTTTGAGGCCGTAGACAGGTGCTTACAGGAACTCCTCGGCAACAGCCGGCCCTTCGGAGGGAAGACCGTGGTTTTCGGAGGCAATTTCCGCCAAATCCCCCCCGTGCTCCGATACCTCGACCGCGACGCAGTCTTCAACCACACCTTGGCTGCCATGCCGTGGTGGGATTCTGCTCACGTCAAAAAGTTTCGCCTCTGCAAGAACATGCGGGCCAATGCGGACACAGCTTTCGCCGACTTCTGCTTGAGCGTCGGCGATGGCGCCTGTGGGTCGCCGCCGTTCACCGGCGTAGACAGAGAGTACCAAGCGTGCGTGGTCGAACTCCCAGATGCCGTCCTCGCCCCCCACTCTTGGAAGCCAGAGCATTTGCTGGAATGGGTGTACGAGGGGGTCGACGCTGCGCAGCCTGCCCAGCGGCACCAGTACTACGCATCCCGAGCCGTAGTGACACCAACAAGCCAGGCAGCAGACACCCTGAATGCGCTCATGCACGCAAAACTGCCGAGCGACACAGAAGTCGTCTCCCCGAGCCAGGACGTCGCTATCGCTGAGGTAGACCACGGGGCCACGTACACCACGGAGTTCCTGAACAACATCCAGACCGCTGGACATCCCCCTCACGAGCCCCGACTGCGACTCGGGTCGTTGGTAATTCTGCTGCGGAACTTCGCTCCGCATCGAGGCCTCTGCAACGGCACGCGTCTCGTCGTAGAACGAATGAGGTCGCACTTCCTGGTCGTCCGTGTCGTCGCCGGCCCTTTGCGGGTAACGTCGAGCTGCTGCCGCGGATCTGCTGCGACCCTTAGGGACCCTTGCGGGGATTGCGAACTCCCATTCGTGCTCCGACGACGCCAGTGCCCCGTGAAACCGGCGTGGGTCATCACCATTAACAAATCGCAAGGACAGTCCCTCCAAGGTCGCCTCGGCGTGTATCTACCAAAGCCAATCTTCGCGCACGGCCAGTTGCACGTAGCCATATCCCGAGGATGCAGCTTCGAGACCACAAGAGGATTAGTAGAAGAGACGCACCAGTCCGAGCAGGGGCTGTCGCCCCCTGCGGGCAACGCTCCTGCAAGAGCGTTCACATCGAACATCTTCGACGCGTCACTTCTCCGAGCAGCACGATGCCAGGACTGCCCCGACGGCTCCACGTCTTCGCCCATGCCCGGCCCCGTAGGAAGGGGCGGAATCGCCCAGCGTCTGCAGTCCCCTGCAACCCACGTCACGCTCGCGCTGCCCGGCGAGCCGCGCGTCACAATGGACGAGGCGCGTGAGTCCCCCCTGGAACTGGTCCGACTCCATGCGGCATGCGTCACGGACCGCGTGACGCCACACGAAACCTTCGACGAAGCAGCAGCTCATGAGTACAACGCGTCCTCTGAGGTGCTCAAGCGCGGATGCCGCGCGCCTCCCGTGCCCGGTAAACGTCGGAAAAAAAACAGGCCATGCCACCTCGGCCCCCGCGGCCCACCAGCCGTCCACAGTGCAAGGCATTTCCGTCGACGACCCGTCCACGTCCGCGTCGTCGCACGCGCGGAACCACCGCGGCACGTTCGGTCTGCGCCTCGAATCAGGTTCTCCCGCGGCCTCTGCTGGTACCTTCCCAACCCCGCCCCAGATTGGCGCCACGCGTGCCGCGCCCCCCTCGCGCGAGGAAATTCCCCCCAGCGTTGCTTCGTCCCCGTCAGCCTGCACGATTGGTTTGTCTGGAACCCAGAAATGCTCGGCAGACTGCAACCACAAACTTGCCACGCCCACTTCATGTCAGCCATGTCAACCTCAGCCCAACACTGCAAAACAAGAGCGTCGGAATGCCGTCCTCAAAGAAACCGCGCCTTCAGTGTCGTCCCGTCCGCTAGGTAGTTATCTTCCTGCGGTTGTGCCCTGCGCAAATGACGCCATACCTCCATCCTCCGCCACGATGCGAGTGCGGTCTCCCACCTCCTCCTCCTCCTCCTCCTCCTCCTCCTCTTCCTCCTCCTCCTCCTCCTTTTCCTCTTCTTCCTCCTCCTCCTCCTCTTCCTCTTCTTCCGTCAAGGAACGTCTCAGGATGAAGAGCCGTCCCCGGGGAAAGGGTCGGGACTTCGGGGGCCGCGTATTGACGAAATCAGGACGTCGCATGTCTGTGCTATCCACGTCCCAGTTCCCGCGCGTCGGCGTCCCGAGGATCGCAGCGACACGCTATCCACTCGCGTGGGCCGTAGCGTGTCGCCAGGGCCGCCCTCGCGACATGCGACAGAGACTGCTCCGCCTCTGGTTTCTGTGTTTCACGTGGTACCGCCGTGGAGCCCTGGGTTTTGGGTCCTGGGCTGAAGGCCGCGGACCGTCCCTTGAGAGAGTTCCTGCGTGGACGTCGGCTGTGGTAGGGTTTCACGAGACCCACCGCTCTGTCGCACGCTGAGGACACTGAAAAGCCGAGGAACGCTGCGAGCTACGTCGCTCAGGATCTGGCCACTGCAATACCCAGACATTTGGCGCTCCAGTCTTTCTGATGCGTGGACCCCCAGAGGTCTGGCCACCTTCCCTACGGCCAGTTTTTCAGCGTGAGTCGTTGCCTGACGGTCCCGGCCCCCGAAGCGCCCCCAAAAAGTCTTAATATGCCACCAGGGGAGCCCAAACCCAAACCCGAGATGCCCCACCCCCCCAAACCCCCAAGAGCCTTCCAGAGCGTCCTCCGTAGCCATTTGGCTCAAGACGCTTTGGTTCAGCCCGCCCCCGCCGGCACAGGCAGCGGCTTCTTTGCTTCAATCGGCCCGAAACCCCAACAGCGATGGCCCGCCTGGTGCTCGCGGCCGCCGCGCTCCTGCAGGCCGCCGCTGTCCCCACCGGGTGCGGACATATGTTCAGCTACTGGGATTCTGTCGGCCCCGTCAGCTGTGACATCGGATGCTGGCGGGAAGTTGATGAGAACTCGAGGTGCGGCGAATCGGATAATTGTTGCCTCTGGTTCATGGATAGGGTCGCGGAGATATCGAACGCCCGCGATGGGAAGGAGGCCAAGGAGGTCGTCGCGTCCGATTCCAACGACCCAGATGCAGTGAAGGACATGATCTGTGAGCAGGCGCTCGGCGAGACCTGTACAAGGAGTGCCCCCACTGCAAGGGCGGCGAGGAGAAGTGCGCCCTCGGCGACTGGAATCATGAAACCCAAAAAACCAGGCTGTATTCCGTGATGGACGGCCTGCCGTTGGCAGGGCAGCGGTCTCTCGCGAGCGTTGCGACGATCGGCCTGGGAGCGATCGGGGGAGCCGCGGTGCTCGCAGGTGCCGCGTTGGCCTTCAGGCGCTGTGGCGCCCCCTCCGTGCCGGTGGATATCTCCGCGAACGAGGCCGCAGGGGAGGGCCAGCGCGCCCCGATCATGGCCTCGCAGTCCTGATCAGCCCCAGGGCACTCTGCCGGGGCGCGGCCGATGACCGAGCGCCGCGAGATCCTGGGCCTCGGGCCCTGGTTTAGGATTTTAGGGTTTAGGGTTTAGGGTTTAGGGTTTAGGGCCGCTTAAAGCAAGCGCCGCCCGTAGCTGAATCTTCTGGCCCGGGGCCCCAAGAAGAACTTTGGGGGCACATCCGAGGGAAGCGGTGCTGTGGCGCCGCCTGGAGCGACGGAGCCCAATGTTCTGGGGGCCCACGGGAGCCTGGCCATCCCCCTCGTTTTATAATTACTTTGAGCTTGAAGTTCCGCTGGACGCGAGGAAGCTTCGCTCCATTTTTTTACCCTCTGCTTTTAGCTTTCGGCGTTGGAAGCAACTATGGGCGCGAGGAAGCTTCGCTTCATTTCCTTTGGGGACACGGTTCCCACATTTCTGCCCGGGGGCAGAACATAAGGTATGGTTAGGCGACTTCGGTTTGCTTCCAATTCAGTTTGCGCTTGCGCTCTTGCGAAGTCTTTTTTTATAAAAGCCTTCAAGAGCGTCACCCAAAGGCATCCACCAATGCTCCCAGCATGGTCTTGCCAGGCTCTCAAGGGTTCTCGGGCATCCGCCTGAGCCTGCCCTGTGTCCTTCTTCTGGACGCCTTGCGCAACTTCCTGGAGCGCTTATTCAGCGTCTCCCTCCTGGTGACCCTTGCCAGATGATGTCCATCCTCATCCGATCTTATGAGGTTGGCTAGGACTGCGCTAGAACCTAAGCGCGCGCGGAACGCGCGCGCGTGGTTCTAGTATATATATATATATATACATATATATATGGAGTTCCAGATTCCAATCAGCTTCAAGCGCCTTCCTACTTCAATGATCGAGTGGCTTCACCTTTTCCGTCCTCTCTAGGAGGCGGGGGGACACCCAATGTACGTGCAGCGCCTTCCTGCTTCATGCTTCTGCCTGCCGCTTCCGACCGATGGGTACACTTGTGGTTACGAGCTTCGAGGAGGTCTCAAAAGCGACAGCTCCGATGTTGAGGAAGGGTCCGCCTTCGGATCCGCGCAGGCCGTGCGGTGGCACGTGTGCGGTGACATGCTCCAGGCCTTCGTCGGGCAACGGAGCGTCCCGGGAGTGCCCCCGTCTGAAGAATTGTTGCAGCTCTCGAAGACTGGGCGCCACACGGTGGGGGCCCATGCCAAGAAGCATTTCCTCCTCCTCCTCCTCCTCCTCCTCCTCCTCCTCCTCCTCCTCCTCCTCCTCCTCCGTCTCTTTCTCCTTCTCCTCCTCCTCCTCCTCCCTTCTCCTCCGCCTCCTCTTCCTCTCTCCTCCTCCTCCTCCCCCTCCCCCTCCTCCTCCTCCTCCTCCTCCTGCTCCTCCGTCCTCTTCCCTTATGACATTGCCCTGCCGCACCCCCAGGCGTATCGATAGGGCGGGCTGGGCGCTTCGCTTGATATTTTCCCAACCAGGTACAGTGGAGACCCACGCCAAGAAACACCCTGCTTGCCTCCAGGGTGCCCTGGGTTTCTTGGGTTTCGATGGTTTGGCTACGGGAAGCGTGACACGTTCCCGCACCAAAAACCGATGGACGTCCTGGGTTGTCGAAGTTGGGTTTCTTGTGGAAGGTTTCTTGTGGTCGAGCCCCTACTGCAAGCATACACTGTTGGCGCTCCGCGCGGATTTCTCGGATCTGCGCCTGGGCCCTCCGGCAGCGCCTCTGGCGCCGCCCCTGGCGCGCTCCGCGCGCCAGGGAGAGGGGTCCAGCGCAGATCCAAGACATCCGCGCGGAACGCCAAAAGTTTTTGTGTATTTTGTTGTTTCTCCTTCTCAACTCTTCACCCTTTAAACTTTGCATTGCAGAACGAATGCGCGCTGAGACGAAAACCGTATTTGCAAAGCGACCAGTGATCAATCCTGGAAGCTATTGCAGGAATTTGGGGCGAAAGTGCTGGCGGCGCTCGGGCGAGGGCCACATTTTGGATAGGAGCCGTCCCCCATCCCTGAAACTACGGCAACATGTAAAACGAATGTGCGCGGCGCTGAGGCGAGAGCACCGGTTTGAACACACTCGCACACACACACACACACACACACACACGTCCATCCTCGAATTTGCTGCAACATGTGAATGCGAACGTGCGCGGCGCACAGGTGAGAGAGCCGCATTCTGAATATGATCCCCCCATTCCTGAAGCTGTCTCACACTTGTGAGACGGACTTGCGCGGCGCGGAGGCGAGAGTCATGTCGTGAAAACGATACCCTCCCATTATTGAAAAGGCTTTTGCTTTGAGATGCTCATGTGAGCGGTGCTATAAGGCGAGAGCCACAGCTTGAGAATGACCTGCTCTCCACCCTTGCAACTGCTGCAGACTTGCGAATCGAATCTGCGCGGTGCCAAGGCGAGAGCCACATGTTGATAACGACCCCTCCATCTTTGGATCTGCTGATTCTTTCCGAAGTGAATGTGCGCGGCGCTAAGGCGAGCGCCAATGTTGAAAAAGACCCCTCCATGCTTGAGCATGTTACAAATTTCGAGCCTCGTGGGGGCACATGGTGAGGAAGTATCGGGCCCTTCCCGCTACTCCTCCTCCGTCCCCTCCTCGCCTCCCCCCATCCCGTCCCCTCCTCACTCCCCCCTTCCCATCCCCTCTTCATCCCCCCTCCCCATACCTCCCTCCCCCTCGCGCCTCCTCCTCCTCCTCATCTTCGACGTCTAGTTAGCACGGCTCGCTCCGATTGAACTCTGATGCTCCGACGTCTTGGTGCGCTCCGATGCTTGCATGGCGGTGTTGTGCACCCTGGCGCAGCCGATCCGATTCGATCCCGACTCCGCGCCGACGAAGCCAGGCCCGACCTACAGTCCGCTTCGAGCCGACCTCCCGATTCGACGCTTCTGACTGATCCCCCCTTCCCACCAGGGAGCGCCGGCGCCGCCGGGGCTCGCGCTCGCGCAGCCGCCGGAGGCCGCGTGCGCGCGCGCGTGGGCGCTGCGGCGGCGCCCGTCGACACAGCGCCGTCGTCGTCGTCGTCGTCGTCGTCGTCGTCGTCGTCGTCGTCGTCGTCGTCGTCGTCGTCGTCGTCGTTGTCGGCGTCGTCGTAATCGCCGTCGTCGCCGCCGTCGTCGTCGTCGTCGTCGGCGTCGTCGTCGTTGTCGTTGTCGTTGTCGGTGTCGCCGTGGCTGGTCGTCGTGGCTCGAAGCGCAAGGATCGCCAGAAGGGCAAACAGCTGCGTGCCCCGCTCCTCCTCGCCTTGGTCCAACTCCTCCTCCTCATCCTCCTCCTCCTCCTCCTCCTCATCCTCCTCCTCCCCCTCCTCCTCCTCCTCCTCCTCCTCTTTCCCCTCCTCCTCCTCCTCCTCCTCCTCCTCCGCGCTTGTGGCAGGCTGACCATGAGAGCCTTCATCGAGTCGAGTCGAGTATTCCTCCTCCTCCCCTTCCTTGTCCTCCTCCTCCTCGCTCTCCTCCACTTCCTCGCCCTCACTCCTGCGCCCCCGGCCGGGCCATGGGAGGCGAGGCGAGCGGGGAGGGAGGAGCCAGGTGGCTGCGACGACCCCGGCCTCTTCCCCGCTTCGCCCACTCCTTTGTCGTCTGCATGTCGGATCCGGTCGAACCTTTCTCGGCCGTCGGCGTCCTCGCCCTCCTCCACTCCGCCGTCCCCCTCCGCACCCTAACATCAAGTCGGGCCTGTCCCTCTACAGGAGGAGTGCTCAGAAAGAGTTTAAAATTTAGTCTTGGGACGATTGTTTGGATTTTTTCTAACGTTTCGTCCAAAATCGGCCTGTAGGGGGACAGCCCGACTTAATCCTAAGATTGGGGGTATTGGAAGAACCCCCCAAACAGCATACGCACATACCTTCGGAGGTCCGCGTGGATTTGTTGGTGCGGAGGCCCCCCCCCCCAGAAAGGCACCTGGGAGGTGTTGAAACGATTACGTCGTTGAAGCGATTAATGACGTCGTCGTGGTGGTGGTTTTCGCCACGGTCGTCATCGTCATGGTTGTCGTCGTGTTGGTGGTGTCGTCGTCGTCGTTGTCGCCGTCATTGTCGTGGTCGTCGTCATCTTCCTCCTCTTTCCCCTCCTCCCCTATCCGCTTCACCTCTCCTCCTCCCTGCAGCACCACTTAACGATATACTGGGAACCAAACATGCAGGGTGGGCCATATCAATTGTTCTGCGCACTCAAGCTTTGGCTTGTGCATCAGCTGCGGGTGCACTGCCCTTCTCTTTTGGGCTGGCACACCGGAGTCGGTTTCCGCTCACCTTGGTGCCTCCCTCCCCCATCCTCATGTCTTCGTCCCGTCTTCTCATCTCTCCTGCTCATCCTGCTTCTCCTGCTCCTCATCCTTCTCGTCCTCCGCCTCCGTCTCTTCCTTCTCCTCCTCCTCCTCCTCCCTTCTCTTCCGCCTCCTCCTCTTCCTCCTCCTCCTCCTCCTCCTCCTCCTCCTCCTCTCCCTCCTCCTCCTCCTACTCCTCCTCCTGCTCCTCCGTCCTTTTCCCTTATGACACTGCCCTGCCGCACCCCCAGGCATGTCGATCTGGTGGGCCGGGCATTTCGCTTGATATTTTCCCAGCCATGTACAGTGGAGACCCACGCCAAGAAACACCCTGCTTGCCTCCAGGACGCCCTGGGTTTCTTGGGATTCGATGGTTTTGCTATGGAAAGCGTGGCGATCCCACACCAAAAATCCATGGACGTCCTGGGGTCTCAGGGTGGGGTTTCTTGCGGAAGGTTTCTTGTGGACTGACCTCCGGTGTATTTACCCAACCACTTATGACCCTGAAGTTTGAGAGCTGCAGCCGCTTCGCGCATGGATGTCCGTCCGTTTTCAAAATGCGGGTCTCGCCTCAGCGCCCAGCACATTCGTGTTAAGAGTATCCAGCAGCGTCAAGGATGGAGGGCGGTCCGTTTGCAAGATGTGGCTCTCGCCGCAGCGCCGCGCACTTTCGTTTTTCAAAATTGGCGGCAGCAGCAGCAAGGATGGATTGCGGGTCGTTTTCAATATGTTGCTCTCGCGATAGCGCCGCGCACATTCGTTTGAAAATTTTGCATGAGCTTCAGGGGTGGAGGGTGGCCCGTTTCCAAAACGTGGCTCTCGCCGTAACGTCACGTTATTCGTCAAAGTTCGCAGCATGTTCAAGGATTCGCACGGTTGAAGTCCCAGGAAAGGTGTTCTGGTGCGGTGTAGGATTGCCAGGACGCAACAGTCGCGTTGACTCGCGACGTTGAAGTCCCAGGAGTGGTGCCCTGGCGCGATTTAAAGCATGTCAGGGCGAAACACACAGGTTGATTCGCGGCGTGGAAGTCCCAGGAGTGGTGTTGTGACCCGACTGAGGATTCTCAGACGGGACCTGCGAAGAGGCAATTTGAGGGAATTTGGAGGGAGGGTTTGTTGCACATTGCCCAGCAGGAGGAAGAGCAGCAGCCTCAGCATGCTGTTCCACCGGCTCCTCGTCCAACTCCTCATCTGCCTCTTGCTTCGCCTCCTCCGCCTCGTCACCCGCCTGCTGCTCCTCCGCCTCTTCGTCTGCCTCCTCATCATCCTCTTCCACTGCCCTCTCCCCTTCCGCCTCCTCGCTTCCTCCTTGTTCTGCCTCCTCCTCATCGTCGTGATCGTCCTTTGGTGATCATCCATCCTTTGTCCTTATAGATAACTCCTCCCGTTCGCACCCCCAGACGTGTTGGTAGGGCGGGCTGGGCGTTTCGCCTTAAGACGTCGCTTATGATCTTGAAGCTTGCATTTCGTAACCTACACGGATGGAGCACAGATCGTTGTCAAGATGGGGCTCCCGCATACGCGCCGCACACATTCGCCTTGACCATAGCAGCAGACACAAGGATAGAGCACAGATCAGCTCAAAAATGTTTTCTCGCCGCGCACATGTGTTTTTGAAACCTTGCGAGAGATACCAGGATGAAGGGCTGGCGGTTTTCGAAGTGGAATTCTCGCCTTGGCGCCGCACGCATTCGTGTTATGCATGTTGCCACAGCTACAAGGATGGATGGCGATTCCGTCTCAAAATAGGGCTCCCGCCTGAGCGCTGCGCACATTCGCTTCAAAAGCGCGCAGCGGTTGCAAGGATAAAGCAGGCTCTTGCCTGATAGTCGCGCACATTCGTCTTACAATCTTGCAACACACAAGAGTGCCAGGTGGCTCCGTTTCACAACGGTGCTCTCGCCACAGCACCGCTCGCATTCTTTCTGCCAGTTTGCAAAAGTTGCACGGGTGGGCGACAACGCCTTGTTCAGAGGGGGCTCTCGCTTGAAACTCCGTGGCTGCTTGCGCGAGAAGCTTCAGCACGCTTCTGTCTGCGGGCGCCAAGGTGTGCGGAGACGGCCAGGCGCCGGGCAAGGTGAGCGGTGGGCTGCGCCGGAAGCCGATGCGGGCACGAGGCGAGAGAGCAGGAGACGGGAGCGGAGGCAAAGGCGGGGCCCGACGAAGCCTTCAACACGTGCAGCAGGCGCACGGGGGGAGGGCGGTTCGCTTTCAGCATGGAGCGCTCGCTCGAGGCTTTCTCGTCCTCCTCCTCCTCCTCCTCCTCCTCCTCCTCCTCCCACGTCCATGCGTGTGTGCACATGACTTGCGCAGCGAGTGCACGGATCGGGGCGTTCCGTTCTCAGAACGGACTTCTCGTTGGACGCCCGATGAGCTGCGTGATCATACCATGCCGCATTCCTTGCTACGCGCTCGACGGATGCAAGTCAGCCCTTTTTCAAAACGATGCTTCCGCCTGAATGGCAGCCAGTAGGGTATTGTTTTGTCGTCAAGGGTGCGCTTGCTTACTGCAGTTCAGAAGGAAAATTTCCAGGACAATCTGAGGAGGGGACTCGGGATGGGAGGGTGCATTGCAGCATCGCTGACGCAGCTTGGGGCTACTCTGGTCATCATGTGCCTTCTCTTCCGCTTCCTCCTCTTGCGCCCTCCTCCTCCAAAGTTTCTCCCGCTTGCTTGTTGTGTTCCTCTAATTACCCCTTTTTCTGCTGTTCCTCCGCCTCCTCTTTCGCCTCCCCACCCTCCACCGACTGTCCCTCTTCCGCCTCACCGTCCCCCTTTTCCGCCTCCTCCTTCCCCACACTTCTCCCTCTTCCTCACCCTACGTAACGTTATCTCCTCGAGCTGCTCCTCTGTTTCAACTCCCGCCTCCTCTTTTTCCTTCTTAACCTCATCATGGTTTCACCTCCTTCTCAACTTTCTTACGCTTCTGAGTTTCATCCTTATCCGGTTTCTTCGTTTGATGCCGCATCGCTCACGCCGACACGATCTGACAGGCGACGTGGCACACAGGATCACGTAGGTGCTGAGGGGCGGGCAGAGAGGGAAAAGGGTTGAAGACGGGGATGAGGTGCGGCGGCGGCAGAGGAGCAAGGGGATACACGAGGAGGAGGGGGTGGGCAGAGGGAGGAGGAGCGATCCGGAGGACCGGGGTCGGGGTGGGAGAACCCCTCGCAGGGGGAGTGCCTTCGCGCCCAAGGGGATGAGGGCGAGGGAGGGGTGAACCTCTGTCCGCAGGGGAAGTACTCGAATGGAAAAGCTGACCCGCCAAACCGCGTTCGCTCACAGGCCTGGTGGGAGGAAGGAGGAGGAGGATCAGGGGGAGGAGGGAGGAGGAGGAGGGGGAGGAGGAGGAGGAGGAGGAGGAGGAGGAGGGAGGGAGGAGAGGAGGAGGAGGAGGAGGAGGAGGAGGAGGAGGAGGAGGAGGAGGAGGAGAGGAGGCGGGGAGGAGGAGAGGAGGAGGAGTGGAGGAGCAGCAGCAGGCCAGGGGGGGCAGAGGAAGAGTAAGAGTAGGAGGAAGAGAAAGAACGACGAGACATATTGGAAAGTTTCTCTGGTCGCTGGTTGTCGCCCCATGCGTAATTACATCTTTCCACCTCACTCCTCCTCCTCCTCCTCCGCCTCCTCCTCCTCCTCCTCCGCCTCCTCCTCCTGCTCCTCCTC
Source organism: Prorocentrum cordatum (assembly GCA_963575745.1). Classification (NCBI taxonomy): domain Eukaryota; class Dinophyceae; order Prorocentrales; family Prorocentraceae; genus Prorocentrum; species Prorocentrum cordatum. The sequence goes on along the minus strand of CAUYUJ010008545.1, from coordinate 14,278 downwards.
CCCCCAGCCTGTCCAGGCCGTTTGGACCTCCTTGGGCTGAGATGTCGAATTGCCGTTGGGACTCGAGGAGTCCGCCGCTGCCTGCGCCCCGCTTCCAGCCGCGCCAGCAGGGACCGCCGCAAAGACAAGGACAAGGGCCAGGGCCGAGAAAAAGGCAAACACAAGGACAAGGAGAAGGGCAAAGAGAAGGCCAACGGCAAAGACGGGGAGAAAGGCATGGACACGGCCAAAGAGAAAGGCGACGACAAGAAGAAGGACCGAGAGATCGGGCCCGCACGTGTCGGCGGACAGGGGAGGACAAGAGGAGCAGGAGCAGAGAGGGGAGGGCTTGGCGGATGAGGAACGCATCCTCCCGCCCACGCCTAACGGTATCGGAGTGCATACTCAGAGGTGGAGATCAGATAGGTGGCCATGTTCCTCGCACCCGTGCTGCCCGCCAGTCCTGTTTGGAGTCGCAGCCCGCCTATCTGTGCCTCCGATCTCGGTCCCATGCGATCTCGACGCCGTGCCGATGCGCCCCCGATTCGATTCGCGATGCGATCCGATCCGAGCTCCCAGGTCGATGCGGAGTGATCTTGCCCTCGGGACCGATCACCCGAGGGCCTGCGGTGCGGCCGCGCACCCAGGAGCCGGATGCTGGGCGGCAGGACACGTGGAGTTTTTGTTCGCTGCGCGGTGACTTCGCGAGGAGGAGGAGGAGGAGGAGGAGGAGGAGGAGGAGGAGGAGGAGGAGGAGGAGGAGGAGGAGGAGGAGGAGGAGGAGGAGGAGGAGGAGGAGGAGGAGAGGAGGAGGAGGAGGAGCAGGAGGAGAAGGCGAAGGACGAGGAGCCGGGGGTGCAGCCGTCTGAACAGGCGGGACGGGGGTTTCGAAGGAAGGCACGGGCGGTTTGGGTTCCCCCCCCCGAACTGCACTTGCGCGTAGAGTTTCAGGGCTGGGCTTCGTGAGAGGGCTTCTTGCGGCCGCGGCCGCACAGTGAGACGAGTTCTGTCAGAAATGCGTCGCTCCGGGTTCAGGTTGCGATCGAGCTACAAGAGGGTTGTTGCTGAGAAGAATTTCCCATCGGTCGTTGAGAGAGCAGGTATGTTTGGATTCCCAGATCCCAATCTACTTTAGCCGCCTTCCTACTTCAAGAGTCTAGTAGTTTTCCCTCTTCCCACCTCTTCAGGTGGCGGGCGGAGACCCAATCTACTTCCAACGCCTTCCTACTTAATGGTTCTAACACCTACTTCTTCCGACCGATGGGCACGATGGGGACATCCCACCTGTATAGAAGCCCTGTTCTGTCAGCGTGTGAAAGAGTAGTCACCGTCGCACCCTCGGTTTGACTTGGGCGACTGCGTCGATCCAGCTATCTGTTAGCACCCCCGGTCGCCGTCGCACCGATGCGTCTGCCCATTTACACTCTTTCTTTGTCCACGCATCTGCCCAAGCCCCAGGCGCCGTCGCACCCTCGGCTTGGCTTGGCTAGCGGCGGTCTATCCATCTACCTGTGTGTACGTCGCACCGGAGCGCCTTCCATTTGCTCAGTTGTGTTGTCTATCTGTCAGCCCAATCCCCAGGTGCCGTCGCACTGGCTTGCCTGCGCATTTGTGTTGTCGGCCTTTCATGCATTATGGGTTCTGGGTTCTGGGGCTGGGGGGATTCCCAAGGGCTTCTCCGAAGCTTCTGCGAGGCTCTTGGCCAGTCACTGTAAGGCGTTTGGGGCTTCTGGCTTGTACATTCCAGGGCCTCTGCGAGGCCTCTGACCGTTCTCTGCAAGGCTTCAGTGTGGTCTACGCGAAGCGTCTTGGAGTGTCCAGGGAAGTTTCCGAGAGATTGCAGGACGGGAAAGGAGAGGAGGTTGAGGATGGTGGGGAGGAGGAGCGGGGAGGAGCGAGGAAGAGGAGCGCGGAGGAGTTGGGAGGAGGGATCGGGGGGAGGAAGGGGAATAATTGAGGAGGAGGAGGAGGAGGAGGAATGGAATGGGAATGGAATGGGAATGGGGAATGGGAATGGGGTCAATGACAAAGTCGTAAAATAAAAAGTTAGAGTTTCGACAGACGCTTGGGCCGCAGGCCCCCATGAAATCTGTCTAAAAACTCACGCCGCGCGTTGGAAATCTTCTTGGGATCACAAGGTTTGGCGAGCTCGCGAAGAACGAGCTGCCCGAAAAACACGCATTCCCCACAGATCCAAACTCCAGATTGCTGAGAAAATATCATGCAATGAGACTCGTGCACGAACCCCCCCCCCCCACGTGGACCCTCGACCCCTGCGGTGGTCTCCAGGTACCGTCCCCAGTCGCTTCAAGTTCAAAACACGGGCTGGCCATCCAAGCGGTCCTGGCGGCTGCCGTGGAAGAACCTCGACACCTAAGACATCGAGTGCCAGTTTCGTCGAAAACATGTGCCGACGAGAACATGGCCACAACGGCTGGGGCGGGAGGAGCAGGGGGGGGCACGGCAGCAGCAGCAGCAGGAGGGCGCTCAGACTGATTTTCAATCCTGCGGACTCTGACAGAAGCATCCATCGCAGCCAACGTGGATCTCAACAATCGCCTTCGCACCACCCTCGCCATCTGCTCCGATAGCAGCAAACGTGCACGATCTTGCTCTGACACTCTCGCAACCTGCGCAGCAACCCTAGCAATCTCATCGGCGGCCTCGTTACCTGCAATCATCCAGTCTGGGAAAAGCCGAAACTCCTGGTCGGACGGGGCGACATGAGAAGCGACTTTAAGAACCACAACTGAACCGACGCGAGTCTTCATCAGCAGACCGATCTGCCGCCACGTGGCGGCCATGACTCCGCTAGGCTGCTCGTGCAGCCTGGAAGCCCAACCTCGCGATACTTCATCATTGTCTGTCACATAGACAAGGTCCCCGAGCGACAGGCGAATGGCCAACTCGAGGCCCCGAAGCTCGCCCCTGGGAACGGATTGATGCCTTCCCGCAAGCGGGCCGAGGACGACGGGGCCGATTTGGAAAGGTCGGAGCGAGGCAGCGGCAAGCAGCCCAACTCCCACCCTCCTCATCCTGACGTCCCCCCCTTCCTTCCCGCCAGACGCATCTCCGAACACGTACACTGGATTTCCAGGTAAACCCGTGCCAAGGGCCCCAGGAGCCAGCTCCGCGGTAAAAATATCCACAAAAGACCAATTTTCCTCCTCCGGAGGAGGGGGCACGAAAGTCCAACTGGATGGTAACAACCCTCGGTGCCAGAATACAGCCTCTACTTCTCCTTGCGCGATGGCCTTCGGAAGCAAGTCATCTGACTCCTTGAAAGCTGGGTGCTCGCAATTGCTAGGACAGAGCCAGTGCCTATGCAGCGGTGTCTCTGGGATGGACCCGCGACCTGCGAGCTTGCACCTAGGACATTCGTTCATGCTAATTAATCCTTCCTGAAATTTGCGATCTTCTGGCCAAGCACCCCCCAGTGGCAATACACAACATGACCTCTGCTAACTGCCTGCCGTGTTTGGCTGTTTCAAGCTGCTGGAGAAGACACCTTAAGGAGAGATTGTCCACCCCTCCCGAGATACCTGCCCCACAGAAATGAGACTCAGCCGCTGCCCACTGCTGTGCTGCCAACGTGTCGCGAAAATCTTGAAGCAAGCCCTCAGCCTCGTCGATTGAGACCAGAGCTTCAGCTGGAAAGGTCCATTGAAAGTCGTACCCCCCTCCAGGGAGCGCTGGTCCTTTCCAATCGTTGGGAGCCGTTGGTGTCCAACCCGCTGACAGAAGGTGCGTAATGACCGCTGAGATAGGACCCCGAATGTGACGTGACCTTCTGTTGGGTTCGATAGCTTCTAAATCCCTCCGAACGGCATCCCAAACGCGAAATACACCAGCATGAGACTGAGGAAACCTAATCCAGCAATCCAGCCAAGTCTTGAGGCACGGCGTTGGTAAAGTAATACCAGGATCCCGAAGTGGTGCTCTGAGATCCAGGAGGGTAGTGAGACATTTGCCTTTTTTTTCCAGGACCAGAAACTGCCCCCAGACGTTGCCGTAACCTCCTGAGTTGATGACCCATAATACCATAAATATCTAGACCGTAGCTAGAACAAGCCTGAGGACCAGCCAGTTCAATCTTCTTGGTGGTGAGATACCGCCTAGCAGCCCGAGCATATCCCTTCAACCTGTGGTGCTGCACAAGCCCCTTGGCGGCTCGCTGCCGCCTGGTACGCCTGGCCTGCCTGACTCCCGCGCCTAGGTCAATGCCCAGGTAGGGAGCCTGCAGAACTGCTTTGACTTTGATGCGCCGACGCTTAAGCCGACATGCGATTTGCTGCGCTGCAGAATGAACGGGGCTGATAACAACACTCTTGTCTGCCAACTGAAGGTGATACTCGTCCATAGACTGCGCCACCTGACTGATACAATGCACAGTAGAATCAACCACGGCCCGATGCGACCCCACAATTTGCAACATCAAATCGTCAATCCAGATCCTTTGCGTGGCCGAAAACGGGGCCTGGGAAATTCTTTCAAGAATGCAATAGGTTAAGCACCTGGCAAACCTGGTGCCATTGCGAAGCCCCTGGATAATTGATTTGTGGGGTTGAAACGCCAGACTGTTAGCCCCGTTCTGACTCAAAATGCGAGGCGACATGCATTGCTGAAGTTCCAAGCCCAACATAACCGAAGGAAACCCAAGGTTCAACGCTGTGTCTACCAGGATGTCCCAGAGGATGGAATCGTAAAAGCCTTTAATATCCAGGATAGCCTGACTGAAAGATACCCCCAGACGCTTGCAAACTTCAGCATCCATAACTCTCCGAAAGGCCTCCCTTAAAGCCGAGTTGCCAGAGACTGCTGCATCCCATGCTGGTGTGGTCTCCGAAGCCCACAACTTGGCATGCCCGTCTCTCGCGAGAGACCAGAGACGGCAGACCATGCATAGAAGCCCAATCACCCTGTCCCCTCCAGACTTTTTGGCCAGTAGTTTCCCCAGTACCGCTAATACTTGCCATGGCCAAGTGAGCGCCTGCTCACAAGCCGTGAAAAATTGACATAAGGATTCCAAGGCAGCATCTGGTAGCCTCTCGAGATCGAGAGGCGTAAATTGATCGATGCCAAGGCCTGCTGATGCTCGCATCTTCCGAAGCGCTGGCCGTGAATCCTGCGCCGTGAGTTCTGGTAGCTCCTCCGAGGCCGCCTCAACACGAATGCGAGACATAAGCTCCGACACATGTCTAGGCGTGACTGGATGTTCCGACCAGAGCGTGTGATACTTCTCAGCCTCGGCATCGATGACATCGATGGGGTGAAAAAGTCTGACCCCACGGTGCAGAAACTCATGATCAGGAACTGGCTCCGAGCGCAAGCTCCGAAAAACTTGGCCTTGCTTGCTGCCGTCTACAATCCACTGCTGAAGCCGATACAAGGAGCGACGCATTGCCTTGCGCTGGGCCCTCTTGGCAATTCGCTCAGCCCAGCTAGCCAGCTTGACAAGGAAATCGACGCCGAGGTTCCCAAGAGACTTGAGATAATGCACCCAAGCTTCTAAAGAAGGCTCCAAGGTATGCGAAAGAATGATGGTGTGCGCCCCCTCGGGGACGTCCTCTGACAATTTAACGCCGGTGTGCAGGAGTTCCTTAATCTGCTTGCCCCCGTTATCCCGTTGCCGATGTTTGCAGAGCCTCGAGATGATAACCGAAACCCTGGCCCACCAAGTAGCAATCTTGTCGGACAGCGGAAGCTCGCGATATTTCTGCGCCTGCTGCACTGGCTGCCGCACGAGTTCAGGGCCGTCGGCTCTAGATCGTCCGCGAAACGAATCTCCCAAAGGATCGGCAGAATGATGAGCTGAAATCGTTCTTTCGGCAGTCTGGGCCCAGGCTGCGAATAAACTGCTGACCCCCAGAATGCGCGGCCCCCCAACCTGAAACGCATGCGACTCAAGAACAAAAGAGACAACATCGCTGCTGGCTTGAGGAACGAAACCCACTTGAACCACATGGCGACGCCAACTGGAGTCAGGGATGGGAAAGGAAGGGCTGGAAGGCTCAACCTTGCGCGAAGAATCATCAACTACATCCTGACCTGGGGGTTCCAACGTGGTGGGGGGGGGTCCGAATTCAGCTGATCATTCTGCCTGACCTCTCCAAGGTCTCCTTCGGGACCTAACGAATTATCCTCGTCCTCGCCCCAGAGCGCTGGGTCAAGATCGAAGGGATCTGATTCGGCCTGCGACTTAGGAGCCTCTGCACCTCCAGTGTCCGATTGGCCGAGCAAATCACCGAAATACTCCTGACATGCTTCGCGAAAAGATTCAATTGCTAGCTGCCTGGCCTGAGACCGCTGGGCCTTGTTCTTGCTGGTCCGACTCCCGACCTGAGGAAGAGTCCCAGGGCGAGCGACCTGCGGTAGTTTAGCGGGCAGCTGCAAAGCGCGAGTGACGAGAGACTGACCACTTCCTGCTAGCTGAACGACCAATCCGCAATGAGTGCCCCATGGCACATCAAGCCTGGCTTGAATTCCGGGAATGAATGGTCTTGCCGAGACGCTGGCCACGAGGTAATCTATGTGACTGCTGCCTGTGCCTGTGACGCAAGTTACTTCAATATCAGCGGTCATGGCTACCGCTTCAAGATTGTCTATAAACTTGCATTTATTAAGCGCAGGCGGAGACATATTAAAGTCGCCCAAGATGATCCAGGGAAACGACAGAGCCGAAACAAACGCTCCCAAACGGGTCAGCCGACGAGCATTATCTCCAGAGAGCCCTTGGGAATGGAGCCCGTAAAAGAGCACTAGCACTATCGAATACCCTTGCATATGCACCGTGATGGGGAGGAAACCCTCGAGGGCAGAACAGGAGGCAACTGCGAGTTCGGGAAAGACCTTGGCGTCAGCAGTGGATTGTACCTGCCTATGCCCTTCCACAAAAAAAGCCTCGCCCCCTTCGTTGGCCTTAGAGATTTGCGCCCCCGAGGTTTCTTTGCCCGAAGGCCTAGCAGGGTTAAAAAAGGACCGATGAGAAAAAGCACGCGCCTCCTTGGCCCACTTGGCCGTAGGTAGAAGCCTCGTCGACATGGGTTTCGGCGAAGCCCCAGACCTGGTACCGAGAGGCGTTCTCCTGAAAAAAATTGATAGCCTGGGGCCCAAGCTGAGTGATGTTACTGTAAAAAGTCTGGAAGGCCTCAGATTCAGAAGCCGTAGTCGACGCCGAAGTACTCCGATGTGCCGACACGCCTCCGACTTCCTTTGGCCCGTCAGACTTGACCACACCAGCAGAGCCATTGCGAGGTAGAAAGTCGTGTGCCGTGACCGACTGGCCTGCACTGCCCGTCGTGCTTCCTGACTCGGGGACCGCCAAACCTTGCTGCACCCTGGGCGCTGATGGCCCCCTAGGGTCCGCCATAGCGCCCAGGAGGCTGGCGGCCCCCGAGGGGTCGGGGCGTGCAAGGACTGACAAGTCGTCACGGCCGTAATTGTGCGCCTCCTCGATGGATTGCGCCAGCACCGTAGGAGGCGTGCTGGCGCCCTCGAAAGGTCACGCTGCTCCAGTGGGAGTCGCCGCCGCCGCCGCTGATGCACCATTAGATGCTGCATCCTTGGCTGCTGCCGCTTTCTCCGCTGCCTGAAGCTTGACTTCGCTAATACGATCTGCTTCGCGCTGGAGCTGAGCTTCTGGAGACTCGTGGGTGAGGTCGACTGGAGTCGGGCTGGCTACCTCGGGGCCCTCGCCCTCGGCACCGTCAGCCCGGCGCTTCTTCGCCAACCTGTCATGGAGTTGCTTCTGCATCTGCTCTTTCTTGTTGACCCAGGTCTGGATCTCCTCGTTCTTGGTCTCCATCTGCGTCTTGGAGCCTTTGAGCTGGCGCTCAATCTCCTTGAGCTCTTCTTTCTCGCCGTCTGTGATACCTGGAATGCCGTCTATGTTCTGGAAGAAGGACTCGTCGAAACAAACGCCGAAGAAACCCTCCTTGCCAGAATCTGGAGCTGCAATACCCATGCTGGAAGCAAGAGCCTTGGTAGCAATCAACTTCTGACGTTCCGCTCGAGCAAGTGCCAAGGACGTCTCTTTTTCACGAACCTCAGCTCGATTCAAGTTGGTCCTGGCCTTGATGAGGGACTGAATTGCCTGGTCGTGCTTCAGCGTGGCATCGCGTACCGCTCCTGATGCTCGCTTGACCGCTTCATCGGGCGAGGCATCGCTGCTCTGAGAAGACCCTTGGGCCTGCTTCAGCTCAACAATCTGAGCCTGCAACGCCGCTCGAAGGGCTGGATCATCCGCAACAAGAGTGGCCGCCTCGAGCTTCGCCAAAGGTGTGGGCTCCGTTGAAGCGCCCTTGCCTCCGACGGCCGCGGGAGCCAAGGCGAGCTGGTTGTCGCTCTTCTGACTCTTGTCGCCCTTCTTCTTACCCAAATGCAAAGTCAGCCAAGTGCCGCACACACAAGTGGAATTGCGTGCGAGAAGAATATCGTTGTACTCACAAGTGTCACATGACGGGCAACGTGTCCATAATCTGCGAGTGCTGCTGCCATCAGTTCCTTTTCCCTTGGATTTGGCACCCTTGTGCCCTCGTCCGCCCATGGCTGGAAAGAAGCCCCCTTTAGCCACCGTGCGAGCAGCACGGCGCACGGGCCCCTCAAGCACCACGAAGGAGGTAGGGACTGTGGTTCGGTGCGCTGTCCCCTGCAACTGCTGCTACAGGACGGAGGGGCACCTGAACCAGAATGGCTTGAGAGGAGGAGGAGGAGGAGGAGGAGGAGGAGGAGGAGGAGGAGGAGGAGGAGGAGTGATGGGGAGGGGTTGCCTTTACAGGAGGCGACCTTCCCCCGCCCTCGTTGGGCAAAGGTTAATGTACAAAACCTTCTGAAACAATCATGACCCCCCCTTGTCCCCCCCGCCTCAGGATCCCGAGTCTCATTAACTCGCCACCGAATGTTTGTCTTGCGCTTGTCTCCCCGAAAAGATTTTCGGCGGAGGGGGAACGACGCTAACGACTCCTTCTTTTTTTTTTTTCTCTCTCTCTCTCTCTCTCTCTCTATATATATATATACATACGCATACGAATATCGTCCCAAGCAGTGCTTGCTTTTCGGGCTTCTCATGTCTCTAAGCGACCGGCCCTGCCCGTCGCAGTGGCGGCTATGTGATCGCCGTCACCGATCCATCGCCGCCTCGCCGCCGCCTCGTCTTCTGGGCCTGCTCGTGGGTCTGGCGGCTATGCGGTCGCCGTCGCCGCCCCGTCGCCGTCTGGGCCTGCACTATTCTGCATTGTGTTGCGTCACAGTGCATTGCGTTACGTTGATTTGCTCTATTCGTTTTGCATTGTTTTGTATTGTCTTGCATTGGCTTGCATTGCTTTGCACCGTTTTGCATTGTGTTGCGTTGCTCTGCGTTGCTCTGCATCGATGTGTGTGTGTGTGTGTGGATCTGCATTGCGTTACATTGCTGTGCCTTGCTGTGCATTGCATTGCTTTACATAGCTTTGCAATCGTCTTTCATTGCATTGCGTTGCGTTGGTTTGCATTGCTTTGCGTTGCTTCGCATTGCTGTGCACCACACGGGTTGCACCACATACATGTGAATTTGAATTTACATTCCTAAAGCAGAACAGCTCCCCCCTGAGGGCGGGATAAACCGCCCACCTTCTCGTGTTACCATTTACATCTGACTCTGCACCATTGTCCTGTCTAAATTTGAACCCGTACCATGCCAACCAGGCCACTATCGATCCACCCCACACCATCTTCTGCCAAAGAACACTTTGCGCGCGCACTCGTTTGTCAAGAGTCTTCAGACTTCAAGCCCCTTGCAAAACATTGGGCGTTGGGCGAAGTGCACATGCGCGCGCCTTCGCGCGCCCATCCCAGAACCTTTCAAAACCTTAATTTTCGTGAGGATTTCAAAATCGAGTGTCCCAACATCGTATGCAATTACATGGTTTTGCAATCTCAGTTTTCGACACAAAGTTATGCGCGCGCGTCCCACGTGGAGAGTTCAGCATTGCCCACAATGGACCGAGCGAGGAACTTGAGAAAAAGAGTATCTTTCTCGGCCCCGCCGGTCGCTGTCAATCCGTTGCTCACCAGTGCGCTTATGTAGTGTCCATCTGTCTGGCGACCCCCCGTCGCCGTCGCATCACGCGGGAAGTTCGGATAATATTGTGCAATGTGTATATATGTCTCGGCCCCTTCGGTCGCTGTCGTACCATTTTGGCCAACCTGCGCATTCGTGTTTTGTTTGTCTGTCTGGGCGCCGCCCCGTCGCTGTCGCACACTGCGCGCGACACATGCCGAAGCTGAATTGTCCACGGCCCGCCCATCGCCATCGCACCACTCCTGTACTACATGTTTTAATCCGTCCCGTGCGGCGGCTTATCCTTTTTGCGCATGTGTCCACGACGGTCCGTCGCTGTTGCACGCGGGAGATCAAGTTTTGTGGGATCCCTTCATGAATGAGGCGCACATGCATGGAGGAGGCAAACAGGCCAGGGAGAGGATCATCGAGGGCGCCAGCTAGCGTCAGCAGCTGCGCATCCTTCCGTAACTCGAAGCTCAAAGGCGGAGGAGGATGGAGGATGAGGGAAGGAGGAGGAGGAGGAGGAGAAGGAGGAGGAGGAGGAGGACGAGGACGAGCAGGAAGACGAAGAGGAAGAGGAAGAGGAGGAGGAGGAGAAGGAGGAGGAGGAAGAGGAGGAGGAGAAGGGAGAAGAAGAGGAGAGGAGGAAGAGGAGGGGAGAAGAAGAGGAGAGGAGGAAGAGGAGGGGGAGGAGGAGGAGGAGGAGAGGAGGAGGAGGAGGAGGAGGAGGAGGAGGAGGAGGAGGAGGAGGAGGAGGAGGAGGAGGAGGAGGAGGAGGAGGGAGGATGAGGAGGAGGAGGAGGAGCAGGACCAGGACCAGGACCAGGACCAGGACCAGGGAGGACTGAGCATGGAAGAGAGGAGGAGGACCCACCACCCCCAGGCCCGTGAGAGAGAGAGAGAGAGAGCGGGGGTCGGACGCCTCGACTGCGCCGCCCCGCCTCCCCCGCGCTCGAGGAGGGCAAGGCCGGCAGCTGACCCGGCGGATCGCGCGCGCGCGCGCCCCGCGTGGCGCCGCAGCCGCCCGCGCCCCGACGAGAGAGCGTGCGCCCGCGCGCGCGCACGCGTCGGCCGGCATGAGGCGAGCGGGCCCCGATCGGCTGCTCGCGCAAGCTCAGTTGCCTCGATGCGCGCGCTTTGAAGCGCAGCACGTCCCGTGCTCAAGACGTCCGCGTCAGTACGTTGCGCGTTGGCTCCACGCATTGGGCCACGGTTTGGCGAATGTATCGCGTCGGACCTGCGTTTTCAGCCTACATCGAGCGGCTTGAATAAGGAACACTTACTTTTCAAAAGGGGCTCGGTCGTTCCTTAGATTTTACATGCGTTATTTACAGATCCTTATTCGTTATCTATTATGCATCGTTCCTTACGCGTTATTCCTTGGGACAGAAAGGGGCCTCGTTCCTTATTTATCGTTCCTTAGGTCAGGCCGATGACTGTACGTGTTGAGTTCCGTGTCGATACGGTACGTGTTGCGTGTTGCGTATCCGGGCAGGTTAGGCGTGCAGGTGGCACCTCGCCGGAGCGGCCCTTGGTGCGGGCCCCCGGAGGCCCCCCCCCAGCAGCGGTTGGCGCGGCATCGGCGAGGAACGAGCCGTGCGAAGCCACGAGGCGGGGCGACGCGCGGCCCCGAGCGCACCCCGCTGCAGGCGCGGGGGTTCGGGAGGAGGAGGAGGAGGAGGAGGGGGAGGCGGAAGAGGAGGAGGAGGAGGAGGAGGAGGAGGAGGAGGAGGAGGAGGAGGAGGAGGAGGAGGAGGAGGAGGAGGAGGAGGAGGAGGAGGAGGAGGAGGAGGAGGAGGAGGAGGAACGAGGAGGAGGAGGAGGAGGAGGAGGAGGAGGAGGAGGAGGAGGTGGAGGGAGGAGGTGGAGGGAGGAGTTGCGCGTCGCGTCTTTGTTTCGGGCCCGCCCGCGCCCCTCTGCAGCCGCGCGCCACTGGCCACCCTTGCGCAGGGCCACTCCTGCGTCCATAGGCGGCCCAAGGGAGACGGGCCGCTGGAGGTCTCTTTCGCCGCGTTCGGGCTCCTCCGTGGGCCCTCCACGTACCCCAGGGCTGGCAGGAGCAGCTCAGGATGTGGAGCGAGTGGAGGAATATGCGCGAACCTCCGAACATGTGTTTCTTCTTCTTATTATTATTATTCTTCTTCTTATTATTATTATCATTATTATTATTGTTATTATTATTATTATTCTTCTTCTTCTACATGGTCTGGACCCATTCCCAGGGACTGGCTTCTCATCCCGAGTAGTTGTTCGACGGCCCCAGGGTTGCGCAAGGGCAGAGGCCGAACACAGCGACGGACCTCGTGTCGTGAGCTCTTCGCGACGCGCGGAGGTCGTCTGAGTCCTCCTGTCCGATGCCTGATTCTCCTGCGGGGCCCCTCCATCGGGGTTGCGCACACAGCGCGTCGGCCCCGTCTCCCCTCCCCTCGCCTCGCCTCCGCCTCTCCTCCGCCTCCTCCCGCTCTCGCCCCTGGCGCCACGGACCGGCTGGCGCACCCTTCGGCAGCGCACGTCTCCGAGGTGGCTGCTGCTCTGTGAGGCCGTCGCGTCGGAAAACGCACCCTCCCGCGGGGCACCTCCGAGCACCTACCAGGTCGGGAGCCTTCGGGCCCCGTGCCGCTCCGCAGGTGCTGGCCCGCCGCGCTTCGGCGCGGCACGCTGTCCCCTTCCCAGCCCCCAGGGCGCCAACGCCCCGAGCGCCCTGCCGAGCCTCCCGCCCCGCGGAGCGGAGCGACACGCCACAGTCAACCCGCCTGTCAAGGATGGGCAGCCTTCCCAAGGCTACCGCTGCATCCTGGCCTCCTCGGCCCAGCCTGGGCCACTTCCGCTGCCCTGACTCCGGATCCGCCCTACTTTGGGGAAGTTCGTAAGTAGGGCTTGGAATTTCCGCCTTACTTTTCAAGCCCCGCTGATTCCAATTTCCGCCCTACTTTTCTGTTGTTGTTTCCGCCCTACTTCTGTGGATTTCCGCCCTATTATATGTTGGGTGCCGAAATTTCCGCCCTACTTTTTCGGCTCCTTATAGGTGGATTTCCGACGCAATTTTAAGTTGGAAAAAAAGCCAAAGTAGGGCGGATCTGGAGTCAGGGTGGCCGCGCCCCGCTCGAGCAGCCTCGAAAGGGGCGTCCAAGGCCCCCGCGCCCTTCTCGCGCACCCTCATGACACGGGCCGACTGCATCCCCTTCCCAGTCCCCAGGCGTCAGCGTCCCGAGCCTTTCGGAGCCTCCCGCCCCGCGGAGCGGAGCGACACGCTGTCCGCTCGCATGGCGCAGCGTGTCGCCGGGGCCGGCGCGCGGCGACGCGCCAAAATTCCGGAGGGGAGAAACACACAGACACAAGTAACTAACCGTCGACTTCCAGGAAGAGGCGGGGAAATGTATGGGAAGTGGGGAGGGGGAAAACGAAAACCCAGCAAACAGGCGAAATACAGGGGGATCCTGGGATCTGTGGATGCTTTTTTTCCCAGCCCTCCTTGGTTGGGTATTCGTTTTGAATAGAGCAGTGTGGTCGCGTTCCTTCTCCCGCCTCCCGCCTTTTCCTGTCTTGCCTGCGGGGGGCTGCGATCTGCGAAACTGTCGCCATTTTCGAGGCCTGCTGGGGGGCCCAGCACAGTGAGGGCCACGCGCGGATTCAAATTAGACCTCGCCATCCCTGGGGGGCTGCGATCTGCGAAACTGCCGCCATTTTCGAGGCCTGCTGGGGGGCCCAGCACAGTGAGGGCCACGGGCAGATTCAAATGAGACCTCGCCATCCCTGCGGGGCTGCGATCTGTGAACCTGTCGCCACTTTCGAGGCCTGCTGTGATCCCCGTTTTCGAAGTGGCTAGGAGTGCTCAGGAATTGTAAATCATCAGCTTTATCAAGCCCTTTTCCTGTAGCCAGTGTCCTGCGAGTCTCCCGAATTCCGTCTGCAGACATATGTAACCCTCGCTCCGTCATCGCCCCCTTATAAAGTATCCTAAACTATTTGCGCCCCGCTTTTGCGCAGGGGTTGGGTACGTCGCCAGGGTAATTATTTTTGTTTGTGTGTGTGTGTGTGTGCGCGAAAAAATCCCCGAAGCCGTGTGGAATATGGAAGGGGATGCTGGGATCTGTGCCTCTCCCCTCGCGTGTCCCCAGGCCCCTTCCCGTGCAGAAGCAGGAGGGCTCCCGGCCAGCGCCTGCGCAGGCGAGCGGCGCAACGGCCGCCCGCCCGCGGATAGACCGCGTGTGGCCCGCAGCGGCAGGAGGAGGAGGAACGGGGGAGGAGGAGGAGGAGGAG
>CAUYUJ010008544.1:0-35000 GCA_963575745.1 Prorocentrum cordatum | reverse complement strand
ATCAGTTGTTTTCCGGTGCTGCGGGAGAAAATATGAGCAACGAGCCCCAAGCCCGAACGCGCACAGTCAAAGTGTCCGGGATGGACATCGTCGTCTTGCCTTACAACGGGACGGTCAAATACCGAGGGCAAACCGCTACACGTCACAACTCTTCTGCGACCGAGATCACGCGACGCATACAGGCTGGCTGGGCATGCATCAAAACACACAGACAAGAGCTAACGAGAATACATTACCCACTGAAGTACCTGTTACGACTCTGCCGAGACTCGGTGGTTCCCATTATGCTACAGCGCGGAAGCGCGGGTGTTGACCAGGCCACTTCAACAGCAGATCCGCAGAACACAGAGGCGAACGGTTCGAATGGTCATCGGCGACGCCTTGGAGACAGACGATTGCCACATAGCTGGCGATCAGCACCACGGACGCGAACAACAGGAGCACCGATCCACCCCATGATTGTTCATCTGGCGCCCCCAACAAGTGTGACGTACGCAGAAACCGACCTGCCGAATCAGACCAGAGAAATGTGCAGGACAACGGCAACGAGACACCCCACACCCCGAAAGAAATAATACCCTCAAATACGAATTAGAACTGTGGTCTGACCTTGCCCGCAGGAGTACTCGCAGGGCAGATGAGTTGCTGCGGAGACACAGTATATCAGATTTATTGCATCTGCACAAACGAAGTTCGTTTGTGCAATTGTACCATATCTGATATAATGCACGTGCATGTTCACAAAAAGTTCGTTTCACGAACGACATGGCAATGGGCTGCCCAGATAGCCTGGCATGCGACAGAGCGGTTGACACGGAAAACGCTAAGTTAGAATTTTGGCCAAGGCATTAAGCACCAGGGTTGGAGACACCATGGCGGACAGCAGGCATGGCGTTGCCACGACATACGGGAATTCCCGCGCAGCAAGAGCTCGAACGATGGCAGCGACACAGCACGGCACCACTAACGCTACGCGACCACGACAATATCGACACCACAACAGCAATGACACCACATGAGATGCTTGCATGCAGCGCTTCAGTCATGGCGGTCCTCGTGCGAGCATGATTTGTGCAGCGTCTGGAAGGCTATGGACTCGCACGCCTTGCCCGAACGGGTACGGGCTCACGCGCCTCGCCACATGTGCCGGGATCGGCGCCTCGCTCGTTTGTTCATCTTCGATCATTGGTCTGCTTCCTCAATCCCCCTCACCGATCATCCTCCTGGATCCTCGATCCTCATCCCTCCTCCTCTTCCTCTTCCTTCCTCCTTTTGTTGCCTTATACCTAGCTCCTCCCTGTCGCACCCCCAGGGGTGTCGGTAGAGAGGGCTGGACGTTTCGTTTGAGATGCTTCACCAACTACGATCTGGACGTTTGAAATCTGCAATAGTCTCAAGGATGGAGGGGGCTGGTTTTCAAAATATGGTTCTCCCCTTAGCGCCGCACAAATTCCTTTAGGCAGTTTGCAACAGCTTCAGTATTGGAGGTGGGTCGTTTTCAAAATGTTGCTCCCGCTTCAGCGCCGCGTACATTCGCATTGGGTCGTTTTCAAGTGGGGCTCTCGCCTTAGCGCCGCACCGCCCAAAATTAATTTCGGAAGTTTGCGGAAGTTTCAAGAATGGAGAAGGGGACGTTTGCAACATTTGGTTCTCGCTTTAGCGCCGCGTGCATTCGTTTTGGGTAGTTTTAGAAATCGGGTTCTAGCCTTGTCGCCGCGCAAATTCGCTCTAAAAACTTGCCACTGGTTCAATGATGGAGGGCGGTTCCTTTTCCAAAATGGTGCACTCGCCTTGGCACCCATTCGTTTCGAAAACGTGCAACATCCTCAAGGATAGAGGACGGCTCCTATTCAAGATGAGGTTCTCGCCCCAACGCCGCGCACATTCGTCGTAAAAGTTTCTGAACAGTTTCAGGGAATGTGGGCGGCTCCTGCTCTAAATATTGGTTTCGCTAGAGTCGTTGTTTACACAAACAAAAACTTGAGCGCATGCAGCAGCTGCACGGAGAAAGGGTGGCTCCTTTTCAAACTTGGATGTTCTGTTTGAGGCGCTTGTACACGTGAAGACAAGGTGCTCGATCAAATGATACAGGTGCACGGATGGAGGGCGGCTCCTGTTCAATTGACGTGTTCGTTTGGGACGCCCTTGGCGCTCATGCCCAGGATTGGCACCTCGTGCAAGAGCCAATCGATGGAGGGCGGTCCGTTTTCAAAGCGGGGACGTCGCCCGACGCCCCCTTGAATTCTTCACGCTTCGCGTATCCCCACCAGCCCATCTCAAAACAGCAACTCTTGCGAAGCATGCCGACAGTCGTGTTTTTCAGGCGTGTTTCCGCCTGCCCCCGCATATCTCCCTTGTTCCTCCTTCCTCCCGCCTCCTTGTACATCCTCCTTGTGGTGGGAGCGGGAGAAGGACGAAGCGGAGGAGGAGGGAGAGAAAGCGGTGGGAGACAAGAGGGATTTAGCGGAGACGACGACCACAGCGATGATTCTAACAACGACGACGCACCCGACGACGACGACGATATCGACCGCGACGACGACGACGACCACAACCGCGACGACGACGACGACGACGACGACGTCGACGACGACGACGACGAAGGCGGCGGCTCGTGGGGCCTCTTGGGGGCTTCTTGGAGCCTCTTGGGGCCTCTTGGGGGCCTCTTGGGGGCCTCTGGGGAGCCTCTTGGGGGCCTCTTGGGGCCTCTTGAGGCCTCTTGGGGGCCTCTTGGGGGCCTCTTGGGGGCCTCTTGGGGCCGCTTGGGGGCCTCTGGGGGGCCTCTTGGAGGCCTCTTGGGAGCCTCCTGGGGGCCTCTTGGAGCCATCTTGGGGCCTCTTGCGACCTCCTCAGAAGCGCAAATGAGGGCTGCCCCCTGAGAAGGACAAAATGAGCCCAAAACCTTTGTAAAATCAATGGTTTTGCTATGAAGGAAGATGAGCGCGGCCCCCTCAGGAGGCCAAAATGGGGCCAAAACCGTAGTAAAATCAATGATTTTGGCTTCAAAGAAGAGCAGAGGGGCCTATCTCCGCCCCCCGTCGGGGCCAGAATCCTCGTGAGGGTCGTCGTTGTTTAGCCCTCCCAGGAGTCGAAATTGACCCCTCTGACGACCCACGAAACCCCCTCTCCAGGCCCAGGGGGAGGGGGTAGGGGGAGGGGTAAACCCTTCCCCGAAGGGGAAGAAGGGGGGTTGAGAACAGAGAGAGCTCCCTAAACCACTCACGCCCAAAGGGCTGGTGGGATTGATTGTATGGTCATACCTTCGCGCGTTCCTGATTACCCGTTGGAAGGACACATGGCAATTATCTTAGTTTCCAAGCGCCCCCTCGGCTTAGGCGAGAGCAACTTAGTAAGTTGCAGGCTCCTAGAGTGCTGGCCTTTCAAGGGCGTGGTCCTTGGTGAGGGCAGGAGGGCATGCAGGGGTCTATGAGAGGGGGCTTGGGACTGGAGGATGTACCGCAACATCTTTGATGCATGTTGGGTTTGTGGTTGTTTTCCTTATCCTGCTCCTTCTCCTCCTGTCAATCATCGGCGCCCGTTATCCTCCTCGATCCTCCTCTTACTCGTCCGTCTCCTCATCCTCCCGATAATCGTCCTCCTCCTCGTCCTGATCATCTTCATCCTCGTCCTCCCCATCATCATTGTTATGATCCCCCTAGATCCTCATTTTCTCTGTCCCCCGCACAATATCAATACTCGTCATGGTTCTCCTCCGCCTCTTCCCCATCATCCTCGTCATCAGCATCCGCACCCTCATCATCATGATCCTCATGATCAGCCTCATTATCAGCATCGCCATCGTCATCGTCATCGGCATCGTCATCATCAGCAGCAGCGTCATCCTTATCATGATCATCATCATCATCATCATCATCATCATCATCATCATCACCATCATCAGCATCATTATCATCAGCATCATCAGCATGACCATCAGAATCATCAGAATCGTCACCATCATCATGATCATCCTCACCACCATCGTCATCATCATCATCAGCAGCAGCAGCATCAGCATCAGCATCATCATCACCGTCGTCGTCAGCAGCAGCATGAGCATCAGCATCAGCAGCATCATCATTATCATACACCATCACCATCATCGTCGCCTCTGCCCCCCAACGGGCCGCTGCTACTGAGGCCTCCCAAGCAGCCGCGCTCGCCGAGGTGCTTCAAAAGCCAGGTGGTGTACGCTTGTTCCCTCGCCCGTGAGCTGTACCAGACAGGCTGCACTTGACGATGCAGAAGCGCGTGCTTGCCTGGTATCCAGAGCTCCAGGTCCCCCCCTCGCTCCCCCGCTGGCAAGCGTTGAAGGTTGTCCTGGCCAGAGCCCGCCCCACCGTCTTCTGGTCGGCCTTCAAAGCGCTCGCGGGAGGGTGGACTACCACCCGTCGGATGCATAGATTGGGTCAGCGGGGATGCGGCTTGGGGTGCGAGGGCGAACCTGACGCTATACTTCCCGCTGCCCCCGCCTGCCTCGCCTCGTCGCCTCAACGCGCTCCTTCCTCCCCGCCCTGCCTTCTCCAAGCGTTCGTGCCCTGGTAGGAGAAGAATAAGAAAACAACCTTACCAAACATCTGCCCCCCCCGAAAAAAAGTGGGCAAGGGGAAACAAAACCAAAAACGAAGAACCCCCCCCCCGAGAAAACGCTATGGGCGCGCTCTCTGGCTCCTGGCCCTCGCCTTCCAACTCTACCACAGGCTGTGTGTTCGCACGCCTGGCGCGCCCAGGTTCATGTCCCGGGCACGTCGAGGTGCTCTCTGTTGTTCCACGCTCGATCGAGGCGTGAGACTGGAACGTAGCTCCGCCAAGCTACGTGCGATCACCATCAGCATCAGCATCATCAGCATCAGCATCGTCAGCATCATCAGCATCGTCACCGTCATCATCATCATCATCATCATCATCATCATCAGCATCATCAGCATCGTCATCAGCATCATCATCGTCATCGCCATCGTCGTCATCATCATCAGTAGCAGCATCGTCATCTGCAGCATCATCATCCTTACCATCAACACCATCGTGGTCAGCAGCATCATCATATACCAATCACCATCATCACCATCAGCATCATCAACATCATCATTGCTATCATCACCGTTATCATCACAATTATCCTCATCATCACCACCGGCATCATCTCCGTCATCATCATCAGCAGCATCAGAATCATGATCATCAGCATCAGCATCATCATCATCATCATCATCATCATCATCATCATCATCAGCATCATCACGATAATCGTCCTCCTCCTACCGATAATCGTCCTCCTCCTCATCAACGTCCTCCTCTTTGCCCCCACCCCCCACTCCCGCCAGCCTGGCGGAGGCCGCAACCGAGGGGAACGCGCGTCTCCCCGGGCCCCCCAAGGAAGTCAGGGCCATGATGGAGAAGCTGGGCAGCGGGGACACACAGACGCAGGCCGCACGAGGAGGAGGAGAAGAGAGAGGCGGAGGAGGAGGAGGAGAAGAGTGCGGAGGAGGGGCGGAGGGAGGAGTAGGAGGAGGAGGAGGAGGAGGAGAAGGAGGAGGACGGTCGGGGATCGAGGAGGATGGGGGGCGACGACGACGACGACGACGACGATGATGATGATGATGATGATGATGATGATGATGATGATGATGATGATGATGATGATGATGATGATGATGATGATGATGATGATGATGATGATGATGATGATGATGATGATGATGGTGATGGTGATGATGGTGATGTTGATACTGATGGTGATGATGATGATCATCATCATCATGATCATGATGGCGATGATGGTGATGGTGATGGTGATGGTGGTGATGATGATGGTGATGATGGTGATGATGGTGATGGTGATGATGGTGATAGGTTGTGATGGTGATGATGGTGATGGTGATGCTGATGGTGAAGAGGAGGAGGAGGAGGAGGAGAATGAAGAGGAGGGATGGAGTGAGGAGGAGGAGGAGGAGGAGGCGGAGGAGGAGGAGGAGGAGAAGGAGGATGCAGGAGGAGGAAAGGAGGAGGGAGGAGGACGGCAGGTCCTGTCGGCCAAAGCTCAGAAGGACATGAAGGAGGCGCGCGCTGACAACGCCGCAGCGAACGAGCTCGCCCTCAAGGCAGCGAGCGTCGCGCGGGAGGCCACGGCGCAGATGCAGAAGGCCGACCTCGCGATGGCCGCTGCGGACGCTTGCGGCGCACACGGGGAGCCTTCTGAGTTCCCGACGTTTTCGGGAGTGTTCGTTGGTTCTTGGATTTGCCCTGGAAGTGTTTGGAAGATTTTGAAGTGTTCGGAAGCGTTCGTTGGTTCCCAGAGGTTTTGTTGCATCGGGATGCTTGCCAGCAGCTGCGCCTCGCCGAGAGGGGAGAGGGCTTGTTCCTGAAGCTTTCGAAAGTCTCCGTTGATCCGTGAAGGTTTTCGAGCCCTGGAGTGCTCTCCATCAGCTGCGCCTCGCCGAGGGACGCCGAGTGGTGCCCAGTGCGTCCAGAACGGTCGCCAGAGGCCCGAGCTGGGGCCCGCAAGCCAGCGTGGCGGCGCGCACGAGGGGGCCACCCGAGGGGGATGGCCTGCTGAGAGCACGGGGAGGCGTCTTAGGAGGAGCAGGCCTCCTCCTCCTCCCTCCTCCCCTCTCCTCCTGCCCATCCTCCTCCTTTTCCTCCTCCTTCTCTCCTCCTCCTCCTCCTCCTCCTCCCCTCCCCCTCCCACCACCTCCTCCTCCTCCCCCTCCTCCTCCTCCTCCCCTCCTCCTCCTCCTCCTCCTCCTCCTCCTCTCCTCCTCCTCCTCCTCCTCCTCCTCCTCCTCCTCCTCCCTCCTCCTCCTCCTCCTCCTCGCTCCTTGATCCTCCCTCCTCCCTCCTCCCTCCTCCCTCCTCCCTCCTCCCTCCTCCTCCTCCTGGCCTCCTGGGGTAGGCTGCTTGGAAGTTGGGGGGGCTTCTAAGGGTCCTCACTATTTGCAAGAAGTCCCCCAAGCCCTTCAAAGGTGACCCCCCAAGGCCCGTTGCGATCCGATCTGGCCGATTCGATGTCGCAGTGGGGTGTGGCAGTCCCCAAGAACCCCGCGGGAATCCCCTTCAACAGACCCTTCAGGAATTCAAAAAACAACACCCCTGAGGGGTTTTTGGAACTTCCCAGAAACACTTTCCAAAAATATAATTCCGGATATGTTGTTTGAAGGTTTCGCCCTCGGGAACCCCCTCAAGGGTTTTGTCTTGTGTGTTATTGTTGTGGGTTCTCCTGTTTCTTCCCACATCTCAAGTATAGGGTTCTTGTTTTCTTGAGACACCCCGCGCAGTCCTCACCCACACCCTGTCCTCATCACACCCACTCCCCTTGTTATCATCATCACCACCATGAATCAGTACCCCGCTCACCATCATCATCACTACCACCATCGCATCAGCATCATCAACCCTCATCGTCATCCACCCATTCTCTCACTTACTCACATTCACTCGTCACTCAGTCGTAAGCATCGGCCATCAGCAGCGCGCACCGTCATCGCCATCATTATCACCATCCCATCATGTTAACCGACCAAGACGGGCCTCGTCTGTGAGCGACTTGCGAGGAAGTGTCAGGCGGGAGCCCCCTCCCTATGGGACCCGCACTTCGTGTTGTCAATTGGGGTCATCCGAACCTTGTAACCGGCGTCACTTTTGGGCCCCTCACGCTGGAATGTTTAAGAAGCCTCGGGTGGGAGCCTCGTTTGTGAGCGAATTGCGAGAAAGTCTCATGCGGGATCCCCTTCCCTATGGGGCCCGCATTTCGTGTTGGGAGCAGGTCATCCGAACCCTGTAACTATCGTGAATGTATGGTTTTTCACGCCTGAATCTCGAAGAAGCCTCCTCAGGCGGGAGCGTCGATTGTGAGCGAATTTCGCAGTCTCAGGCGGGATTCCCCCTCCCTATGGAGCCCCCACTTTATGCTGGCAATCGGAGCGGGCCATCCGAACCCTATAACGGTCGTTTGGGCCCCTCACGCCTGAATATTGGAGAAGCCTCTGGCGAGAGCCTCAAGCGGGAGCCCCCTCCCTATGGAGCCCGCACTTCGCGTTGGCAATCCGAGCGGGCCATCAAAATGTTGTAATTGTCGTAACGCGTGGGCTTCTCACGCGTGAATCTTGAAGAAGCCTCAGGCGGGAGCTTCATCTATGAGTGAATCGCGACGAAGTCTCAGGCGGGAGCCCCCTCCCTATGGGGCACGCATTTCCAGAGGCCACATCACCACTTCGGGCGCGTGTCCATCGTGTTGCACTTCGGCGGTTCCCTGCAGCTGAAGCCCACAGGCAGCTTCGGCCTCCTGACGGACGTGAGCGGGGTCTTGGACGACGGGTCGTCCAAGTACGCGCAGCCGCCGACGGTGGAGATTCAGCACGCCATCAGGGTCTTCTCTCAGATCCCCTGCGTCTTCGATCTGAAGGGCACGAAGCGCTTCGAGCCCGGGGACCCTCTGATCGCGTTATTGGGCTGCACGCGCGAGGGCAAGCCCTTCCAACCAGAGGTCTGGTCTGCATGGGAGAAGACGGTGGCCTCGGACAACAACGGCGTCCTGGACTCTCGGCACCAGCACGAGAACTTTCGGCTCGTCTACGGCATGGGCATCTATTTGGAAACGCTCGCGAGGTGGATCAACACGCGTGCATATCGCGACGCGCGGTGCCTGGGCGTGCCCTTCGTTTTCCTGTGTGCTGTAGACGAGCGCAGCGCGATTCAAGGCGACCCAGACGCGGGCCGGCGCTTCCTGAACGCCCCGAACACGCACGAGACGGGGGGCATCCACGGCGCCTCTCCGACACGCGTCGGCATGGAAGTTCGGTTCACGGCCGCGCAGGAGGAGCTGCAGAAGAAGTTGGGGCTCGCGCAAGAGCAACAGGCCACCGTCGTTTCCTTCGAGGAGCGCGCGCCTGGCCAGCTCTTTCGCCCCCGCTACCTCCCGCAGGGAATCTGGCTGCAGGTGCACGGCTTCAAGGAGTCCCCGATCTACCAGGAGATCGCCGAGGCGCGGCCACAGGGCGCCGAAGGCGCTGGCGACGACGGCGAGACCAAGGCGCGGGCGGGGAGCTTGCTGATGTTCAGGCCCAGCGAGCAGGAGTTCACCCGGCAGCGCTGGGGGCCGCACGTCGCGCGCCGCTCGGGGTTCACCCTGACCCACCTGACCTCCACGTCGTCGCAGGGCCAGACGCTGCGCAAGGGCGCCAACATCGACTGCGCCAGGGGCCAGGACGCTGGTCGCACGGGCACGTCGGACGAGCACTGGCGACTGCACCTCTACGTCATGTCCCCCCGCGCCACGCGCGTTCGGAAGATGCTGATCCCGCGGCCGCCCGCGCGAGAGTTCCTGGAGCGCTGGCCGCCGGCGCCCCTGCGGGAGGCGCTCCGGAAGTTCGACGATATAGCGGAGAGTTCCAGAACCGAGGCGGAGCAGCTCGTAGCACGGCCAGGATTCGCGCTGCCCCCGCCTGAGCGCGGCCGCGCCCACCTCAAGGCCCGCGGGGTTGCCCCGCCGGCCTGGCCCGCGGGGTTGCGCCGAAGGCCTGCCCCCGCGCCCCAGCGGCCCGCGGGGTTGCCCCAGAGGCATGGCTCGCGGGATTGCCCCAGAAGCTCTGCGATCTAGCCGTCGGCAAACGCGCGCGCTGGCCGAAGCGGCGGCGGCGCCGCGAAAATCCGCTCCTTTGCCGGAAAAGGGGAGGTGAACGAAAAGAAGAGGCAGGAGGAGGATGAGGAGAGGGGAAGGGGTAGGGGGAAGGCGAAGATGAGGAGGAAGTGAAAAGAAAGAGGAGGAGAAGGAAAAGGAGGAGGAGGAGGATAGATAGAAGGAGGGGGAGGAGGAGAGGGCAGAGCAGAGGGCAAGAGGAGGGCGTCCGCCCGAGCGAGGAGGAAAGGGCTAAGGGCAAGCTAAACAGATTTGGCTGCGGGGCCATACCGCCGGAGTTATTTTCGAGTGGGTCCCGCCCCGCCTGCCTTCCAACACCATACGCAATATTGCCGACCTTCCGTATCCAACACAACATCCAGCACTTCACAGCTTCCGTGTCCAACCCACACCCCAATACTCCACATAATCCGTCTCAAAGACGGTTTCGTGATGACCTGTCCGACAGAATCCAGAACCCGCCCGCCGCAACCGCCCGCCGTCCGCCCCCGCCGGCCTTTCCAACACCACATCCACTACACAACCGTATCCTATACAACACTTTTCCAACACACACACACACACACACACACACACACACACACACACACACACACACCAGTTTTCCACAGCCTCCGTCTCCAAGACGGATTCCTGAGGATGTGCGTTCAAATCCCGAGCCCGTTAGCCGTCCGCTGCCGCCGCCGCCCACCGCCCGTCCCGCCCGCTGTTCCAACACCATATCCAGTATTGCACCGCCTGTTTCTCCAAAAAACAGCAGTTATTGTTCCACGGTTTTGATGCCCAACCCACACCCACACCCCAGTACTCCGCAGCCTCCGTCTCCAGGAGGGTTTCTGCCAGAACCCCCAACTCCAAGAATCCCGAACCCGCCCGCCACCCGCCGCCCGCCCCGCCCGCATTTGAATTGCACGACACGGCGCGATCTGCAACACCACACCCAGTATTCCACAGCCTACGTGGTCAACCCAGATCCGAGTACTCCACAGCCTCCGTCTCCAAGATGGCTCCGTTAGCAGTTGCATTAAAACCCCGAGCCAGCCCGCCGCCGGCCGCCCGCCGACCCCGACCGCCGCCCGCGGCCCGCCCCGCCCGCCTTTGCATCATACGACACGGTATGGTCTCCAACACCAAACCCAGTACTCCACAGCTTCTGCCCCCAACCCAGATCCCAATAGTCGACAGCCCCGTCTCAAAGACGGGCCCCTGAGGAGTTGCATATGGAAAGGAAAAAAAACAACACACAATCAACAAAACACAAACAAAAATCAAAAAGCAAAACAACAACAAAAACAAACAAACAAACAAACAAACAAACAAACAAACAAAAACGACGACAACAACAACAAGAAAACGCCTGCCGCCGCCGCCCACCGCCCGCCCCGCCCGCATGTATGACACCACACGACACGCAGTACTCCACAGCCTCCGTCTCCGACACAAAACCCGGTATTCCACAGCTGCCGTCGCCAACACGCATTCCTCAGCTTCCGTCACCAAGGCGGCGTCCTTAGTAGTTCCAGTCTATGCCCGAGCCCGCCCGCAGCCCGCCGCCGCCGCCCGCTGCCCGCCCCGCCCGGCCCCCCCCGACACCACGCCCACTACTCCGCAGCCCCCGCCTCCAACCAACATCTGGTAGTATGCAGCCTCCGTGCCCAACCCACATCCCAATACTCCACAGCCTCCGACTCCAAGACGGCGTCCCGCTCGCCGCCCGCCGCCGCGGCCCGCCCCGCCCAGCCCGTCATTCCAACACCACACTCCGAACTCCACAGCTTCCGTCTCCAACACAACACCCGGCATTCCACAGCCTCTGTGTCCAACTCACACCCCGGTATTCCACAGCTTCCGTCTCCAGGACGACTTCTTTGGGAGTTGCATTGAGAATCCCGAGCCCGCCCGCCGCCCGGCGCCGCCCGCCCCGCCCGCTCCGCCCGCCCCTCCAACACCGCATCCGGAACCTCACTGCCTGTGTCTCCAAAAACAACGCCCAGTACTCCACAGCCTCCGCGTCCAACCAACACACCAGTACCCCAAAGCCTCCGTCTCGAACACAACACCCAGTATCCCACAGCTTCCATGTCCAACACACCCCAGTGCTCCGTAGCCTCCGTCTCCGAGAGGGCGTCCTCCAGATCCCCCAGCTCCCAGAAACCCGAACCCACCCGCCGCCCGCCCCGCCCGCCTCTGCATTACACGACACGGCATTGTCTCCAACACCAAACCCACTACTCCACAGCGTCCGCCCTCAGCACAACACCCGCGACTCCACAGCCTCCGTGTCCAACACGCTCCAGCATTCCACAGCCTCCGCCTCCAAGATAGCTCCCACCCGAGTTGCGTCAAATCCCTGGGCCCGCGCGCCTCCGCCGCCCACCGCCCTGCCCCGCCCCGCCTTTTCCATCACCACACGCAGTACTCGGAGCCTCCAGGTCCATATCCGACACAACACCTGGCACTCCACGGCCTCGGTGTTCAATCCACACCCCAGTACTCTACAGCCTCCGTCCCCAAGACGGCGACCTTGTGTAGTAGCTTGAGCTCGCCCGCAGCCCGCCCAGCCCGCCTCTCCAACACGCCCAGTACTCCACAGCCTCTGTCTCCATCACAACACCCGGTATTTCACAGCTTCCATGTCCAACCCACACCCCAGTACTCCACAACCTCCGTTTCCGAGACGGCTCCTTGTAGGAGTTGCATCAACAAGTTGAGCCCGCCCGCCGCCCGCCGCCGCCACCCGGGTGGTTCCGGGGAGGGGAACCTTCACCACAGCGGCAATCGCGCAGTCTCGGCAAAATGTTTTTTTTTGTTTTGAGAGAGAGAGAGAGAGAGAGAGAGAGAAAAAAAAAAAAAAAAAAAAAAAAAAAAAAAAAAAAACGGCTGACCAAAACCATTGTTACGGGAAGCGCGCGGTCACAGTTGTGATTGGGATTTCGAGAGCATGTTATTATATTGGTGCAGTTTTTCATTACATTCGAATCGAAGTGGCTAAAATACACGGACAAATCCCATCAAACACATGTTCGAAAGGCGAGCCCAAGGACATTGGTTCAACCGAGTTCCAGACGATTGTCGACAGGGATACGACGGTGGCGCAACTACGCAGTGCGTAGCTTCAACAAGGTGCGCATACGTTGTAGTGTACGTAGGACCTGGAGCCGGCCTGAGGGTCGCACGCACCCTTGTTCAGGATTCAAGTTTTTCCGGAATCAGAGCTTGCCTTTGTAGGGGTCCAAGCGGATTTCTATGGTTAGGTGAGCTTTTGCCGCCGATTTCCCCGGCCCGCCCGGGTGCCCAGGTGCCCAGGTGCCCGGTAGCCCTATAGCCTGAAAGCCATACAAGTTTATAGCCCTCTAGACATGTAGCCCTATAGCCCAATCGCCTTATTGTCCTATAGCCCTATAACCCAATCGCCCAATCACTCTATAGCCCGATAGCCCTATAGCCTTATAGTCCTATAGCCCTGTAGCCCTATAGCACTATAGCCCTACAGCCCTTTATGCCTATAGCCCTATATCCCTATAGCCCTATAGACCTATGGTCCTATGGTCCTGTAGCCCTATAGCCCTATATCCCTAAAAACCCTAAAAAGATTATGATTGGGGCTTTTTGCCGGTACCATTACTAGTAGAAGACATGGAGAATACATACAAGATCGAGGTTTCCAATGAAGCATCTTATACCGTTGAAGTGGGCGGGCACTTAGCTTTCACTGTAAATAAAGGTGGTGCTAACAACGAACGTCCCTGGGAAAAGGGCTGTGCATAATGGACAGAATTGAAAAATGACCCGAAGCTGTTCGAATCATTGCAAAATACGGTGCTATTTTTGGAGAGGGCGTCAATGGGCATCGAAGGTGGAGCCAAAGAAATATCAACGGGAAGCGCCCGGAAATAGGAGATGTGGCCGGCCATGAAGCCTCTTAGCACACGTCCCGTGGCCAAAACGCTTGTGGCTCAATGTGCACGTCGACACCGCAAGCGCTCCAATTTGAAAGTAAAGCATGTCGAACTCGATGTGGATCCGGATACTGCAAAGATGCCGCTATACCATTTTCACGTAAACCTCTTCCAGGCTCACGCCAAGGAGCGGGCACGAGCAAAATTACCATTCCTCTTCTGCGACCTCTTCTCCAAGAAGAACACCACCGGCCACTACACAGACATTTGGGGGATCAACCGTTGAGCAATACCAGTACCAAGGTTGACAGCACCCTGCGAGCATTCACATCAAAACGTAGTAGCACCTCACTCCTGCAACAATCGATCGGGACATGGAACGTAGAAGGTTTGGGAAAAGACATGGCTAAAGTTGTGCAGACTTGTAACATTATATGGCGAAACTCAAGATGGCAGTTCTATGCATCCAAAAAACCGAAATTACAACGCACACTGAAATCATCGAGTCAGACCACATGCTTGTATCATCTGGACCGTCGAAGCTACAGGGATAAGGCCGATGTCACTCTGGAGTGGGATCATTGATGGCGCCTTTGACCGTCAAATGTGTCATAAGTTGCAAACTGTTTTCTGACAGGCTTACAACCGTGAAACTCAAGATCCTGGGCGGCATATTCATTCTTATCTCCGCTTATGCGCCGTTCGCAGGCCACGATTACGAATACAGGCGCGAGTTCTCCGAACAGCTCACAAGGGCTTGGCTGGCAGCCAATAAACACACCACTACTGTCGCATGTGGTGACATGAGAGATTGTACGACCGGAAAGAGACGAAGATACTGTTGACGATTTCATCTTTCAAACCAGATGTCCACGACAAAGAACATATTCAAATAATAAGTAGTTCTTGGAAACTTGCCAGGCACCATCTACTGCAATTGCAAGCACATACTTTGAACAACCGTTAGAAAATGCTGACACGCAGGAAGGGACGGAAGTGGACAGGACGAGTCCGATAGGAGTAGGCGCTGTTCAAATTAATGCTAGATCTGCTGACCAAAGTACGATGAGGGAAAATCGCAAATACGTGGGCAGATCGATCAATTACATTGGCTTCTCTGCATTTTCAAGTACGCATGCTCTCGGACATTACATTCGATAATACCCGCACGAACCACCGCATAAACGAATACCGTTTGGACACGCTGATTGTGGACGACAAGACTGATGGAAGCCACAGCCGCCGCGTATGCGAGGCCACGGCGGCGCCGGAAAATTATGATACTCTCGATTTGCATGTTGGACATATCAACAATGCAAGTATCTACTCGGCGTAAATAATAAAACATGGTCCCAAGCCACGATGGACCTGTTGAACGAGAGAGGTGGTTTCCAAGCAGCGGGAGATTTACTGGTGGAGCACACTTCACCAGACTCATCAAGGCATCTGTGCGGAGAGACAAACAGATATGGTTGCATTCACAAGTGGTCGGTGGAAAATGGCCCGCTGTGCGGCCCTCGAAGAAAGGATTCCCGAAGAAACCCATACACATTCGCAACAATCAGGGGCAATGATTGGATATTGTTGGGAAGTGCACAACGCGTTGATACATTGCAGGTTATTCAGACAAGGTCAAATGGAAAGTGACACACGCCGGGTTCCTATCTAGTTGGCGGGCAAACATAAAAGAGACATTGCACAGACTCACAGGAAGTCTCGATATTGAAGAGTTCCGACATACACTCCGGGCCCTCGCCATTGGGAAAGTAGGTGGCACAGGCGACATATTTCCAGATATTGGAGGAGTCCGATTGTTTTTTAATTTGGGGCATGCGGGGAATTATCCATGTTTGTTCGTTGGGGCGAAGAGACCATCCCAGAATAATGGCGTATTCCGACCCTGGCACTTTACACAAAAGGGGCAACACCCGTTTGACAGAGAATTGAAGGCCTATTTCGCTTCTGTCCATTGAGCACCAGATGTTGGCATGTATGTTACGCACAGACAGGAGTTCAAAATGGTGGGGCCAGAAACAGGACTCGTTGAACCCAATGTAATTTCCACCAGGGCGGCAACAGTTCCCAGGCGTGTAGAATTGCGCGGAGGGTGTCCGAGGTTGCAGAGACATGTCAATCTCCAGAGTTGGTTGCAGTATTATTGGCTTGGTCTATAGCGCTCGACCACAGCAAGCACGACACTCTTTTGGACGCGTTTCGCAGATTCGGTCGTCGTCCCGACACGTTGAACAAGACAGCGGCGACGTGCAAACACAGGAGCTCTCAGCTGCGGGACCTTTTTGTGAGCTCCAGCAAACGACTTAGAGCAGCAAGGATTGCACAAGGATGTCCATCATCAGCATATTTAGATATTACCTTTCAAAGTGTCATGTCCTTCGACGTCGGCAACATGACGGCTGGCCTACTTTGTACGATCTGGGAGCCAAACTATTTGGTCTGTTCTGGTTTGACATACGCCGACCACAAATTCTATTCAGGAGTGGCTTTGGGTAACTTCAAAGACGACCCAACACAGTCAATGACGAAGGCGCCAGGTATGGGTTAGAAACGGTTTGATCTGGATTGGAATGAAATTGCATGCACGTTGGTACACAACATTGGCGTTGCGTTTTCTTTCACGGGTGCCTTGCTGAAAGTAGTAGAGCACGCAGTGCACTTCAGGAGGATTCTTGGACGTTAAATGCACACGAAAACATGAGGTCACGTGGAGAACTGGTGGAGCTTAGTCTATGCAAGGATCTGTTCAATAATTGGTCGCACGCCCGTGCTTGCCGCAATCGGAGAATCCAGCTGCACAAAGCAACTGTATCACCCAATCTGCTGAACAAGCTGGAAACGATCTGGACACCCCAAGCGGACAGAACACGATTCCGATCGCGTCTGCGTTCAAGATGATAACAAAGAGTTTTGGAGCGTAAACGGGAACCGCAGGTGAGTGAAACGCTCCGCGATAGGAAATGATTTCGCATTGGAAGATCCTGGCACTCCATGAAGAGAATCTCCTTCAATGTTTGACACGTGAGCTCGGCACAAAGTTGATTAGGACGTCGGGGCACAGAGAAAGCGAGGGAGACCTATACAGCAACGCGCTTCTAGTGTCTATTCGCTTTTGCCAGAACGCTGGCTTAAATTGTTGTGGCGGCCTCCGCCCCCCCTCCTCCCCCCTCCCTCCTCCTCCTGCTGTTTCCCTTCCCCAGGCCATTCAGCACGCGCAGCATTTTATCTGCCAGTGCGCCGTCTTGACGCTAGGTTTGAATGTTTGAGCATCCCAAAAACTTCCCACTGAAAGCAATGTCGATTGGATTCCGAGAAGAAAACCTCCCAAAACAAATCTTCAAGGACGTTGCTCAAAGGGCGATCCCATGGAATCCGGGGGACCCTCCTAAAAAAACAACAGCAACAGTGGTGAGGGGGGTTCTGGGGAAAACCAAAAACATGTTTCTCAAGGAAGTTGCGGGTGGGGGGGATACCCTGCGAAAACCTCAAACCAAAAATATCGACGGGGATTCCGGGGTGAATCTTCCCCCAGCAGAATAATCCAGTGGGGTTTGGGGGGGGTCATGGGGGGATCGGGGGACCCCCACCCGAAAGACCCAAAAAGAATTTTCTTGAGAGGGGGTTGATGTGGGGAAATTCCAATTGAGTTCTCAAGAGGATTCGGGGAGGGTCCCAGGGAGTCTGGGTGAACCTCCAAACAGCCTCACCACAAAAACATGTTTGATAGGGGTGCTCCGGGGGACAACCCTTCAAAACCTCTTCGATTTAGTTTGTTGCATGAAGGTCCAGGGAATACCAGGGACCGCCCAAAACGAGTGTCCGCATGAAAGCAAAAACCTTGACACACGTCTTGGGAAGGGGCCAAAACAAACTCCAGTTCTTTCTGTTTGAAGGGGGTCCTGGGTTGGATGTGTTTTGTTGTTTATATCTTATATACACAGACATACATACATGCATACAGACATACACATGGACATATGCATATAAACATTTATACGTATGCATATACAACTATACATAAAGTAAGAATGTACGTATACGTATATGTATATCAACGTGTGTATATATACACATAAGATAAAAACAGTACGCCTGTTGGAAGGATTTCCAGAGGGCCCCTTGAAGGTTCGACGAGGTCCACACGAAAACAGTTCGGTGGTTCTGACGAAATGTTGTTTGCATGAGTTTGTTATTGGAATCCCTGGGGGAGCCCATCGAACATCTTCCCAATGTGATTTTGGTTGGGTGTTTCTTTCTCAGGGGGGGGTCAAGTGGTTTTTGATTTCTGACAGAGTGTTGTGTTTAGTTGCGGCGCCCCTGAAACTTCATCCCCCCGCCCCCAAAAAAAACAAGCCTTCCCCTCCCGTGGGGTTGCTCATGCCTGTTTGTGCGCGATGCCAAGGACAAGAAGTTCTATTTCGCGGAGCCGCTGCTGGACGAGGACCAGAAGTACATGTACAGACATCCGGACGGCCTGCGCTGGAAGTTATCAGGAAATTAGATACACATGACTCGGCCAGCCTGGACGAGAGTTGATAACACATATGGCCAGATGTCTTTCCGGCCGTCGGCCCCCTTAATCGTCGTGCATTTCGGGCTCTCACATGTGCACCCAGCTCGTGGCCTCCGAATGTTCCACATCTGTGTTTCCAGCTTCCTGGTTGACCACGGCCCCCGAGAAGCCAGGACATCGCAAACTAGGGCGTGTTGCCAGGTCCAGCTGGCGCAAACGGAGAATTGAGGATGTCTCGACAAACGAATGAAGCTTTCTCGAGCGCGCCAACGTTTGGCTGTGCCAAAGTCCTCGCTTATGCAACCCTGATCAGAAGAGTACAAAAAACTTCATAAAATATTGACTTTCGAAAGTCCGCGCGGGTCCGCTCCACACTCCCCCTCTTTGGCGTGCTGAGCGCGCCAGGCGCCGCCATCGATGTGGGGAGGGGAGCTCAGCGCTGACCCAACGCGATCCGGGCAGTCCTCCGAAGCAGGGGTGTCCGCGGTTCCCGGCACGAAGGACATGGGTACGGAAAGAATGGGTACAATGCCCAACAGCAGTTCCTGTTGGTTTTGAACAGGACTCGCTGTCCGCGCCGCCGCGGCCTGTGTCCATTTGAGACAGAAGGCCGCCTGCCCAACAGTGGCCGCTGTTGGTTTGGGACAACATTTGTTGTTGGGCAGTGTGGCCATTTTGTTCCATACCCATTTCGGGCGTCCAAAGGTTCGATCGGTCTTACGCGTCGCAGTCCGCTGCGTTCGGTCGGTTCGGTTCGGTCGGTTGTTGTGGCTTTGCTGCGTCGCCGTGCCCTTCCAGGCTGCTTCGGCCTGTCGGCTTCTGCCAGTGTCGATTTATTTGTCGGTTCTGTCGGTTTTCATTGTTGTTGTTGTCTCCTCGGACGGTCTTCCGAACAAAAAACATGTTGCAGCTGCTGTGCCTTCTCAAATCGTTGAGCATACTATCTCTCTCTCTCTCTGTGTCTCTCTCTCTCTCTCTCTCTCTTCTCCTTCTCTCTCTCTCTCTCTCTCTCTCTCTCTTTTTCTCTCTCTCTCTCTCTCTCTCTCTCTCTCTCTCTCTCTTTCTTTCATATGTATATATATATACACGTATTCCTATACCTCTCTCGCTCTCTCATGTTTTTCTCTCTCTGTGTCTTTCTCTGTCTCATTATGTATGGTACAAGTTGCCCGTATCATTGTAGTGCATCGTGCATTTTGCAAGTTTGTATGCAGGGAGCCACCAGCATTCGATCACATGAGTACATCAATGTGGTCGTCGTGCTGTTGCTCGTGTTACATTGACAGGTCTCGTTTCTCTCTGTCTCTCTCTCTCTCTCTCTGTCGCTGTCTCTCTAGGTATTTACATGTTATCAAGACGGAGTCTGGATTCAAGTGGTTGAGTACGAATGAGTCTGCGCATGAGCGCCTGGATATGAATGGGCATGGGGACGAGTGAGCATGGGCATGCGTGGTTGCGTCAGAGTGGCTCTGGGTATGAGCCGGCTCTAATGTGAATGCATCGCAGTTTGAGTAAGCTTGGACGTTTGCAAGGGATCCTGCAATCTGGGCGCCTGGAAGGTTCCCACAATCTGGACGCAAGCGAGCCCGTGTCATACCCCTTGGCCGCTCTTGAGAGGCCCACGTGTAATGCTTGCCACATCGCGGTGGTCATGGTGCTCTGAAAATTCGTCTACTGGAGCGAAACAGGCGTTTCGCATGAGAAGTCCCACCAATCTGGACGCGAACGGACCCGTGCCGCACCCCCGGTCGGCTTCCCATTGGAAGGCCCGAGCGACGCGCCTCCTACATCGCGGTGGCAACGGTGTGGTTATCAGAGACCTCTGTCCCCGAAAACGGGCCTTCCACTCGCGAGGTCCCACCAAAGTGGGCGCCCACGGGACCGAGCAGCACCCCAGGTTGACTCCCTCCCCCCGTTGGGTTTGGCCAAGCCCGGATGCCATGCCTCCTACATGGTGGTAGCAATTGGGTTCTGAACAGCGACACGTCTCTCCCCGGAAACAGGCGTCCTACTTGAGATGCAGTCACGAGGACGCCACCAGACGTGCGAACACGACGAAGAAGAAGAAGAAGAAGAACTACGACGACGGTGACGACTAACACGACGACGACGACGAAACAATACCAAAGTCCTCTATCCTCTGTCCTCGCCCATCAGTTGCCTTTCCCAATCCTCGATCCTCTCGCTCCTCCGTTCCCAGAATCCTCGATCCTCACCCCAACCCCCCAATCCCCGACCCTCCGTCCTCCCCTCCTTCCTCTCTTTCCTCCGCCCACCCACCCACCCCACCCCCCAGACTGAGGTCGGGAATTTCCGATCAGCGTGTCGCTCCGCCGGTTCTGGCCCACCACGCTTCGGCACGACACGCTGACCACTTCCCGGCACCCGAACGTCAACGGCCCGAGCCTTTCGAAACCTCCCACCCCACTGAGCGGAGCGACAACGCTATCCGCTCCCAGGGCATGGCGTGTCGCCAGGGCTGCTGCCGCGACACGCTAAGCTAGAAGAAACAACGGCATAAACCTAAACTTCCGACGGTCCGCGCGGATTTCGTGGATCTGCGCTGGACCCCTTCCCTGGCGCGCAGAGCGCCCCAGGGGCGGCACCAGAGGCGCTGCCAGGGGGTCCCAGCGCCGATCCAGAAAAATCTGCTCGGGCCGCCGACAGTTTATGTTTCTGCCGCTTCTTATTCTTCCCCGATGAGCGAAATCTCTCGACCGCGGCCCCCACAACGAAGTCCTCAGTCCTCCGTCGCCTGCGCCGCCTCCCCGCCTGGTCCAGAGCGGCCACCGCAGGACTCCAGCGCGCCCCGGCACAACGCGTCGGACCCTGGCCGCGCCGCTGCCGTCCTGGTCGGTGTCGTCCTCGTCGTCCTCGTCCTCGTCGTCACCGTTCTCACCGTCCTCGTCGTCGGCATCGTCATCGTCCTCGTCGTCCTCGTCCTCGTCCTCGTCGTCCTCCTCGAGGGCGTTGCGGGGGCAGTCGCCGCAAAGGAAAGGGGCCCTGAGGGACACGGATACTCAGGTTTCTCGCTGTCCTTGGGGCTCCTGGGGCCCTCCCTGGGCCCCAGGACCATACACAAAGCCGATGGGCTGAAGAGTTGGTCCTGGGGGAAGGCCCCAGGCCAGCTGCACGCCAGGGTGAACCTTCGCCAGAGTGACTTTTGGTGCGCGGCTTTCGGGCGGCGCTGCAGGGCCAAGCCCAAGCACACAGGCCGCCACCGTCGCACCGCACGCAACGGCCGGCAAGCCGCGCACCAAAGGCCGCTCTTGCGGAGGGTCGCTCCTGCGTGTGGCCGGCCAGGGTGCAGGGCCCCGTGTCCTCAGGACCCGCTGACTACCTTTGCTCTTTGCCGGCAGCGCTGGCGGACGCGAGCGCGGCTTCACGGCCGGCGGCACGCTCTCGGCGCTGGGCGCCGTATGTTGCTGTCGCAGCTCGGCAGGGGCAAGTCCGCACACGCGCTCTCGGGCAAGCCGGGAGACGGCACTGCCGAGTGTCCGACACGAGCGCTGGGCGCCCTGGGGCGGGTGGAGAAGCAGAGAGCGGCCGCCGAGGCGGAGGAGGGGTTCGAAGAAGAACTGCCCGGGGGCGGCGCCCGAATCGCCGCGAGGGGGGGGGCCAGCGCCGATCCAAGGAGTCCGCGCGCGGCGCCGAAAAGAAGTGCCCGGGGGCGGCGCCCGAAGCGCCGCGAGGGGGGGGGCCAGCGCCGATCCAAGGAGGCCGCGCGCAGCGCCGAGAGTGTATGTGTTTCTGCCTGTGGCTGTTCCTCCAGGGGCGGGGGCCCGGTCGCAGAGAGTCGGCGGGTGAGGGGCGCGCGCAGACGGCCTCGGGCACTGGAAGCCACGGCACTGGCACAGTCGGGCCGCTGAAGGAGGAACCCTTCTCATTGGGGAGGGCCTCAGTGTTCCTCAGCTGAGCTGCAGGTTGTCTTCATTGCTCCTTAGGCTTAAGTCGGGCCTGTCCCTCTACAGGGGGGATAGTCAACAATAGTCAAAAATAAGATGGGGACGATGTTTGACTATGTTTGAGCACTTTGTGGTTACTTTTGCGAGAGTACCTTGCATTTGTCGCCCAAGGTCCCCCTGTAGGGGAACAGGCCCGACCAGACCTTAGGCTTTCTATGGGAAGTCGCAGTTCTGCTCGTGGAGAGGAAAGGGGGGCCTCGTTCCTCACGACAGCGTCTCGACGGCAGGCGCAGCCCGCTGCCTGCGTGGCGAGGCGGGAGCGGGCGTGGCGGGGGCTGCAGGGGCGGGCGGGCACGCGGCCAGACCGCACCGTCGGGATGGGCAGCCTGCCGAGGGCGCCCTCGCTCTGGGCTTCCGTCAGGCGTGTCCCTCCGCAGGAGGAGTGGTATTCGAGAATAGTCAAAGAAATAGTCTGGGGACGATGCTTTGACTATTTGCCATGATTTTGGGAGCATGTTGTGACTATTCTTCATTTTTCCTCCAAAATCCCCCTGTAGGGGGACATGCCCGACCTACCTCTAGGCCTCCCAGATGGGGTCGGAGGATCGCGCCGCACCGCCAATGCGTCGCCGATGCGGCGGGATGTTGAGCCCGATGTTCTCCACGCTGGCGTCGCCAGCGCATCGCCGAGGCATCCGCGATGCGGCGCCATCATCCGCCCCCACTTGCAGCGTCCACAATTGAATGGGCCCTGGAAACGACAGGGCCGTTGTTGTTACTGGTTCCGTTTTGCCGTTTTTGTTGCCAGTTCCGACGCCGTTTTTCTACCAGTTCCGTCGCCCTTGTTTTCCTGGTTCCGGCTCTGGCTCCAATCTTGGAGCCATTTTTTTGCCGCCTCCATTTTCAAGACACCTGTCCGGAAACGGTGAAACAACGGCCCTGCCGCTCCCGAGGCCTGCTAAGGTCCACAACCCGAAGAGCAGCGCGCAGTCCAAAGCGCGTGAAGCCCGCGTGGTCCGAAGCCGGGACCGCGGAGCACCAGCAGGCCGTCCGCGGGCCTCCCGAGGGAGCTCCGGCGGCTCCCGGAAGGGGCCTCCGGAGAAGCTTCCAGAGAGCCTTCCGGGGAGACGTCCTGGGAAACGCGTCGGGAGCCCTGAGGCGGGGGGTCACTGCAAACGGGGGTCAGGATCTCGCAGGATCTTGCAGGATCTCGCAGGATCTTGCAGGATCTCGCAGGATCTTGCAGGATTCTGCAAGGCCTGACTGACCCGGGTCTGGATTGACCCGGGTCAGCAGATTCCCGAACGCTGAAAAAAGGCCTTCCAGGACCCGTGAAAAGCCGAAGCAAGCCCCGCCAAGGTGTTCTCACAGAAGCCGGAACGAGCTCCAGGGCTACCCTCCGGTGCCGGCTTCTAATTCTACAACCCTACGGCTCTCCAAGGAGCTATCCGGGAAGGTCTGTAGGAGACGCTTGCAAGGACGCTGCAAAGCATGCCGGGGGAGCTTGCAAGCTCGAGAAAGGAGCTTCGCAAGAGCTCCCCAGAAGCTTCGAAGGAGCTGCGGCAAGGCTTCCAGCACGCGTCTTGGTAACGAGTAGGAAAACGCTCTCGGGACCCGCTGACCTTTCACTTGAATCGCTGCTGGGATTCCTGCCCGGGAGCCTTGGAGAGGGGCTGGCGTGGCCCTGCCCGCCGGCTTCTTACCTAACAGCCCCTTTAGCTCTCCATGGAGCTGTCCAGGAGTCAACTCGGACCCCCTTCTTGGAGGCCTCCGCCTGCACCCTCACTTCGCCCGCACATCCCCACCCGTGCCCACGGGCAATGGGCTTCCAGCTTCGGCTTCCACCTGGGCGCCCAGGGGCCCTTGGCCCCCCTGCCGGCGCAGCCCTCGGACCCCTGGCCGCGCTGCACCGACGCGTGCCGCAGCGAGGGCCACGGGGCGCCTCTCGGCATCCGGGCGCGCGGGCTCTGCGTGCAGCTCGTTTCGGCCCCGCCGCCGGGCGCTCTCCTCGACCAATCGGCGACTCCGGCGCCAGGATCCGCTTCGCGAGCTGATTCGCCACCCCCCCCCCCACCCCCACCCGTTTGGAGCGCATTTTTCACACGCGGCCATCACGGGCGTTGTGGGGGGGAGGGGGGGTGGGGGGGGGCATAACGTAGCGCCCCCCCCCCGCCAGATTGTGGTGCGGGGCGCACTGCGGCAGTGCCAGGGACGCACTGAGGGGGGGAGCGTTACGTCACGGGGGGGTGGGGAGCGGGCGGAGGGTAGAGGGCATAACGCACGTTATGGCCCAAAGAGTTAATTTGCTTGGCGAAGGACCCAACCACATGCAGCTGCGAGTCCAACCATATGCAGCTGCGAGTAACGTAGGATTTGACCTTCTCATCATAGGCAGCGCGCCGCGAGAGGGATGGAGCACGGGGCAACGCGGATGGGAACCGATGGGAACCCCGAAACGTGTGCGGGGCGTGCCGAAGTAGGCTGGGGGACGCATGCGGGCGCTGTCATTGGGGCCTTCGGCGGAGCGGAGCTCCCTATGGCCACGAAACATCTGAGGGGTGTGTCTAAATAAGCAGAGGAAGGCATACTAACCCTGCCACTGAGGCCTTCGGTGGAGCTCCATACGGGGCCGCGAGGCGTGTGAGGGGTGTGCCGAAATGGAGGCGACGCCGCCATGCGAACCCTGCCACCGAGGCCTGCAGTGGAGCTCCCTATGGGGCCACGAAACGTGTGAGGGGTGATGCGAACCCTGCCACTGGACCCTTCGGTGGAGTCCCCCATGGGCCATGGGGCCACGAACCGTGTGAGGGATGTGCACGCAATGGAGGCGGGGCCGCCATGCGAACTTTGCCACTGGGGCCTTCGGTGGAGCTCCCAGTGGGGCCACGAAACGTGTGATGGGTGTTTCGAAATGGGGCGGGGCCGCCATGCGAACCCTGCCATTGGGGCCTTCGGTGGAGCCCTATGGGGCCACAAAACGTGCGAGGGGTGTTTCGAAATCGGGCGGGGCCGCCATGCGAACTCTGCCACAGGCCTTCGGTGAAGCTCCCTATGGGGCCACGAACCGTGCGAGGGGTGTGCCGAAATGGACGGGGAACCGCATGCGAACTTTGCCACCGAGGCCTCCGGCGGAGCTCCCTATGGGGCCACGAACCGTGTGAGGGGTATGCCGAAATGGGCGGGGAACCGCATGCGAACCCTGCCACTGGGGCCTTCGGTGGAGCTTCCTATGAACCGTGTGAGGGGTGTGCCGAAATGGGCGGGGAACCGCATGCGAACTTTGCCACTGAGGCCTTCGGTGGAGCTCCATATGGGGCCACGAACCGTCTGAGGTGTGTGCCGAAATAGACATGCGAAGGGCAGAGGCATGCATGGGAGGAGGGAGAAAGGAGAGGAGGACGCGGAGGGCAGGGGCACGCATGGGAGGAGGGAGGAGGGGCAGGGGGAGGAGGAGAGGAGAGGAGAGAAGACGCGGGGCGCTGTCTCTTCAAAACGAGGACCCAACACCACAGGATGGTTGGGAAACACATCTTCCCGTCCTCATCCACGACGACGACGACGACGACGTGCCGACGCCGAGGACGTCAGCGAGAACGCCAGCCGCCTGCTGGCGGTGCGGACGCAGGAGCCAGCCGCGCGCTTGCCTCCCACGGTCGATCGTGGACGACGCTCCTCGCCGCCGGGAAATGCCCCGAATCCCCAGCATGAACGTCGTCGTCGCGTCCGCCGCCGCCGCCGTCGTCGTCGTCGCTGTCGTAATGGCTACCATCCTGGTTCAGCGGCGACGGTAATAGGAGGGGATAGGCTGAGGGAAGAGAGCATCGACCCCTAATCGCCCACTGATCGCCGGTAGAAGCCCGATAGCTCACCCCGTCAT
Source organism: Prorocentrum cordatum (assembly GCA_963575745.1). Classification (NCBI taxonomy): domain Eukaryota; class Dinophyceae; order Prorocentrales; family Prorocentraceae; genus Prorocentrum; species Prorocentrum cordatum. Next base: position 9,157 of record CAUYUJ010008544.1, on the reverse strand, counting down.
GGAGCGTGCGGATTCGCTAGTAGGGACCTATCGCCGATCCATCGGCGACCCCCCGCGGCGCCCACGCCGACGCGCCGAGCAGGCCCTCCGAGGTCGTGGCTCTGGACAGCCTCCCAGATCTCCGGCGACAGATCTACGGCATCCCCGCGCTGGCTCTCACGGTCTGAGCGGGCTCCTTTCTGTCTCTTCTCGCGCTCTGTTCCTTCTCGCCTTCGTGCTGCAATCCGCTCCCTGTGCACCCCACCGCCAGCTGACCAGCGTCTGACTGTCTTGGACCACTTGACACCCGCTGGCTGAAATCTTCGTTGTTCAGTCCAGGCGTTGTTCCTCGGTTCCAGCCTCTGGGGCTCGCTATCGGGCTCCAGGGCTACCACAAGTAGATCCAGGACGCAAAACTGCCCTGTGGGAAAAAAACAAAAACTCTCGGGCCGCCGATTGATGAAAAAATATCTCGGAGGACCGGTGCAACTGGAGACCGTCATGCCGCTGGCGTCTTTGCCGCCCGCGTCGACGGTCACCCGCTCGGGAAAAGAGGGGCCTGGCCCTGGCAAGCCGTCGAGGCCCGCCCCACAGTTGGGACGCGCATCAAGAAGCTGGGTGATTTCCGTCGGGGTGCCCTCCAGATTGCACCTCGCGCGCGGAGTTTCTGGGTTGGGTTTCTTGCAATGATATCTTGCGGCCGCGCCCGCCCTGTAGCGCCAGGGAAGGGGGTCCAGCGCCGGTCCAAGAAAGCCGCCCGTGCCTCCAAATGTTTATGCCAGCTTTTTCGCAATGAAGGGTCCTGAGGGAAACCGAGCCCTTGAGGTTTCCCGTCGTTTCCGGGCCTGGCGGCCGTCAAAAACAAGTCAGGGTGATGAGTTGGCCCATTGGGGAAAGCCCTAGGGTCCTTCAAGACATGTTTCCCACGGTAGGGGGAACACACCAATGGCGCCACCCTCCCCTCTCCATCGAGGAACGAATAATGGCATAAACCTAATTTTGTTGGAGGCACGCGCTGATTTCTTAGATCGGCGCTGGACCCTTCTCCCTGGCGCGCGGAGCGGGCCAGGGGCGGCGCCGGAGGTGCCGCTGGAGGGCTCCAGCGCCGATGCGAGAAATCCCCGAGGACGTTCGAAAGTTTATGTTTATGTGTTCGTGTCATTATTGCGAAGGCCTGACGGCCCGTACCACTGACCCTGAAGGCGGGACCTCCCCTGGGACCCTGCTGGCGACCCCGCCCCCAGCACCCGCCGGAACCGACAGAAAGGGCGGCATTCTGAACCAGGACACCCCCCCGCAGGGAATAGCTCGAAGGAAAAGGGCTTCCCTTCGACTTAATTACGACGTTCCTCCATTTCTTTGTTCAATTTCTTCGAGACTGACTACGACGACGACGACGACGACGACGACGACGACGACGACGACGACGACGACGACGAAGGGTCGGCGCATTTGTTCCCCTCCGCGGGGGACCATCGCCCGGTAGGTGCTTTCCCGGCCCCCCGCCCATGCCTGCTCCACCGCCGCAGGCGGCCCGCAAGCTGCGCGGCGGGTGGCCTCCGACGGGGCCTTTTGAAGAACCCAGGGCTGTGCAGAGCGACGGAGGCGTGGACGTTCGATCGCAATGCAGCCGCCAGCGCCCGAGAGGCGCGCGGGCAGGAGTCCCTCGGCGGAAGGCGGCGGAGGTGAAACGAGGGCGGCTCCGCCAGCGGAAGCCGGCGGAAGCGAAAGATGTGCCCCAAAAAGAGATGACAGCATTTTGGCTTCAGGGTTTCCAGAGCCCGCCGCGTGCACCAGCTTTGCCTAAGCAGGCCTGCCACGTAAGCTGGCGGCTTCCAGAGACCCGCAGAGCTCTGTGCTGTGTGTACACACAAGAGTTGAATATTCCTCCTCCACCTACTGCTCATCATCTTCCTTGGCATCCTCCTCCTCGTCATCCTCATCCTCGGGCATCCTCTTTCTCCTTGATAATCTTCCTCGTGCTCATCCTCCCCCTCCTCTTCAGACAAGCTTGGGAGACGCCCCAGGGTCGAGGACCTGCCTCCCCCAGGACCCTTCTCACTCCTGGGAAGGTTCCCTGGCTGCCTCCGATCCTCCTAATCGTCATCCTCGTGCTTGTCCTCCTGCTGGTGTTCCTCCTCCTCCTTTGAGTATTCCCTCCCTCTTCCCTTCTCCTCACGCTACCTCCTCCTCTCTCCCTCCCGTATCATCCTCCCACTAGCTTATCTTCTTCCTCCCCCTCATCATCTGCATCATCATCAGCATCATCAGCATCAGCATCAGCATCAGCATCATCAGCATCAGCATCATCATCATCATCATCATCATCATCATCATCATCATCATCATCATCATCATCATCATCATCATCATCATCATCATCACTTTCATCTTCATCTTCATCTTCATCTTCATCCTCCTCCTCCTCCTCCTCCTCCTCCTCCTCCTCCTCCTCCTCCTCCTCTGTCATCCTCCTCCCCCCCTCCTCCATCCTCCTCCTTCTCCTTGGGTGGTCCTCCCCCTTCCTACTCCTCCTCCTCCTCCTCCTTCCTCTCCTCCTCGTCCTCCTCCTCCTCTCCTCTCCTCCTCCTCTCCTCCTCCTCCTCCTCCTCTCCTCCTCCTCTCCTCCTCCTCCTCCTCCTCCTCCTCCCCCTCCCCCTCCCCCCTCCTCCCTCCTCCTCCCTCCTCCTCCCTCCTCCTCCTCCTCCCTCCCTCTCCCTCCTCCCTCTTCCTCCCTCCTCCCTCCTCCCCTGCTCCCTGCTCCTCCTCCTCCTCCTCCTCCTCCTCCTCCTCCTCCTCCTCCTCCTCCTCCTCCACCTCCACCTCACTCTGCACATCTCCCTATCCCTACCCCCGCCCTTCTCCAAACCCCTTCTGCCCCCACCCCTCCCCCCCCCGCACCCCATGCGGAACCGCCGGCCTCGCCGCCAGGAACCATCGAGGATCAGCGCGTCGCTGGGCGTGGCCGTGTTCCTACTGGCGGCGCCGCTTCTGGCGCGGGGGTGGGGGGCCTCGAGGCTTGAGGATCGATGGCCCACCGTTAGAACGTACATATTCGAAAACGACGGACTCTTCTCTGCATTGTCACCCTCTGGGGACCCTCACCGAACCTCGGGACACTCAAAAACGGTTCAGGATGAAAAACCAGCCTCGAGGAAACGGTCGACGTTACGGCGTGCCCGTATGAAACAACACAATACATCGAACCTCTGGGTACGAGGCGCTCTAGACAGCGCTTCGCTTTAAAGAGATCGAGGAGCTAATGCTTCTCCCTCTCGAGGTTCGAGAATCGAGTCCACGGAAGGAGCATACGCGCGCGAGCGTACATTATCGGCCGGCGTTGCTAGCGGGGGCAAGCGGGGAATACGAGGGTTTGGGGCCCCTCCCAGTGCCCCAAATCTGGCCGAAATCGAAGCGCTCCCCCGAAACGCCGACCACAGTATCCAGAAGGAGCACGACGAGGAGCACGGGGGGGAAGTGCGTGTGCTCCCATCGCCTGCCCGCCCAGAGCTACACGAGGGGATCAGCCAAGCGCAGCTGAGGGCCGTGCATCTTCAGGCGCGGCGGCCCAGGGCATCTGCATAAGTAGCATGGACCGCCGCCTGGGGTACGCTCGAGGAGCACGCGGAGGACGGGGTAAACGACTGCGAGGAGGGAGAGCGCATGTTTGCTTCTCCCACTCAACAGCGAAGGCCGCAAGTACTTGTTTAAGAATGCGGACAAGTTACCGCCAGCGCGTTGTGCTGTGGAATGCCTGCGCTCCAGTTCTTCAGGTGTGCCACCCGCGTGCCGCGCCGTGCCCGCACGCCGAGCCGTGCCGCGCCGTGCCAGAGTGCGAGAGACGTGCCGCCCGCGCTCGAGGACGCGAGACACCTGCCGCCCGCGCACCGTGCCGTGCCGCGCCAGCGCTCTTGACAGCGAGAACGGCCCTGTTCGCGTGCCGTGCCATGCCGCGCTTCTGCTCCAGAATGCTGTTCAAAGATAAAAGGATGAAAATGGAAATGAAAGTAGTAGTAATAATAATAATAATAAGATTATTAATAATAGTACTAATAATAGTAAGAAGAAGAAGAAGAAGAAAACAATATAACAAATGCTCCATCGCGTTTTTACTTCTTCAACAAAAAAGAACAGCATCCCCGAATCGGTTTGGAAAGCCTTCGGGGAACACGTGGGCATCTTGAAGGGCATCTTGGCCGCCTGGAGGCCATTTTGACCCGTTCGGGCCCTCTTGGAGGACGTCTTGAAGGGCTTATGGGCCGTCTTGGAGGCCATCTTGAGCGTCTTGGAGGCTTCTTCGGCCGTCTTGGGGGCCTCTTGGGGCCGTCTTGGGCCTTTTGGGCGATCTTTGGGGGCACTTGGGCCGTTTCGGGCCGTCGGAAGGCCGAAAAAAAAGCAAATACCACAATCTTTCAACAATTCATGAGAAATCATTAAGTTTGGCCTTTTCGGGCCTTTCTGGAGGCCCTCTTGGAGGCCTCTTGGGCCGTCTTGGGCCATCTTAGGGCCATGTTCGGCCGTCTTGGTGGGCCTCTGGCCCGTCCGACGCCGTCGGAAGCCGTTTGGGGGGCCTCTCTGAGCCGACTTGGGGCCCTCTTGGAATGCTCCAGGGTCGTCTTGGAGGCCATCTTGGGCGTCTTAAAAGCCTCCTTGGCCGTCTTGGGGGCCTCTTGGGGCCGTCTTGGGGTCCTCTTGGGCCGTTCTGGGGCCATCTTGGAGGCCTCTTGGGCGATCGTTGGGGGCTCTTGGGCCGTATCGGGCCGTCGGAAGGCCGAAACGAAGCAAATGTCAAAATCCTTCGAACACCTAGGGAACATCATGTGTGTATTGCCTTTTTCTGGCCTTCCTGGAGGCCCTCTTGGAGGCCTCTTGGGCCGTTTTGGGCCAGCTTCGAGCCAACTTCGGCCATCTTGGTGGGCCCCTGGCCCGTCTGACGCCGTCGGAAGCCATTTGGGTGGCCTTTCTGGGCGGACTTGGGGCCCTCTTGGAATGCTCCAGGGTCGTGTTGGAAGCCATTTTGGGCGTCTTGAAAGCCTCTTGAGTCGTCTTTGCGCTCTCTTGGGGCCTCTTGGGCAGTCCTGAGGCCATCTTGGAGGCATCTTGGGCGCTGTGGGGGCGATCTTTAGGGCCTCTTGGACCGTCTTGGGTCGTCGGAAAGCCGAGAAGAAGCGAATGCGAATATCTGTCAAAAAACCTAAGGAAAATCAATGATTTTGGCCTCTTCAGGTCCTCCTGGAGGACCTCTTGGAGGCCTCTTGGGCCGTCTTGGAGGCCTCTGGGGGGCCTCTTGGGCCGTCTTCGGCCGTCTTGAACTCTCTTGGGGCCATCTTGGGCGGAGTTGGAGGCCAGATTGGACCATCTTGGAGGCCATCTTGGGCCAACGTGGCCATCTGGGAGACCATCTTGGGCCATCGTGAGCGAAAAAAATTGAGAATTGCAGGCCTTTCGGGTGGCTGGCGGGGCAGGTCGAAGCCCCACGGGGAGTTCTTTGGGAAAAAGAACCAAAACCCAAACCCGAAATCGTCTAGCACGCCAGTCACCCCTGCGATGAATCGACAAGGGGCGGCGGATACGCTGATCACGCAGGCGCGCCCCGTGTCCCTGGGGGCGGGAAACGCCATAAAGCTTAAGCGCTACGGGTTCCCCGTCGTACCCGACTCCGGAGGCACGGCGCACGCGCACTGCGGAAGTACACTGGCCGCTGCCATCGGAGATTGTCTTTCGTGGACGACAAAACCCAGAGAGACGCGATGCTGCGCGACTACATCATCATGAGCAGGGTGAAGGAGGCGGGGAACATGCGCATCGTGCAGCCGCATTCTCCGCACCTGTTCCGACAGGGGATGCTTCTGGGCCCGCGGCTCTTTTTGGACATCCTGACGAAGAAGAAGCTCACAACGACTGCGCGCGTGAAGGCAGCGTGGAAGGAAGAGGACAGAAAAGCAGCGAAGGAGAAAGAGGAGCGGGTCGACTGGCTCAGCTCGATGAGACTGCCGTGCCACATCTGCACCGAAAAGCAGACAGCGAAGGAGAAACAAGAGAAACAAGAGCGGGGCGAGGACGTCGATGTCTGGAAGGAGATGAAAGCATTCAGTTACAGTCGAGACCAGGCATATCTCGAACAAGGGGTTCTTCGTCGAGGAGCAGATTTGGTTTGCAGAAAGTGCAAGAGAGAACAGGATCGGTACAAGCCGCCCGATCATCTCATCTGCTGCGACGGACCGTGCGAGCGGGAGCTGCCGCGTCAGAATTTCAACACAGCGAAGCAACGAGCTTGGGAAAACTGCGACAGCGCCACTTGCAACGAGCGTCTCGGGTACAAGCCCCAAAAGACGACAGAGAAATGACGCAGTGCCACGGCGCCCGCGGGCAAATGCTGCCAGATTACCACTTCGTGGACGACATGCTCCAAGCCTGGCGCAGCAAGAACGCTTTGGCGGAGGCCAAGTGCGCCCGGTGCGTGGCCAAAGAGAGAACGGACGCCGACAATATCATCGGAACGTGCTCGAAGCCGACATGCGGCAAGCCCAAATGCTTGTGGGAGTTTCAGGCGGCGGAGGTGAAGGACGCGTGGAAGAACGCCAGGCAGATTCCCCGCAAGAAGTGCCACGAGTGCACCCACCCGCCCTGCGCGCAGCTCTCGAGGGACATAGGAATGGAGAACAGGCCAGTGGACGCCATCAAAGGCATCTCCGAGCTGGTCAAGGGGGAGCACCTGTGCCACGACCACAAATACCCACCTTGCATGTTTTGCGGAGCGAAGCGACCGAATCCGAAAGCTAGAGATGCTGGAGAGAAGATGTACCTCTGCGACCCGCGCAAGCCGCAGGAGCACCAGAAGTGCGAGGGCAACTGCAAGAGATGGTTGCCGAAGGGGGACTTCGACCAGACAGAGAATGGTTACCTGATGAAGAAATGCAGAGAGCGCGAGGCAGGAGCGAAGAGAGACACGAAGCATGGCCCTGGATGCAGAGATCAAGTACCCAAGGTGGACTTCGATCAATACGGCAGCTACCACCAGAAACCGAAATGCAGGAAGTGCGAGAAGGCGGAGAAGAACGCAGAGACGAGACGGCGCGACGATTGCAAGGACGACTTGCCGATGGATGCCTTCGAGAGGTACGGTAACAGAGCGCCGAAACGCAGATGTATGAACTCCGAGGAAAAGAAGACATCGCCCAAGGGGATGCGAGCGCGCGTTGATTGCGAAGCAGAGTTGCCACATACGGCTCCTTAAAGTATGAGAACGGATATCACAAGAAATGCAAAAAGTGCGAGAAGAAGAAGAAGAAGCGATGAAGCCACGCAGTAATTCTTTAATGATCACGGCTTTCACGCGAGACGAGGACCACGCCCATGAGCGACGCCATCGAGATGGGCACGCCATAGAGCCAGAGCCAATTCGGCATTTTGAGGCGGGAGTCTGGGAACAGAACGCCTGCGCAACCAGAGAGGGACATGCGACAAGGCCACGTCCAACTCGTTACATTCCACAGGGCCATGCCAAGAGGCTTGCGCAATTGATCCTTTGATGTCGCGCTCCAGGCGCATCGGAAAGTAGCACGCGCAGAGAGAAAATTAAGAGGAGATGGCGACGACGCAGAAGAGGGGGGAGAAGGAGGCAGGGAGCGATATGCATCTGAGTTATGTGGCTCAGTCTTCTGAATTCAGAAGGCTATTTCATTTGCAGGCACAAATTTGAAGCTGGTTCGAAGTGAAAGACCAACACGGCCCGAGAGCACTGAGACAAAGTGCCCCCCGAACCAGTTTGGAGAGATTTCGGGCAACATATGGAGGAGGAACACGAGAATGAGGAGACGGGTGGATCGGGAAGAAAAGAAGGAAGATAAGTTTGGGATGGGAAAGAGAGGAGACCTTCATCCCCTGCCTTTTGGGAGGTGCTTCCGCGGCGAATCCTCGGGCTCCCCTTCCTTTGTGGGAACGCCTGCGTGGCCGAGAGTTGGGCTAGAGCTTCGCCAACCTGTCGAAGCATGCGTTCCCCGAGGCGGCTTGGAAAACTTTCGCGGAACACGCGGGAGAGAATGAACATGAAGATGAAGCGGAAAAGGAACGGGCAGACGAGGAGGCTTCTTGGAAGCCTTTCGGGGCACTCAGGGCCTGCTGGGAGCTCCCCGGGGGTCCTCGGAGGCTTTTTGGGGCTTCCTTGGGCCGGCTGGGGACTTTTCAAATTTGTTTGGGGCTTCTTTGGCCGTCGCAGAGCGTTCCTGACTTGTCTGACGCCGTCGGAAGCCGCCATGAGAGCTTGTCGGGGTCGTCTTGGGGTTTCGTGCGCGATCTGAATCGATCTTGGGAGCCTCTCGCGCCGTCTCAAGCCGTCGGAATGCCGAGAAGAAACACCTGCCAAAATCCTTCACGAACTCAATCGAGGAAAATCAGTGATGTAGATCCCTTCGGGGCCTCCTGGAGGACCTCTTAGAGGCCTCGTGGGTCGTCTTAGAGGCCTCTTGGGAGCCCCTTAGGCAGTATTGGCAATCCTGAGGCAATCTCAGGCCGTCCCGGATGCATCTTGGGCCGTCTTGGAGGCATATTGGGGTCATCTTAGTCGTCTTGGAGGCTATCGTGGTCGTCTTGGAGGCGTCTTGGGGCAGCCTGTGTGGCCGAACGTTCAGGCCAGACCTGCCAGGCTATCGGACCATGTGCTCCCCGAATCGGTTTGGAAAGCCTTCGGGGAACACATGGGCATGTTGAAGGTCATATTGGCCGTCTGGGGGCCATGTTGACCATTTCGGGCCTTCTTCAAAGAAGTTTTGGAGGGTTCCTGGGCCGTCTTGGAGGCCATCTTGAGCGTCTTGGAGGCCTCTTGGGCCGTCTTGGGGGCCTCTTGGGGCCGTCTTGGGCTTCTTGGGCGATCTTTAGGGGGTACTTGGGCCGTCTCGGGCCGTCGGAAGACCGACCAAAAAGCAAATTCCAAAATCCATCAAAAATTTGTGGGGGAATCAATGATTTTGGCCCTTTCGGGCCTTCCTGGAGGCCCTCTTGGATGCCTCTTGGGCCGTCCTGGGCCATCTTGGGGCCATGTTCGGCCGTTTTGGCGGGCCCTTGGCGTCTGACGACGTCGGAACCCGTTTGGGGCGCCTCTCTGGGCCGACTCCTCATCCTCCATCCTCCATCCTCCATCCTCCTCCATCCTCCCTCCTCACTCCTCCCTCCTCCCTCC
>CAUYUJ010008543.1:0-39481 GCA_963575745.1 Prorocentrum cordatum | reverse complement strand
CTCCTCCTCCTCCTCCTCCTCCTCGTCCTCCTCGTCACCCTCCTCCTCCTCCTGCTCCTGCTCCTCCTCCTCCTCCTCCTCCTCCTCCTCGTCCTCCTCCTCCTCCTCGTTGACGGACGGCAAGATCACCCAACATCCTATCCAGACATCGGACCGTCTCGGAAGGTGCGCCAGATCGGGGCGCCCCCGCACGGCGTCGGAGGCGGACCGGGCCGGCCGCGCCAGGCTGCACACAGCGTCGCCATGCAAGCTCCGGGCCGCATCGGGTCGTCGGGGCGTCAGCATTAGGTCTCGGGGGGGGGGCCTGCTGGGGGGTCCGCTGGGTCTGCTCCCGGGGCCTGCTGAGGCCAGCTGGGACCACCGAAGGGGAGCTGTCTGCGCACAAGAGCGCGTTCCTTCATGCTCGGCGATGACGGGGGGGGGCGGGGGGGGGTATGACGTAACGCCCCCCCCCCCCCACCGTGTGGCTCCGGCCAAGGCTTCGGGTTGAACCTTAAGTCGGGCCTGTCCCCTACAGGGGGATCTTCGACGAAAAATAAAATTATCCTGGCGACGGACCCAACCATATGCAATTGTGAGTACCGCAATTGTGAATATCTTCTTCGGTGGCGCTCCCTATGAGGCCACGCAACGTGTGAGGGGTGTGCCGAAATGGGTGTGCGGGACGCATGCGGGCACACCCACTGTGACCTTCGGTGGAGCTCCCTATGGGGCCACGAAACGTGTGAGGGGTGTGCCGAAATGGGTGTGCGGGACGCATGCGGGCACACCCGCTGGGACCTTCGGTGGAGCCCCCTACGGGGCCACGAAACGTGCGAGGGGTGTGCCGAAATGGGTGTGCGGGACGCACGCGGGCACACCCACTGGAGCCTTCGGTGGAGCTCGCTATGGGACCACGAAGCGTTTGAGAGGTCACGAAACGCGTGAGGGGTGTGCCGAAATGGGTGTGCGGGACGCATGCGGGCACACCCACTGGGGCCTTCGGCGGAGCTCCCTATGGGGCCACGAAACGTGTGAAGGGTATGCCGAATTGGGTGTGCGGGACGCATGCGGGCGGCAGCACTGGGACCTTCGGTGGAGCCCCCATACGGGGCCACGAAACGTGCGAGGGGTGTGCCGAAATGGGTGTGCGGGACGCATGCGGGCACACCCACTGGGGCCTTCGGTGGAGCTCCCTATGGGACCACAAAACGTGCGAGGGGTCACGAAACGCGTGAGGGGTGTGCCGAAATGAGTGTGCGGGACGCATGCGGGCACACCACTGGGGCCTTCGGCGGAGCTCCCCTTGGGGCCACGAAACGTGTGAAGGGTTTGCCGAAATGGGTGTGCGGGACGCATGCGGGCGGCAGCACTGGGACCTTGGGTGGAGCCCCTCTACGGGGCCACGAAACGTGCGAGGGTGCGCGAAATGGGCGTGGCGGGACGCATGCGGGCGGCAGCATGGGCCTCGATGGTGCTCCCTATTGGGGCCACGAAACGTTTGAGGGGTGTGCCGAATTGGGTGTGCGGGACGCATGCGGGCGGCAGCACTGGGGCCTTCGGCGGATGCAAACTTTGGGGCACGAACGTGCGCGGGGTGTGCCGCTTGGGCGTGCGTGAAGCATTTGCGGGCGGCAGAACTGGGGCCTTCGGCGGAGCTCCCTATGGGGCCACGAAACGTGTGAGGGGTGTGCCGCATTGGGTGTGCGTGACGCATGCGGGCGGCAGCACTGGGGCCTTCGGCGGAGCTCCCTATGGGGTCACGAAACGTGCGAGGGGTGTGCCGAATTGGGTGTGCGGGGCGCATGCGGGCGGCAGCACTGGGGCCTTCGGCGGAGCTCCCTATGGGCCTATGGGGCCACGAAACGTGCGAGGGGTGTGCCGAAATGGGTGTGCGGGACGCATGCGGGCGGCAGCACTGGGGCCTCCCTATGGGGCCACGAAACATGTGAGGGGTGTGCCGAATTGGGTGTGCGTGACGCATGCGGGCGGCAGCACTGGGGCCTTCGGCGGAGCTCCCTGTGGGGCCACGACACGTGTGAGGGGTGTGCCGAACTTGGTGTGCGTGACGCATGCGGGCGGCAGCACTGGGGCCTTCGGCGGAGCTCCCTATGGGGCCACGAAGCGTGTGGATTTTCGACGATAACTAAAGAAATACCCCAAAAATAATCAAACAATTGTCCAACAATAGTCTGGGGATTATTTTTTGCATATTTTGGGGCCTTTTGGGGGTCATTCTTGGGGTATGTTTTGTTGTTGTTCGTCGAAAATCCCCCTGGAGGGGGACGGGCCCGACATAAAGTCGGGGCGTTGACCTAAGGAACCCCAAATAAGGACCGAGGCCCCGTTTTTCCATGAGTTGAATTTCGATTTCTCATCGGAAACACAAGGAACACCCGAGGCAAGCTGTGAAACACTTAGGAACACGGAGCCCCTCCCCAACGACAAGGGTTCCTTCTTCCGCGCCCCGACTGTAAGTTGAACCTGAGGCCTCAGAGGGGTGCAAATCATGACCGGCGGCATGTGCGCGGCCCAGCGGGGGGGCCAGGGACGTAATGAAATAAGAAGAGGCGCCATAAAATCTGGGGAAAAATCATGGCCCCCGCCATGATACCCACCTCCCCCTTGTAAATCGTGAGCTCCCTCTCTCCTCTCCTCCCTCTCCTCCTACCTCATCCTCCTCCTCTCCTCCTCCTCCCCTCCCCTCCCCCTCCCACCTCCCCCTCCCCCTCCCGCTCCCCCTCCCCCTCCCCCTCCTCCTCCTCCTCCTACTCCTCCTCCTCCTCTCTCCTCCTCCTCCTCTCCTCCTCTCCTCCTCCTCCTCTCCTCCTCCTCTCCTCTCCTCCTTCCTCCTCTCCTCCTCCTCCTCCTCCTCCTCTCTTACTCCTTCCTCTCCTCCTCTCTCCTCCTCTCCTCTCTACCTCCTCCTCCTCCTCCTCCCCCCCCTCTTTTCCGCCCCCGATCAGTTGAACCCGAGGCCTCCGAGGGCGGAGGACGACGGCAGCCGGTCACCGCGAGAGCCGCGCGCGCCCCCGGGCAGAGGGGCCAGCAGAGCAGGGGCGCCGCCCTCGCGCGGCCGCCGCGGGCCGCCTCAGGACTCCCTCGAGCCGCGGCGCGACCGTCCGACCCTGAGCAGGTTCTTCTTGCTCTGGCTGACTTGGTACCTGTGGGAGTAGGGGAACAAAGGATGTGGGGGAGGAGGAGGAGGAGGAGGAGGAGGAGGCGGAGGAGATGGAGGCAGGGAGGAGGAGGAGGAGGAGGAAGGAGGAGGAGGCGGAAGGAGGCGGAGCGGAGGAGGAGGTGGGAGGAGGAGGTGGAGAGGAGGAGGGGAAGGAGGAGGCGGAGGCGGAGGAGGCGGAGGAGGAGGAGGAGGAGGAGGGGGAGGGGGAGGTGGAGGCGGAGGCGGAGGGGGAGGGGGAGGGGGCGTTGACCTAAGGAACCCCAAATAAGGAGCGAGGCCCTGTGGGGCTCTGACTTGGTACCTGTGGGAGCAGGGGAACAAAAAGTGGCATCAATTACCAGCCTGGAACAGATCCCTATCCCTATGCTGGGCACCTCCTCATCACGATGCCAATCTTAGGGATTCCCCTATCTTTGAGGGCGAATCCCTCAGATTGTCATCGCCTTTTGGCGTGTCATTCGTAGGCATAGGGATACGTTCGAGGCTGGTAAAGAAACATAACAACTCGGAGGTCCGCGCGGACTTCTCGCATCGACGCTGGGCCCCCCTCCCGGGCTCGAAAAGCGCGCCGGGGGCGGCGCCGGAGGCGCCGCCGGGGGGCCCCAGCGCCGATCCGAGAAATCCGCGCGGACCTCCGAGGTTCCTTCTAAGGAAGGGAGGAAGGGAGGAAGGGAGGAAGGGAGGAAGGGAGGAAGGGAGGAAGGGGAGGAAGGGAGGAAGGGGAGCAAGGGAGGGAGGAAGGGAGAAATTATGTTTATGTCACTTCTCGTTCCCCTAAGGAGGCAACTGCTGGGACGTCTGTAAGAACGGTGAGGGTCTATTGCGCCCGATCGAGGGGCGATGCAGCCAGATCTGGCCAGGCGGGAGTTCAAGCGCAATGAAGACAGATTAGCAGGGATTCAGCAGAACTAATGGGACTGTGCCGGATTAGGCCCGCATTTGGCCAAGGATAACGGAAAGAGCGAGGAACGAGCGATGACGTTGTGTGTTGGGCGGAGCCCCTCAAGGGGGGTTCCAGGGGGGTGCGTAGCGGGCACGATCGGGTGGTAATGGCCGTTTTGGGGGTTTTCCCTCGGGTTTTTGTATGTTCTTCGGGTTCTCCCCCAAGACGGCCCAAGAACGCTCCGAGAGAGCCCAAGACCGCCCCAAGACGTCCCAAGAGGCCCCCAAGAGGCCCCAAGAGGCGCCCGAGGGGCGCCCCAAGAGGGCCCCAAGATGCCAAAATCATCGATGTGCCATGGGAAAACGTACATTTTTAGCATATGCGGCTTTTCGCCTTTCGCGGCGTTGACGACGGCCCAAGAGGCCCCCAAGACCGCCCCAAGACGGCCCAAGAGGCTCCCAAGAGGCTCCCAAAACGGCCCAAGACTGGGTAGTCGAAGCCAATCTGGCGCCAATCTGGCAGGCCCAATCTGGCAAACCGGGGCAATCTGGCGAGGGAGCCAACGCGACTCCAGTCTGGCGAATAACCCAAATCATCCAGTTTGGCCGGGCCAGATTGGCCCGTGGGGCCCAATCCAATCTGACAGTCCGGCCTTCGACTACCCAGCAAGAGGGCCCCCAGACGGCCCAAGAGGCGCCCCAGACGGCCCAAGAGGGCCCCAAGACGGCCCCAAGAGGGGGACCACGAACCGGAGAGTCGAGCTTTCGCCCCCCACAGCCCCCCGAGAAGCTCCAAGAGGCCCCCAAGAGGCGTCCCACGAGGCCAACAGGATGCCAGAATCATGGATTTTCTATTGGAAAGCGTCAATTTGTTGCATACACGTCGTTTCGGCTCTCACGGCGTTGACGACGGTCCAAGAGGCCCCCAAGACCGCCCCAAGACGGCCCAAGAGGCTCCCAAGAGGCCCCCAAAACGGCCCAAGAGGGCGCCAAGACGGCCCAAGAGGCGCCCCAGACGGCCCAAGAGGGCCCCAAGACGGCCCCAAGAGGGGGACCACGAACCCGAAAGTCTAGCCTTTCGCCTAAAGACGCTTCCAGGAGGCCCCCACAAATCTCCAAGAAGCCCCAAGAGGCCCCCAAGAGGCCCCCAAGAGGCCCCCCAAGAGGGCCCGGAAAGGGCCCCAATAGGACTCCCACGAAGGCCCAGAGACGCCAAGAGCGATCGGTTATGCAAAAAGCTCTTCACACCAAGGCTCCCAAGAGCGAATGGTGACGTAAACAAGCTGATAAGACCAAGGCTCCCAGCAGAGAGCGGTGACGTAACAAGTTCCTGACACCAAGGCCCAGCCAAGGCTCAGGAACGGGCGGCAACGCAACAATCTCTGAACACCAAGGCTCCCAAGAGCGAGGGGTGACGTAACAAGCTCTCAACGCCAAGGCTCCGGGTACGAACGGTGGTGTGAGTAATTCTGGTTCCTGTTGCTGCAGCGCTCTTTCCGTTTCTGTGCCGGGCCAGGTATACAAGCGCCGATGCTGAATTCACCCTCCCAGGACTTGCATCCGAAGGACCTGGTGCCCTGCTTGTTTGACAGGTGATCGTCGAGGCCGGTGCATGCCTCCATCACCATGTTGGATGTCTCCTGGAAGTCGTTGAACAGCAAGTTTCGATAGTTTGGGTCCTTGCTTGCGCAATTGAACGACTTGATGAACACACTTGCGTAAGAAACGCAGAACCTCAGCGCCGGGGGGTGAATCCTAGTCAGCATCTGGAACTCCGACGGCAAGATGGTGATCAGCTCGCAGCCCAATGTAGAGGCTGTCAAAGGCCTAGAAAGCAACGATACCTTGTCCCACCCGCGTTCCTACCTTCCCCTTCGTCAAGAGGCTGACGAGGAGGAGAGGGAGGAGGGCAAGCAGGAGGGCGCCTTGGACCAGAGAGTCTCCTCGCAGGCCCACTCGCCGACTTTGACCTGCAAGGTCTCTATGTCTGTGTGGTCGTCCTTGCTCCTCCTCCTCCTCCCTCCTCCTCCTCCTCCTCCTCCCTCCTCCCTCCTCCTCCTCCTCCTCCGCCTCCGCCTCCGCCTCCTCCTCCTCCTCCTCCTCCTCCTCCTCCTTCCTCCTCCTCCTCCTCCTCCTCCTCCTCTCCTCCTCCTCCTCCTCCTCCTCCTCCTCCCCTCCCCTCCCCTCCCCTCCCCCTCCCCTCCCCTCCCTCCTCCTCCTCTCCTCCTCCTCCTCCTCCTCCTCCTCTCCTCCTCTACTCCTCCTCCGCCTCTCCTCTCCTCCTCCTCCTCCTCCTCCTCCTCTTCCTCCTCCTCCTCCTCCTGCTCCTCCTCCTCCTCCTCCTCTCCTCCCTCCTCCTCCTCCTCCTCCTCCCCTCCCCATCCTCTTTCTTCTCCTCCTCCCCTCCTCCTCCTCATCCTCTCCTCCTCACTCATCGTTCCTCCTCCTCCCTCCTCCTCCTTATCATACTCTGTGTCCTCCTGCGCCTCCTTCTCCCCCAGCCCCCCCTGGAAGACCAACAGACTGTACAGTAGTAGCTCGACCACAAGAAACCTCCCAAAAGAAACCCAACCCTGAGACCCTGGGACGTCCACTGATTCTTGGCGTGGGAGCGTCACGCCTTCCATAGTAGAACCATCGAAGCCCAAGCAGCCCAAGGCACCCTGGAGGCAAGCAAGGCGTTCCTTGGCATTGGCTTCCACTGTACCGGACCTCGGAATCCAGATGTGTTGCGTCGGCGCTGGACTCCACTCGCGAGGCGCCCGAAGCGCGCCAGGGTACAGGGCAGTTTTTTAATACATGGGAACTTTAAACATATAGACTTATGAATAAATGTGTGCATGAACTCATCGTTGATTCTAGTACTGAATCCCTGCATGTTTAATACATGGTCCGCACGCGGAGCATGTATTAAAAACGGCACTGTAGGGGGATCCAGCGCCGCCCCAAGAAATCTTCGAGATCGAGGACCTTCGGAAGCTGATGCGGGTGCCTGTTCCTCTTCGACTCCTGATCATCCGCATCCTCATCCTCGCTCGTCCTTGTAGAAGACAGACCCGACCCTCACGAAGAGCATCCGATTCACGGGCTGGCCGCCCCAGAACATCTGCTCTTGCGGGAGCATCGACACCTCTTGGCCACCACGCAAGGGGCGACCCTGGGCAGGAGCGCACCGTGGTGCGCGGCTTGCCCGCCCGCGTGCGTGAAGGGGCCCGAGGACACACACAAATAAATACACACAAATAAAAATGTGTCCCATATTTCCCCATATCTTTGGGGTTTTTGTCTTCCCCCCCACTTCCCATAGTTCTGCATATTTCCCCGGGAGTCGACGGTTCATTGTGTCTGTGTGCTTCTTTCCCTCCTGAGTGCGACGCGACAGTGGCGGCATGCGGGCTCGGGCGTGGCCCCCCGCGCCCCCCGAGGGCCGCGCGCCCGAGGGCCACTCCGGCGAAGGGCCACCACCGAGGATCTGAGCACGTGCACTTCGAGGACGGACAGAAGCCCTCCTCCTCCTCCTCCTCCTCCTCCTCCTCCTCCTCCTCCTCCGCCTCCTCCTCCTCCTCCTCCTCCCCCTCCCCCTCCCCCTCTCCTCCTCCTCCTCCTCCCCCTCCCCTCCCCCTCCCTCCTCCTCCTCCTCCCTCCTCCCTCCTCCTCCTCCTCCTCCTCCTCCTCGTGCACTTCGAGGACGGAAGGTCGCGCCACATCGCCGATGCACCGGCGATGCATCCGCGGCGTTGGCGACGCGTCGGCGCCGTCAGCGTGGAGAACATCGGGCGCCACGTGGAGCAACACCGCCGCTGCACTGGCGAGGCGGCGCGATGCTCCAGCCGCATCTGGTCCGGCCCGACTTGTGGTCCGGCCCGACTTGGGTTAGCTCGGGCACGTCCCCCCACAGGTCGATCTTCGACGAAAAATTGAAGATACTCGAAAAATCGGCGGTGGACAAACCTCCCTTTCGTAGACCTCCCCTTAGTGAAAGCGGCCTGGGACCGAAACCGACGGACCTGGACCCGCAAAAATGACGGCCGCGACGCCCCCTCGCGAACCGAAAACGGCCAATTCCTGAATCGTCGTGTCAGGGTAGGAGGTCTGTCCACCCCCGACTTTAGCAGAACGTGGTTTGGTGAACACGACCTCGGCCCTAAACCTGGCGGGCGCAAGCCTGGAAAATGCCGGCCGCGGCGCCCTCGCGGCAACCGAAGACGGACAATTTACCGATCGACGTCTCAGGGTTGGGTCTCCGTCCACCCCGGAGTGCTAGTTGAGCAGGGACCGACCGTCCCGGCCTTCCTATAGTCATACCACGAAATGTTCTTAGAACCCAGAAATGTTCTCATAACAAAAACAAAGATCTTAGAAAATAAACCCGATGCGATAAAACAAGAGAGACTCCGTCAGAAATGTTCCAAGAACATTCCGTGGAAACCACAGAAAAAGGTTCTTAGAACATTGTTTGGTAGGGCTATAGGCGTGCCAGGACGCTTCGCCACCGCTTGATACCAGTGCTTGGGCGTCCGAGTTCTCCGGGGTAACTCGGGTCCGGGGTAACTCGGGTTTGGATTCCCGAAAAAGGAACCCGAGTTAGCCCTGACCCGAGTTACCCCTGATGATTCGGGGCTCTGGACGCCCGAGTTATCCGGGGTAACTCGGGTCCGGGGTAACTCGGGTTCGGACTCCCGAAAAAGGAACCCGAGTTAACCCTGACCCGAGTTACCCCTCATGATTCGGGCCTCTGATCTGTGTCTTTCTTTCCCGCCTCACAAATAAAAATATTCCCCATGTTTTGGGGGATTTTGTCTCCCCCCCCCACTTCCCATACTTTTGCACATTTCCCTGGGAGTCGACGATGAATTGTGTCTGTGTGTTTCTTTCCCTCCACTCGCTCCACTCGTGCGTCGAAGCTGCGTCGAACCTGAGTCGAACCTGAGTCGAACATGAGTCGAACCTGAGTCGAATCCGAGTCGAACCTGAGTCGAACCTGAGTCGAACTTGAGTCGAACCTGAGTCGAATAGATCCATTATAGGATCGAATCTGTGTGTCTCTTTCCCTCCTGAGTGCGACGCGACCGTGGCGGCCTGCGGGCTCGGGCGCGGCCCCCCCGCGCCCCTCGCGGGGGCCGCGCGCCCGAGGGCCACTCTGGCGCAGGGCCACCGCCGAGGATCCTCCGCGCACTTCGAGGACGGACAGAAGCCCTCCTCCTCCTCCTCCTCCTCCTCCTCCTCCTCCTCCTCCTCCTCCTCCTCGCCTCCTCCTCCTCCTCCTGCCTCCCTCCTCTTCCTTCCCTCCTCCTCCTCCTCGTCTCCTCCTCTTCCTCCTCCCCCTCCTCCTGCCTCCTCCTCCTCCTCCTCCTCCTCCTCCTCCTCCTCCTCCTCCTCCTCCTCCGTCCTCCTCTCCCTCACCCAGGCCCTCCGGACTTTTCTGCGGGCAAGTGGGGCAACGGGCCTGTGCAGGGTGCGTGCGGTCGGCAGGAGCCGAGAAGGGCGCACACACACGCTCACGCACACACGCACACACGCACACACGCACACACGCACACACGCACACACGCACACACGCACACACGCACACACGCACACACGCACACACGCACACACGCACACACGCACACACGCACACACGCACACACGCACACACGCACTCACGCACACACACACGCACACACGCACACACGCACACACGCACACACGCACACACGCACACACGCACACACGCACACACGCACACACGCACACACGCACACGCGCACACACGCACACACGCACACACGCACACGCACACGCACACACGCACACACACGCACACACGCACACACGCACACACGCACACACGCACACACGCACACGCACACACGCACACACGCACGCAGACTTACACACTTACACATTTACACACTTACACACTTACACGCTTACACACTTACACACTTACACACACACACACACACACACACACACACACACTTACACACATACACATACACCGGGCAAATACAAGTCCTGATGGTGACCAGCACCCTATGTCATAACACAAGTGGGGTGGTCTGATGTTTCGAGGGGTCTGATTTGAGCCGACTCGAGAGGCTCCGCGGGGTCTGGGCGGGGGCCCGCCCTTTCCGTGGCTGGTCTGGGGGGGAGTCTGCCACTCGGGGCCGTGACCCCCTCCCTTAACTGTCACGACATCTGGGCTCGCCGGACCTCCTCCGTGGCGAGGCAGCACAGCTGCCGCATGCCCACGGGGCACACCACCGCATAGAAGTCGAAGAACGGGTGGGCCCGGAGGAACGGCACGAGCGCCTCGCAGCGCAGGTCCTCGATGATGAACCGTGGCCCGCCAGCCCCCTGAGCCCTGCCCTCATGTCGGGCCTGTCCCCCATACCAGGGAATTTTCGACGAAAAATAAAAAGTACCCTAGAAATAACGAAAACATAGTCCAAAACTGATCCAGGGACAATTTGTTTAGTATTTGTTTGAGCCTCTTTGGGGCATTTTTAGGGTATTTGTTTATGTTTTTGGGGTATTCTTGGGGTATGCTTGGGGTATTTTGGGGGGCATTTTTGGGGTATGTTTTGTTTTTCGTCGAAAATCTTAATTAAGCACGGCTAGGATCGGGATAAATCGCTCCAGAGCGTTCCGGAGCGCTCTCAGAGCGTTCCGGAACGCTCTGGAGCAGCCGCGGCGCCCAATACATCCTCCAAACCCGCCGATTCTCAGAGATTTCGAATTATCCCGGTCCGATTGTGTCCCGATCTTCGCGTCGTTTGAAAATCCCCCTGTAGGGGGACGCGCCCGACAGAGCCCTTTTTGGGGCATTTTTGGGGTATTTCTTTTTATGTTTTGGGGCATTTTTGGTGTATGTTTGGGGTATTTGGGGGGCGTCTTTTTTGGGGGTATGTTGGGAGCATGTTGGGGGTATTTTGGGGTATGTTGGGGTATTTTTGGGGGTATTTTTGAGTATTTTTTGTTTTTCGTTTGAAAATTCCCCTGTAGGGGGGCGCGCCCGACAGAGCCCTGCCCTGCGGGGGAGTGCCGCGGCGTCTCCGGGGCGCGCGCCCGCAGCTCGGGCAGCGGGCTTCGCAAGGGGGGGGCGATCCATGGGGGGCCCCTCTCCTCCTCCTCCTCCTCCCCCTCCTCCGCCTCCTCCTCCTCCCCCTCCTCCTCCTCCTCCCTCCTCCTCCTCCTCCGCCTCCTCCTCCTCATCCTCCTCCGCCTCCTCCATCCTCCTCCTCCTCCGCCTCCTCCTCCTCCTCCTGCTCCTCCTCCGCCTCCTCCTCATCTCCTCCTCCTCCTCCTCCGCCTCCTCCGCCTCCGCCTCCTCCTCCTCCTCCTCCTCCTCCTCCTCCTCCTCATCCTCCTCCTCCTCCTCCGCGGGAACGAACCCTGACCTTCCAGGAGGGCTACAGTCGGGGCGTTGACCTAAGGAGCCCTAAACAAGGAACGAGGCCCCTTTTTTCCATGAGTCAAACTTCGACTTCCGATCGAAGGCATGAGGGGAACCTGAGGCAAGCTGTGAAACAATTCAGGAACACGGAGCCCCTCTCCAACGAAAAGGATTCCTTCTTCGGGACCCCGACTGTAAAAAATAGCACCCGACTTAAAAACCTATCCCAAAGCTTTTCTACGTCTTGGTTTTAGGCTGTTTCGCTAAGTTATTTAGGTTTTTAGGCCTCCAGTGCTATAAAGTAGCTCTCTGGAAGGTCAGGGAAAGGGGGGGTAGCAAAGGGCAGGGTCGAGTTTCAGCTCACGCAGCTGCTTTTCCCAGCGCCTTCCGGCGCCGGGAGGCGCCCGCGTATCGAGGAATGGGACCGGCGGCGGGGCCGAGACCAGCTGCATGCAGCAGATTTCGTGCCCCCCCCTTTCCCTATCCCCCTCTTTCCTTCGGCCCGGGAGTGAGGACGAGGAGGAGGCCTGCAGCCTTCACAGAAGGCGGCGGGTCTCCTCAGAGGCCCTCTGGCCTCCTCAGAGGCTTTCGGTGCCGTCGGGGAGGGCGTGGATCACTTCTCAGGAGGCTGGGTGACATCCGAGCCTTCTGAGAAGGCCCGCCCCATCTCGCTTCCCTTCCTCGCTCGACGCCGACAAGGGCCACGAGGGGGGGGGGCGGCCGCGGCGGCTGTCGGGAGTGGCCAAGAGGGGGGGGGTCCAAGAGGCGGGTGTGCAAATCATGACCGGCGGCATGTGCGCGGCCCAGCGGGGGGGCCAGGGACGTAATGAAATAAGAAGAGGCGCCATAAAATCTGGGGAAATATCATGGCCCCCGCCATGATATCCACTCCCCCCCTGGTCATCACCCCCCTCTTTGCCGCCCCCGAGGCTGGGAGGGTGGGCAGCGTCGCGACGAAGAGGCCCGGGGACGAAGGCAGCGGTCTGCCTGGGCCCGGACGACGGAGCTCGGCCGGGACAGATCTGGGGATCTGCGCACATGTCCACTGCCTGGGGCGCCGACGTTCCAGGGGCTCCTACAGTCGGGGCGTTGACCGAAGGAACCCTAAATATGGAACGAGGCCCCTGTTTCCCATAAGTTAAACTTCGATGTCCCATCGAAACCCTAAGCAAAACCAAAGGCGAACTGCAAAACAACTAAGGAACACCGAGCCCCTCCCCAACGAAAAGGGTTCCTTCCTCAGCGCCCCGACTGTAACTTCGCGCTGCGCGCGAGGCGCGAGGCGCGAGGCGCGAGCAGCCTCGCGCTCCCGCGCCGCCCCCAGAGGGGAGCAGAGGAGGACGGGGAGGAGGGGGAGGAGGAACGAGGCCCGCGGAGCGCGGGACGCGACGGACTTCGCGCCCTCGTGGGAGCCCTTGATGTTCCCCTATGGGGGGCAGGGGATTCGCACACGTTTGGGCCACGGGGGCCCAGTGTGTGATCCAGGGCCGGGGGTCTCACGCCCCCACCCTCGCAGATGGCGTGGGACGGGGGGGGGGGTGCAGGGCAGTCTTTAATACATCGGATGTTTAGAAATAAGGATTTTAAATACATGATTAATGTATGAACAAATGTATGCATGAACTCCTCGTTGTTGTTAATGCTGAATCCATGCATTTTCCCTACCTAGGCTCTGCCTAGAAGGGTTCTTACTCGGTGTGCTGAAAGGGCCGGGCAGTGTAACGCGCCCGGGGCGGTTCCCCCAGGATCCGCCCCGCGGTTCCCCCAGTTACGTCCCCTTAGCTTAGCGTTGCTTGTCTCACCCTAGCTTAGCATATGTAATCTTAGCTTAGCTTAGGCAGGTTCAGCTTAGCTCAGGTGTATCTTAGCTAGCTGCCATCTTAGCTTCGCTGAGCTTTAGCATAGCAGAGCACAGCATAGCGTAGCATAGCATAGCGCAGCATCGCATATCATAGCATGGGTGTGATTCCATACCTGGGCTATGCTTGGAGGGTTAGCTTAGCTTAGCGTAGCTCGGCTTAGCATAGCGCAGCGCTGCATTAGCATAGCATAGCACAGCATAACATAGCCAAGCATATCATAGCATAGCATAGCATAGCGCAGCGTATCATAGCATAGCATAGCATATCATAACATAGCATACCGCAGCTTAGCATAGCATAGCATAGCACAGCGCAGCATGACATAGCATAGCATATCATAGCATAGCATAGCATATCATAGTATAGCACAGCGCAGCATAGCATAGCATAGCATAGCATAGCATAGCGCAGCATAGCATAGCATGGCATGGCATGGCATGGCATAGCAACTAATGCTGCTTTCCTAGGGGCTCCAACTTCTAGGTAAGGTCGCACTGGGGTAATTAAATACATGATCCGCACGCGGAGCATGTATTAAAAACGGCACTGTGGGGCGGAGGCCAGCCCTCGCAGCATTTTCTGAAGTTGGTGAGCTAGGTCGCTTCCTTCGGTCCGTTCGGAGCACCCTGCAAGCGGCCCGTGCCGATGCCCAGCACGAAACATCGAACCTCGGCGCTGGCATGGAGGTGTCCGAAAAGCTCTTCACCGACACAGGCAAAGCCCTCGACCGCGAGATCCAGGACAAACAAACGAATCGACTAAACTGGAAGGGCTGGCACAAACCACCACGAAGCGGGGAGCGGCGTGGAGCCAGAAGTGGTCAACACATGTGCAGCGTTGGAAGCCTCACAAGGTGTGACATTCTAAATGGAGGCGCTGGAGTGGAAGGCCACTTACTTGACCTTCTGGGAGCTGAAGCCGACAGGTTAGCCGCCGTCTGGGACGCCTCACCTTGCGAAGGAGGCGCTCGAAGGCCGCCCGCAGCGGCATTTGATCAGTGAAGCCAAGAGCTATCACTCGTGCCATGATCAGGACCGCCGCCCAGGGAGGTTTTCACGCGAGAAGGCTTCCACCCACGACGGCTCTCATCCTCGTCATTTTGCGCCGCCAGGAGATTCGGACCTGCAGCGGGTCACCAGGCTCATGCACGCAATTGAAGAAGTGGGGCTGCTACCGACGCAGCTCAGGGACACGGTGAGTACATTGATACCTAAGCACAAGCAGCAAAGAAATAACACACAACCCGGTCACCGTGGCATAGACATGATGACCTCCGCATGGAGGTTGTGGGCTCGACTCCGACAACCTGTAGCAAGGCATTGGGAAAGCAAGCACAACAGTTCATAGATAGCACATCAGTGAGGAAAAGGACAAGTGGAAACAGTATAACTGCAAGCCCTAAAGGCTGGAGCAGCCCATTATGAAAGGGCGAGCAGGTATGCAGAAACAAGACGATGGGATGTTCGAATTACTGCGGGCACATCACTAGAGAGAAGTGGCATTCAAGGGCGGTCGAAACCGATGAAAAACCAGGCGATGGCGACCATCATCGCCAAGCAGTGCGGTGCCCAGAGACTGGTGGCCTGTAGATCGCAAGCAGTTTTCGCGGGTTGCCCGAAGCTTTGAGTTCCAACAAGCTGCAACCTCGCGACCTTTGTCATCCAGATGGTCTGCCTTCGTCCGCTCGACGCTTGGGCCCAAGATAACCGATCGATGTCGCTCAACCTGTTTATCGATGACATCCTCCTCCCCGAAACTCGTGCAAATCTAATCGGCAACAACTACCAACATGCAAAGCGTCATCGAGCAAGACCTCGCCAACCAGATAGCTAAGCCGAAATCAACCGTCCTCGCCTCATCCACTAGAGTCCAGGACCCACCCGTACGAGCCCGAGGTCAGTTTGCAGGGCAACCGCAGGAGCGACTGGACGCAGCAGCCAATCTAGGTATAGACTGCAACGCTGGAGGTCGAGCCCGCAGCGGACATGGACGTGCAGTCCTACGCCAACGCTTCAAGAGAATGCGCCTTCGACGTCAGAGGCTTGCTTCACTCGAGCAGGCAGGGGCAGACATGAAACAACTGTACAAGACAGGCCTGGACTAGACCAACCATTATAGGTGCGAAGTAGCGGGTTTAGAGAACAAGGAGCTTACATATAGCCAGAACATGTATCCCAGAATAGCCAGAGCATATATCTTAGAATTATGTTGCTCCCATCGTACTTAAGGACCACATCCCAGAACTAATTTCGAGCACCTGGAAAAGTATCCAAATAATGTCGAAGCAGTGTCGAAACAGTGTCGGACGAGTGCCTCCCAGGGCCCGACGCGTGAAAACCCTCGAGTTGAGGTACTTTTGTTCTAGCGCTCGAGATTCTTCCTGGTGACCAGGGCTCAGGTAGGTTGGAATATCATAATCCTAGAACGGTGCCCCCCCGAAGCCACACACGGTCAATAACATGATTCCCCATATTTTCCTACATGTTCTGGGTTTTTGTCTTCCCCCCACTCCCCACAATTTCCCTGATTTTTCTGGGGAGTCGACGATTCATTGTGCCTGTGTGTTGTTCCCCCTCCTGAATATAGCCAGAACGTGTACCCCGGAACAGCCAGAGCATACACCTCAGAATTAAGTCGGGCCTGTCCCCTCTACAGGGGGATTTTCGACGAGAAATAAAACATACCCCCCAAATAAGCAAAACATATCCAAAAATAGTCTGAGCATTATGTTTTGGGTATTGTTTGACCTTTTTGGGGCATGTTTGGGGGATGTTTCACTCTTCGTCGAAAATCGCCCTGTAGGGGGACACGCCCGACTTAAGTATAGCCAGAACATGTACCCCAGAACATGTATACTCCAAAGCTAATCCAAAACTAGTCTGGGGACTATATTTTGCATATGGTTTGACCTTCTTGGGGTACCTTTGGGGTATCTTTCATTCGTCGTCGAAAATCCCCCTGTAGAGGGGACACGCCCGACTTATAGCCAGAACATGTACCCCAGAACAGCCAGAGCATACACCTCAGAACGCAGATTTTAGACGACAAATAAAACATACCCCAAACATACCCCCAAAAAAATACAAAGGCATCCCAGTGCGACCCTACCTAGGAGTTGGGGCCCCTAGGAAAGCAGCATTAGCAGCAACAGTGAAGCTAAGCTAAAGCTAAGCTGAAGCTAAGCTAAAGCTAAGCTAAAGCTAAGCTGAAGCTAAGCTGAAGCTAAGCTGAAGCTAAGCTGAAGCTAAGCTGAAGCTAAGCTAAAGCTAAAGCTAAGGCAAAGCTGAGCTAAAGCTAAGCTACAGCCAAAGCTGGACTAAAGCTAAGGTAAATCTAAGGTAAAGCTACGCTAAAGCTAAGTTAAAGCTAAGTTAAAGCTAAGCAAAAGCTAAGCTACAGCTAAACTGAAGCTAAGCTAAAGGTAAGCTAAAGCTACAGCTAAGCTAAAGCTAAGCTGAAGCTAAGCTACAGCTAAGGTAAAGCTAAGCTAAGGTTAAGCTAACGCTAAGTTAAAGCTAAGCTAAAGCTAAGCTACAGCTAATCTAAAGCTACAGCTAAGCTAAAGCTAAGCTGAAGCTCAGCTAAAGCTAAGCTGAGCCCTGCTAATATAAGCTAAACTGAGCTAACTTAAGATGAGATAAGCTAAGCTAAGCTACGCTACGCTAAGCTAAGCTAAGCTAAACTAGGCTAGGCAAACCTAAGCTAAGATAAGCTATGCTAAGATGAGATAAGCTAAGCTAAGCTAAGCTAAACTTAGCTAAGCTAAGCTGGGTGAACCCAGGGGGCGCAACTGGGGGAACCGCGGGGCGGATGCCGTGTGAACCGCCCGGGGCGTAGTCCACTGCCCCGCCTTTTGAGCTTAGCGAGTAAGAACCCTTCTAGGCAGAGCCTAGGTGGGGAAATAGTCTGGGGACTATTTTTTGAATATGGTTTGACCTTCTTTCGGCATATTTGGGGTATCTTTTATTCTTCGTCGAGAATCCCCCTGCAGGGGGACACGCCCGACACAACCTCAGAACGCTGGCCCCCCGAAGCCGCGCGAGGTCACGCGTGCTCCGCCTTGTGCCTCCCGGGAGACCCCGCACGCCAGAGCCCGCCCGCGGCCCTGCTGCTCACGACAGCCTGCCTGGCCCAGGGGCTCGGCGCGCAGCGGCAGAGCAGGGCGGAACCTAAGCGGTGTCGATCGTGTTCGTTATGCTTTCGTGTTTCGTGTTCGTTCTGTTTTCGTTATCCGTTTTCGTTGTGGTTCCGTGTTTCGTTTTCGTTGTGTGTTCGTGATGTGTTCGTTCGTCGTTCGGTCTTCTGTTTCGTTTTCTGTGTTCGTTCTGGTTTCGTGTTCGCTCCGTGTTCGTTTTCGTGCCCATCTCGTTCGTGCAGACTGGGTAGTCGAAGCCAATCTGGCGCCAATCTGGCAGGCCCAATCTGGCAAACGGGGGCAGTCTGTCGAGGGGGCCAGCGCGAATCCAGTCTGGCGGATCACCCAAATCCTCCAGCTTGGCCGGGCCGCCCGTGGGGCCCAATCCAATCTGACAGTCTGGCCTTCGACTACCCAGGAGGAGCAAGAGGAGGAGGAGGAGGAGGAGGAGGAGGAGGAGGAGGAGGAGGAGGAGAGAGGAGAAAGCAAAGGGAGGAGGAGGAGGATGGAGAGGAGGGAGGAGGGAGGAGGAGCAGAGGAGGAGGAGGAGGAGGAGGAGGAGGAGAGGAGGAGGAGGAGAGGAGGAGGAGCAAGAGGAGAGAGCAAGAGGAGGAGCAGAGAGAGAGGGGAGGAGGAGGAGCAGAGTGGAGGAGCCCCGCGCGGGGGCCGCCTCGCTGCCCCCCCTCCGCCGCCACCCCCCGCGGCCCCGCGGCGCCGGGGACCGAGAGGTCGGCGGTCCGCCACCCCCCCCACACACCAACACCACTCCTCCTCCTCCTCCCCCTCCTCCTCCTCCTCCTCCTCCTGCTGCTGCTGCTCCTCCTCCTCCTCCTCCTCCTCTCCTGCTCCTCCTCCTCCTCCTCCTGCTCCTCCTCCTCCTGCTGCTCCTCCTCCTCCTCCTTCTCCTCCTCCTCCTCTTCCTCCTCCTCCTCATCCTCGCTCCTCCTCACTCCTCACTCCTCACTCCTCGTCCTCCTCCTCCTCCTCCTCCTGCTCCTAGGCTCAGGGGGGGGCGGCCACGCGATGGGGCCCGGCTGCAAAAGCTTTGGGTGGGCGAGCTGTGCCGCCCACGTGCTGTCGCGCCAGCCTCCAGGGACCGCCGGGGCGGCTAGGAGCGCCCAGGCTGCTGCCTGTTCCCTTCGCGTCTCGCGGAGCAGCGTCGTGGCCAGAGCCTACATGTCTTCGATCGGCTCGATGGCGAGAGCTGT
Organism: Prorocentrum cordatum; assembly: GCA_963575745.1. Classification (NCBI taxonomy): domain Eukaryota; class Dinophyceae; order Prorocentrales; family Prorocentraceae; genus Prorocentrum; species Prorocentrum cordatum. The sequence goes on along the minus strand of CAUYUJ010008543.1, from coordinate 20,853 downwards.
GGCATGGTTTGCTGGGATCGCGGCATGTAGTCAGAATTCCTGACGAGAGGCTTTGACACAGCCTCTCCCCGCCGGCCTTCCAGCAATTGTAAGCAGGCAGCCCTCAGCTGCCTCAAGGAGAGACGACATTCCAAACAGGGGAAACGTGGCCCTGTAGCTTTCGTTGCCCCCATCACTCTTGATGACATGATTCGAGAGGCGCAGGTGTCAGTTGGGGTTTCAAGCAGCAGCAGCAGCAGCAGCAGCAGCAGCAGCAGCAGCAGCAGCAGCCAGTAGAGCGGCAGACACTAACTCATTCAGTCGGATGCGCTGATCCTCCTCCTCCTCCTCCTCCTCCTCCTCCTCCCCTTCCTCCTCCTCCTCCTCCTCCTCCTACCTCCTCCTCCTCCTCCTCCTCCTCCTCCTCCTGGTACTTTTCCACCCCTCTCTTCCCCCCACTCCTCCTCCTCCTCCTCCTCCTCCTCCTCCTCCTCCTCCTCCTCCTCCTCCTCCTCCTCCTCCTCCTCCCACTCCTGTCGCTCCTCGATCCCCCCCTTCTCTCGGCGACTCCGAAGGGTGTGATTTGCAAAGGGTGTGGTTTGCAATCGGCACCCTGGGGGGCACCCTGGGGGGCTGGCGGGTACCTCGATTGAGTTATCCGCCGTACCCCGAAGAGGCCCGACAAGGACATTGTCGTGCCCTCCAGGCCCCCACGGCGCCGATCGCAAACCACACGCTGGCGTAACCACACCCTTTGTAGTCGCCGACCCTACCCCGCCCCACTTCACATCCCGGGGGGCACCTTCACGGTTTCCCCCAGGGTCGTAGGCGACCCGAGGAGGAGGAGGAGGAGGAGGAGGAGCAGGAGGAGGAGAAGGAGAAGGACGAGGAGGAGGAGGAGAAGGAGAAGGAGGAGGAGGAGGAGGAGGAGGAGGAGGAGGAGGGCCGGTCGCCTAAGCCCTTCGGAGAAACCCTCCACCTTTGTAGTCGCCGACCCTACCCCGCCCCACTTCACATCCCGGGGGGCACCCGGGCAGCCCACAAACACCGGCACGAGCCCCCCCCCGGTGCTGGGGCCAGCGGAACGGCACGAGCCTCTGGCACAGACTCTTGCTCCAGGGGATGTCGCTCCCCCTCAGGCGCTTCGAGGCCATCTTCTGATGCTGCTTGACGAAGTGGCGGCAGCGCGACGCCAGCTCCCGAGATATCCGAAACTCGCTGAAATATTTCGCCATGAACATCTCCTGCTCCAGCTTCCGCGAATGGATCATTCGCAGGTTGGTCATGGCATGCGTAATGCTCGATACGAATGAAGAGAAAAAGACCATTGCCACAACAATCACGACGCAAGTGAACAAGCGCTCCTTGGCATTGACTGGAACGACCTCCATGGATGCAGGTGTGAATTGAGTGATCGCCCAATGCATGGAGGTCCGCCGCCGAGCCCCATGGCACGTTGAGGCGTGGTCGAACGCCAATTGAGCGACGAGAAGAAAAGGGCAGGGGTCTTGCGCGAGACGACGTACAGTCGGACAGCATTGGACAGGACACGCGAGGGGGCACAAGACCCTTCCGAGGGCCACACTGCCACAGGAATGCAGGAGGCACGGGTCGCGAGACGCAGGAAACAAGGGTACCCTTGATTTTCGGGAGCGGCCAAGAGGGGGGTGTCCAAGAGGGGGGGGTGCAAATCATGACCGGCGGCAGGTGCGCGGCCCAGCGGGGGGGGGCCAGGGACGTGCTGAAATGAGAAGAGGCGCCATGAAATCTGAGGAAACATCATGCCCCCCGCCATTCTATCCACCCTGCCTAGTCATCACCCCCTCCTCCTCCTCCTCCTCCTCCTCCTCCTCCTCCTCCTCCTCCTCCTCCTCCTCCTCCCCCTCCTCCTCCTCCCCCTCCTCCTCGTCCTCCTCCTCCTCCTCCTCCTCTTTTCCGCCCCCGAGGTTTGGTAGGGTCGGCCTACCAATCCGGGCGGCGACCGTAGCGGAGCGGCCCAGATTGGTAGGAGGAGGAGGAGGAGGAGGAGGAGGGGAAGGAGGTGGAGGAGGAGGAGGAGGAGGAGGAGGAGGAGGAGGAAGAGGAGAAGGAGGAGGACGAGGAGGGGAAGGAGGACTAGAGCTGGATTAGAGCTGGTCTGCGGTGGCCCACGCGGGCCGCCAGCGAGGCGCACCGCGTCGGAGCCGAGGGCGCCTACTGCGCGCGACCTCACGCGGGCAGCGTGCGCGCCAGCGTCGGCGCAGACGACCCCTGCTCTTGCTGTCGCCCCGGTGGTTTGAGCAGGGACCGACCGTCCTGGCCTTCCTGTATGAAGGGGCCCTGGGACACACAACTACACACAAACAAACAAAAAAAGATCCCCCATATGTTCCCATGTTTTCTGTTTTTTTGTCTTCCCGCCCAATTCCCATATTTTCTTATATTTTCCTTGGAATCGACGATTAATTGTGTCTGTGTGTTGTTTCCCCTCCTGACTATAGTCCTACCACGAACTGTTCTTAGAACCCAAAAATATTCGAAGAACAAAAGCAATGTTCTTAGAACAGTAACCCGAGGTGTTAAAACAGGACAGTCTCCGCCAGAAATGTTCCAACATGTCGTGGTAGCATTTCTTGGTAGGGCTACAGGCGAGCCAGGACGCTTCGCCTCTGCTTGATTGATGTCTGAAGCGGTTTCTGTAATCTTCGAAGCCGGAGTACGGGGCCACATGCGAACCCTACCCCTACACCTCACGATTTCTGGGGGGGAGGGTGGGGTCCACTCCGTTCGGGAGCTCCCGAGCGAAGCGAACCCCACCCTCCCCCCCAGAAATCGTGGGGGGTAGGGGTAGGGTCCGCATGTGGCCCCCTACTGAGACCCAGCGCAGCGAAACAATATTGCAGCACCACGCCCACGAGCCCCAGACACCCTTACCCTGCGTCCCCCCCTCCCCCCCTCCCCCCTCCTCCCTCCTGGCTCCTCCCATCCTGGCTCTCCCTCATGCTCCATCCTCCTCCCTCCTCCTCCTCCCTCCTTGGCTCCCTCTCCTCCCTCCTCCCATCCTTCCCGTCTGGCTCTCCTCTCCTCCTCCCTCCTCTCTCCTTCTCCTCCTCCTCCTCCCTCCTCCTCCTCCTCCTCCTCCTCCTCCTCCTCCTCCTCCTCCTCCGCCTCCTCCCGCCTCCTCCTCCCTCCTCCCTCCTCCCTCCTCCCTCCTGGCTCCTCCCTCCTCCCTCCCTCCCTCCTGGCTTCCTCCCTCCTCCTCCCTCCTCCTACTCCTCCTCCTCCTCCTCCTCCTCCTCGCTCCTCCTCCTCCTCCTCCTCCTCCTCCTCCTCCTCCCCTCCTCCTCCTCCTCCTCCTCCCTCCTCCTCCTACCTCCTCCCTCCTCGCCTCCCTGGCTCCTCACTCCTCCTCCTCCCCTCCTGGCTCCTCCCGTCCTCTCCCTTCCTCCTCCTCCTCCTCCTCCTCCTCCTCCCCTCCTCCTCCCCTCCTCCTCCTCCTCCTCCTCCTCCTCCTCCTCCTCCTCGCTACTCCTCCTCCTCCTCCTCCCTCCTCCCTTCCCTCCTCCTCCTCCCTCCTCCCCTCCTGGCTCCTCCTCTCCTCCTCCCTCCTGCGAGCCGCGCCGCTCCGTGCGAGGGGGGCCCCCAGGCCCGAGACGGAACACGCCCACGCCTGGCCCGAAAACAACAAAAAATGGGGCGCCATGATCTCGGGAGGAGGGGATGTGGATGAGAGGAGGAGGGAGGAGGAGGGAGAGGAGGAGGAGGAGGAGGAGGAGGAGGAGAGGGGAGGAGGAGGAGGGGGAGGAGGAGGAGGATAGGAGTAGGAGGAGGAGGAGGAGGAGGAGGAGGAGGAGGAGGAGGAGGAGGAGGAGGAGGAGGAGGAGAGAGGAGGAGGAGGAGGGAGGAGGAGGAGGAGGAGGAGGAGGAGGAGCAGGAGCAGGAGCAGGATCTCGGGGACCCCTCTCCCTCCCCCTCTCCTGGCAGAGCTCTGCATATGCATCCCCCCTCGCCCTGATCGCGCCACGACAAGGGGGGGACTGGCATCAGCTGGGTAGTCGAAGCCAATCTGGCGCCAATCTGGAAGGCCCAATCTGGCAAACGGGGGCAATCTGGCGAGGGAGCCCACGCGAATCCAGCCTGGCGAATAACCCAAATCTTCCAATTTGGCCGGGCCAGATTGGCCCTTGGGGCCCAATCCAATCTGACAGTCTTGCCTTCGACTACCCAGATTAGGGGGGGACTGGCATCAGGGGGGGATGCATCGACCTGGAATCGGCGATGCGGCGCCGATAGATCGGCGAGAGGCCCGCGATAGCGAATCCGCACCTTCCTGGGCAGGTATAGGGCTATCGGACCCCTATCGGCGATCAATGGGCGATTGGGGGTCGATGCATTCCCCCCCTATGCCTATGCCTATGCTTAGGTCGAGCATGTCTCCCTACAGGCGGATTTTGGACAAAAAATTAGAAATACTCAAAACATATTCCAAATACTTTAAAAACAAATTGAGAAAATCGTCCCCGTATTATTTCTGTTGCCAATTTTTGAATATTCCTCCCGTCGAGGGACATGCCCGACTTAAGCCTATCCCCCCCTATCGTTGCCCTTGACGCACCCTCCCAAGGCTTCCTGGGCGCACTGGCGCCTTCCCGGCACGCTCTGCAGGGCCGCCGGGGATGCCCGAAATGGCGCCCACGACGGCCCAGGCAGGCCGCCAAGATGGCACAATATGAGGAGGAGAACAAACGCCATAAACATAAACTTCTGGCGCTCCGCGCGGGTTTCTTGTATTCGCGCTGGACCCCCGTCCCTGGGGCGCGGAGCACGCTTGGGGCGGCGCCGGAGGCGCCGCCTGGGGGGGCCCAGCGCGGATCCAAGAAATCCGCGCGGAGCGCCAAAAGTTTATGTTTGTGTGCTTTTCTCTTCTGTGAAATATGCCTTTGGTACGACCCGAGACGGCATAAAGGCCACGCAATCTGATTTCAAGACGGCCCAAGAGGCCCCCAATACGGCGCAAAAGGACTTCGAGAGGACCTCCAGGAAACCCCGAAGAGGTCAAATCGCCAAATTCCGATAAGTAGCCGAATGGGCTCTGTGGTCTCGCCCTGTCGGCCTTCCGTCAGCCCGAAAACAGCCCAAGAAACCTCCAGGATGGCTCCACAGGCACTCCTGAGACCCGCAAGGGTCGCCTTGGGGGTCTCTTGGGCCATCTTATTGGGCTTGGGTGTCCCAAAACCGTGTGGTGACAGACCCGGCGGCGACCTCGAATTCCGCAAAGACCTCACCGCATGATCCGTCACCACACGGTTTTGGGACCCTGGAGGCCCCGACCGCCCGAGACATCCTCGGAAAACGATCCAAGTCCCCAAACCGTGCGGTGACCCCAAACCCCCACCGACTCACCACACGGTGTGGTCACCACCCCGTTTGGGGGCCCCCGATGGGCCTGCTTGTGCCTTCGTGGGGCCGTCAAGCCTTCCGGGCACTACGGAACCCTCTTGGGCCGTGGCCCTCCCGGCAGAGCATCCTGGGCCGTCCTGGGGCCTGCTCGTGCCGTCGTGTGGCCGCCAGGCCCTCTGGGCACGACCACAACCCTCCCAGGCCGCGTGGGAGGAGGAGGAGGAGGAGGAGGAGGAGGAGGAGGAGGAGGAGGAGGAGGAGGAGATTTCCCCGAGATTTCCCCCCCAGGACGATGTCCCCAGGAGGAGGAGGATGAAGTCGGAGTCGGAGTCGGAAGCCTTGGCAGTTCGGTTGCCTCTGTCTCGTTACTGGGCAGAGGCTGCTCGCCTGATGCTCGAGCTTGGGTCTGCTGGCTGTTTCATGCGGCGTGGCAGAGGGATGCCTGCGGGACCCAATGGCTTGTCGAGCCTCACGGGCCCGCTTCGACACTGGACCGAAAATCCCTCCAACGCGTAAGGCACAGAACGGGTGGGAGGTTATCGCACGTTGGCGCATCCCTCCCACACTCGGGCGAGGTCAAATCGATTCCGAAAATATCGTGGCCTCTATACCTATAGCCGCTACAAATACTGTCGCACACTCCCCCCCCGCACTACCTCCCCCCATCCCGTCATCTCTGCTTGCCTGGTGGCCTACGCCAGTTAGGCGTTGAAATAATTCTGCTGCTCTCACACTGCCTGCTGCTGCCTGGCGCCTCAATCCTCGAATGTCTACTCCGTGCTCTGCCTCTGGCGCACGTACTTCTGCACTTGCCGCTCGAGCGCGGTCGGTGGCGGAGCCCCCACGATCGCGACGCCCCCAGTTGCCTGCATCGCCCCGTATATCTTGGCCCTGATCTGAAGGATGCTGAGCGGTTCCAGCTTGATCGGGCTCTCGGTGTTGCCCGCTCTGATCTTGTTGATCTCGTCTTCCGCGTGGCTGTTGAACGGGCTGAGGCCAAGCGGGTTGAGCATGATGTGTACCTTCCACCGCTCCTGTTGTCCGTTTTCCTGGTAGGCTTTCTTCACCCTCATGAACCTCACGAGGTCGGCGATCGGGTTGAACGGGATCACGTCCATGATCATGCTGAGCTTGCCCATGTCCTCCTTCAGGTGTGTCGGTAGATTCTCTGCTCGGCCCAAGGTGCCCAGGAACTCCGCTGCCACGTAGACGTGCGGGCTGCCCAGGTCCTTCTCTCCTGACTGGCTGCGCTCCGCGTATTTCCCGCCCGCCGCTGACCCCGCGTTGACTGCCGCGTGGTTGTTGCCGCCCACCAGGAAAAAGTCCCACGGGCTGCCTGAGATGGCCCTGATCTGCTGCGCGTTGTTCAGCGACAGTTTTCCGAGCGCGAGCATTTCCTCTCCGCTCGCCTCGGAGCCAACGTTCTTGCCATTCTGCCTCCCCGGGTCTCCACGGCGTGGTGACTTGGCCGCTGGCTGCCCGAGCTGTTCTCTTGATCCTCTCGGTCTCGACGCGAGGTTGAGCCCCCAGTTCTGCACCATCGGGTCCTGACGCGTTCAAGATGTTCGTGGAGCACGGTATGTTCCGCGGCACAATAGCCGCATACGTACGCAGGAAACTCAATGGGCCGAAACGCGAATGACGTGGAGCGTGTAGGGCAAGTGCGAGGAACTCTACGATCCATAGTAAGGCAGCGCCGCAGGCATGATTCTCTGGACGCAAACGCCGTGCGGCACCATGGGCACACGTTAGTAGTGATAAGCATCGAATGCATGTTTCTCATTCGATGTGCGTGCGCGATGTGCGCCGTGAGTCCTTTCAGTGTCTGAAACGTGCTTCCACATGTCGTACCGTCATCATTCTCATGCGTGCATATCCATTCGTCAGTCACCGTGCTGTGCTCGCTGTTCGTGCCGTCGTGCTGGTGCCGCTCTGTGTTGTGCTGCTGGTTCCCGCCTAAGTCCTCCGCCTCCAGTCCCACCAGCCTCCTGATACGCTGTAGTCTTTCTGAACCTGTTTGATTTAGAAGATATATGTTGTCGGATGCCTTTATATTGGCAAACGCAAAGGCGAGCTCGCGATCGGTGAAGATGCTGAGGATGTTTTCTCTGTCCTGCCAGGCCACGTCCAACGAGCTTTCGAGTCTGGCAAGCGCCGCTATGTCGTGTTTGCACTGCTTCGCCCAGGGCGTGCTGTGACAGGTAAGACGCCCACCTGAAGAAATCCTTGGTCGCCCAAGCTGGCGGTCAAGTTCGGTGGTGCCGAATATCGCCATGAGCACCTGCTGGTGGTTGTCTGGTTGACTGGCCATTGCCTGATACCACCGCAGGCGCTGCACACGTAGTTCCGACGCGGTATCGCACAAATTCCAATGCTCAAAAACCTGCCTGTTAGATAACGTCCGTATTATATTTCCATACTGCTGCTTAGCTCTACCATGCATCATACTTCTAAGGAGCTTTATAATCGTCGTGTCGAGCGCCTGGGTAAACTCTGGCGGCAACGCGAAGGCCGTCAATCCTGCGATGGCCGCGCTGTGCACGAAACAAAAAAATAATGTACGTAAGCGCCTGTAGTCCAGTGCCTGATGCCACACCGCACCTAAAGACCGCCAAGCCGCACGAGCCCCTCGGATACGGTTTTTTAGCTCAGTTCGCAACTTCCCGTCAAAACTGAGGATAGGGCCCAGGACACGGCTTCCCCGACAAGCATCACCCTGGAGAAAACGTTGCCTGGCGAGCTCCTTGGCTGTCTGGTAAGCCCCGTCTCCGCTGAGTGATATGAGGTGGTTTGTCTTGTCCGCGTTTAGCTGGTGCCCATTTTTGCCAATATGTGCTTGCAGTCTATATATGGCATGATTCAGTTGCTGCGCGATGTTCTTGCTGTTGTTAGGGTATGCATGTACATGTGGCCTAGTGACTTCGTCCACGAAAAGGCCTACTCCGATGTCGATTTTGCCCTGGTTCCCTGTGACCGAGGGCCCTCGAAGCCAACTGTAGCTGATGTCCGTGTTAGCTAGCTCGTTGTTCCAGCTCTCGACCGTGGGGGAATATATATCTACGAAGTCACCCGCCGCCATCGAATGCCCCATGGTAGTACCGACGTGTGGTAGTAGGTATATTCCCCCGTCTATCCCAGTAGCGTGCATGGTCGCCATGTCCACTGCTTGATCGAGCAACCCTATGTTCTCGCTACGTCCGTGCTGTGCATGATGTTCGTGCAATGCTTGTCGATGCGTGCATGCAAAAGCGTTCGTGCCGTCGAAATTCGAGATCGTGCGACTCAGCTTGCCGTCGCGACAGCGCCAGCACGCTGCAGACAGTGATATGATGCATCCCTCCCTTCTCCTCCCTCGAAGCCCTCCGCGAGCAAAGTGCGGCGGGTCAGGTCGAAGCGAAACTCGGTGCATGTGGCCGAAAAGCGACATTCCGAACGCGTCGAAGCAGTGCAAAACTCTCTGGCTCTTGATGCCCACTTTGCCGCCGTTCTTCGGCTGCGCAAATGGCTGAGAACGAAGCGAGGTGAGCGGAGCAAACCCTACAATGCGGATCAGCGCCAAAAGGTCATTGCATCTTCTGCTGAACGTTTCTGGTACATACTTTCGGCGCCTGGAAACCCGATACATCCGATAATCGATACGCATCCCAAGTGCCTCAGACAATACGCCCCAAGCAGGTCCTGCCCTCCGTTTAGGCGCACGCCTCAAATATGCGATCTGCCCGAGCCGATCTGTGCGAACAAGCTCGGTAAGCTCTGCGTGGGAGTGGAGGTGAGGAAGGAAACTGCGGTCCGATATCCAATCGTCCCAGTTCAAACGTGCACATCGCATTCCTCCGTCCTGGGGTTCCTGTGCCATTCCTGTTTTCCACTCGATAGTTGTCATCGTTTGTCTGGCAGAAAATAGGAACCTTGTTTTCCTGACCTTTTCCTGTTCCTGCTAGCGACGTCTTCAATCTGCACATCTCCGCCACGCGTCCTTTGCGCCGTGCTCTGCGGATCTGATCGACGAGGATGCTGTTTTTTTTTTTTTCTTCTATCTGCTGCTTTCTTCGAAGCTCCTGCATGCGACGCGACAGCTCCTTCAACTGCTGCTCGATGCGGTCGAACTCGCTGGAGCCGTTCCCCTCGAAGCTCTTGCCGTAGTTCTCCTCTCTCTCTCGGATGAGCTGCATCCTCTGCTCGCGCAACTGCTCGTAGTCGATGATGTTATTCTCTTGCTTGGGGAAATGCTCAATCATACTGTCTCTGATGCACGCTGATAACAAGTTCCACGCTGTTTGTACATCCCCATGGTCCCAGGTAGCTCGCCACTGGTCTTCTGGGATCATCTTTGTCTTTTCTTCGGCCTTCTCGAGAAATCCTTGCCTGCGGTATCCGTTCGAGCACGCTGTCATCATCGCATCACGGTTAGCTGGGGGCGTAAACTGTGCTTGATGGGCTCTGGTAATTCCAACGTCCATTTCCAGCAATACCGGTACGTGATCGTGTAGGTGTGTCGATACATACTTTTGCAGCCTTCTTCCAAGCCCTTGGAGCGCATTGAGCCTCTTGACGCGAGTGAGTGCCATCTGCGGCATGATGACGTGGTCAATCTTGCTGCGATGCATGCCCTGGAAGAAAGTCGCCCCTGATCTCCAGAACGTGTCTGCTACGGCCATGTGGTTCTCCGTAAGAAATTCTCGGATCGTGCCGGATACCTTTCCCTCTAGGGCGGGCTCCAGGATCCCCACCTCATCGGTCTCCTTTACGTATTTCCTGCCCGTCATGTCCGTCCTGACTCCGAACGTGCAGTTCAGGTCGCCTATGATGAGCGGGAGACAGTTGCTACCCATCGTGTCCATCTCCTGCTGGATCCAGTTCAGCGCCGCCTTCACCGTGTTCTGGAGTGTCTTCGCCGCGACTGCCTCTGGAGGAAGGTATCTTAGGAATATAGCCAACTTCGTGCTTCCCAAATGAATTCGTACCACGCCCAGTCGGCCCGATAGCCCGCGTGATTTGGGTGGTACTTGAATGCTATTCACTGTGCCCGTGAAACGCTTCCCGTACAGGAGGGCAAGCCCGCACGAACAATTCGAAACTTTACTCTTTTTCCAACCAAACTGAATGGCTCGATGATGCGGTAGTTGACACTGGGTGATATCGCTCTCGATGTGTGCTGCTTTACCAGTGCCTATGCAAACGACGATGTCGTTTGTCTCGGTGTACTCTGAGATCTCCTCGAGGCGCCCATAGTCGGCGCTCTGCACGTTATGAAAGGTAATCTTCATAGCCCAGAAAAGGAAGAAAAGTGTGCTCATGCTGGCTCTGGCCCGAGACGGTCCAACCCCGCTGCGCTGCCCTGGATGCGGTGCTCACATGGGGTTCGATGAGCAAGCGCGCGGTCGGAGCTGAGCGGTGTCCTGGGCCAGAGTTGTTCCTAGGAGGATGAAGGAGGAGGAGGAGGAGGAGGAGGAGGAGGAGGAGGAGGAGGAGGAGGAGGAGGAGTTGGGGGATCGAGGAGAAGGAGGTGGAGGATCGAGGAGGAGGAGGAGGAGGAGGATCGAGGAGGAGGAGGAGGGAGGAGGGAGGAGCCCCCGCGGCAAAGAATCTCATGGGCCGCCCCGGGGCCTGCTCGCGCCGTCCCTGGGCCGCCTAAGGGGCCCTCTCTGCAGGGAGGCACCCGGGGCGGACCCCCCGCAGGCGCCAGCCAGCCTATAGGAGCGCTCGACGGCCCCCAAGACGCCCCCACGTCGTCGTCGTCGTCGTCGTCGTCGTCGTCGTCGTCGTCGTCGTCGTCGTCGTCGTCGTCGTTGTGGTCGTCGTCGTCGTTGTCGTCGTCGTCGTCGTCGTCGTCGTCGTTGTGGTCGTCGTCGTCGTCGTCGGCATCGTTGTCGCCCCCCCTGCTCGCCCGCCTGGTGAAAGGGGCCACCACCCTCGTCGTGGTCGTCGTCGGAGGCCTCCAAGAGGCCCCCAGAGAGGAGAGAAAAAGAGGGAAGGGGGAATACGACGAGCATGAAGAGATACACCCCGACACGACGCAGAAGACCGTGCCACATGTAACGGCTCTCCCAAACCTCGGGACACGAGTCGGCCGCCACCCGGAGTGCTGGGCTGGCAGGGTGGTGAGACTTGCCGCAGGCAACTGGATGAGGTACTCATATGGCTGGGAGGACCCTGCCAGCAAAAACCTGTCATGCCAGTTGAACTCCTCGCCAGCACTGTCCGCAAGCCAGTGCCATGTGCAGGCCACGTAGTGGGTCACCAAGATCAGCAGAACGAGCAGTTTCGCGACGCCCGCCAGCGTCGTCACGGCCTCGGGCTCGGGCAGCAACCCGTCCACCCCTGTCCCCCCCCTCCTCCCCTGGAGGTGCTCTGCCTCGGGGCCTGCGGCCACCACTGCGCTTGTGCGCATCGCCTTTCCCGTGAACATCGGAACGCTGGCGAACTGACTCGGTAAAAAAAGACCATACGAAGCCAGTGGAACCGCTGGCAACCCAGCTGGGTGGCTAAGACACCAGTGCCAGCAGCACTGGAATGGCGTCAGAGTTCTACACAATAACAGAAGTGCCACCCAGATCAAGCGCGCAACTTCCGCACTGGAGCATGCAGAGACGGGTCCTGCATCTTGAAGCATTTCAAGGGGATTAGCTGTTCATCTCGAGTCTTTTCCGGACAGCCCCTGGGGCAGTGGACCGCCCATGGAGACCCAAAGCGGCGAGAAAACTCAGGAGCCCGTGCCCTCGGGTACGAGAACGGCGTCCATGCGCCGTACAGTGCCTTGATTCCTCTCAGGTCCCGCTCCAACGCGGTACAATGCATAGTGTTGTTCGGCCCGAGGGCCGAATAACTACAGTCGAGGCGTTGACCTAGGGAACCCCAAATAAGGAAAGAGGCCCCTAGTTTCCACAAGTTGAACTTCGATCTCGTATCGAAGCCCTAAGGAAAATCCAAGGCAAGCTGCGAAACAGTTAAGGAACACGGAGCCCCTCCCCAACGAGGAGGGCTCCTTCTTCAGCGCCCCGACTGTACCACCCCTGGGTCGAGGATCGACGACACCTCGGGAGACGCCAGCGCCGCACGCTGCACAGAAGCCGTCCGCGGCTCGAGACCTCTGGCCCGCGGCGCCAGAAGCACGGTCCGACGCGGCGGGCAGCGGCCAGGGCACTCCTTTCGGGTCGGGCGAAAGGGGGGGGTAGCAAAGGGGGGGGTTGAGAATCAGCTCACGTGGCTGACCTTCCCGGCGCCTCCCGGCGCCGGAGGCAACTGTGTATCGAGGAATGGGCCCCTCGGTGAGGCCGAAACCAGCTGCATGCAGCACATTTCGTACCCCCCCCCTTCCCAATCCCCCCCCGTTCGCCAGGCCCGATCCTCTGCAGGCGCAAGGGGGCAAGACGAAGCTAGGACCAGCACAGCATCGGGCAGGCTGGGTAGTCGAAGCCAATCTGGCAGGCCCAATCTGGCAAACGGGGGCAATCTGGCGAGTGAGCCAACGCGAATCCAGTCTGGCGAATAACCCAAATCATCCAGTTTGGCCAGGCCAGATTGGCCCTTGGGGCCCAATCCAATCTGACAGTCTGGCCTTCGACTACCCAGGCAAGGACACATCGGGGATCTCTGAGATCTGGCAGCTCTGGCGGCGGCATCGGGCACCCGCGGCCCTCCCTCCCTCGCCTCCTGCCCCCCCCTCCCCCCCTCCATCCTCCTCCCTCCTTCCCCCCTCTCCCCTTCCTCCTCCCTTCCTCCTCCCTCGTCCCTCCCTCCCTCCCTCTCTCCTCCCTCCTCCTCATCCCTCCTCCCCCTCACTTCCCTACTCCTCCCCCTCCTCCCTCCTTCTCTTCCGCCCCCTCTTCCTCCTCCTTCTCCTCCTCCTCCACTCCGCCTCCTCCTCCGCCCCTCCTCCTCCTCCGCCTCCTCCTCCTCCTCCTTCCTCCTCCTCTGTCAATTTGGGCAAACTCAGATAAGCTGGGATCGTAAGTGTCCGGTTCTCCTCCTCCCCTCCTCCTCCTCCTCCTCCATTCGACTCCCTCCAGACCCTCCCTCCCCTTTCCCACCCTCCCTCCCTCCATCCCTCCCTCCTCCTCCCGACCCGACCTCCCCCTCCCTCCCTCCCTCCCCCTCCTTCCCTCCCCCGACCTCCCTCCTCCACCTCTGGGCCCCGGCCAACACCCGCTAAAGACTGGCCCCTGCTCAGCCCAGCCTCGCCTCCTGGAGCCGCGACTGGCGGTTTCCGGGGCCCGGGCCGGGCCTCTGGAGGCCGAAATCCAGGAGAACCATGCGAGCCTCGGAAACGTCGGCGGCGAGCGAGGGGGGAAGTGAGGAGGTGAAAGTGTCGGGCTCGAGGTTCGAGGTCTTCGAGGGCGTTTTCGGCGGCTCTCGGCGGTTTTCCAGCCCCGTGGTGCGCTCCAGCAGCCGCGCCGCGCCGAGAGAGCGCTGCGGGGGGTGCCCGGGTCGCTCCGAGCGGCCATATAGGCGAGTCGAGCTATGACCCAAAAGCCACCAGGCGTCCGAGTGGGAGAAGGAAAAGGCCATCTCAGCAGGCGGCGGGGCCTCCTCCTCCTCCTCCTCCTCCTCCTCCTCTCCCACTTCCTCCTCCTCCTTCTCCTTCTTTTTTCTTGCGCAGGCTGCCGAGCGCACTCGCTCGTAGCGTCAGGGACGGCGGCAGCGGCCGCCGACAGCAAGAGGGGAGCGAGCCTCGGGCACCGTGCACGCCACGCTGAAGAGGGACGGCGAGTCTCGAGACCCCCTCAACCTCCAACTACACCTCCCATCATAAGCAGCCCCAACAGCAACATGTGGCGGACGGGAGCGAGGAGGCGCGAGTGCAGACCAGGCTGGCGTCGCAGGCTCCGCTGGCAGGCAGGCGAGCGAAACGGCGACAGGTAAAGGCCTAAATACGGCACTGCCGACGCGTGGCTCGAGAAAACAGCACAGGGATAGCACCAAGGCAAACAGCAATAGAACAGACAGGATGATGGGAGAAGCATGGGTGGCAAGACAATGAAAGAGAGGGAGGAAGGATCAGTGCAGCATTAGCAGGAAGACGGCTTCGGGACCAAAAGCCTGGAGGAACACTGGGTCCATGGGGCCTGGGTCACTCAAAACAAACAACACCTGCTCCTTGGTCCCTAGCCGAGTCCCAGAGCGCCGTGGACATGGGCTGCACGAAGAGCGAAGCGACGCTCCCCCAAGTCCCACAGCCTCATCCTCCACCTCAGGGCCCCCGAAACGAGGCTAGGGGCGCCACCGCCCTAAAGCCAGAGATGTGGCCAACACGGCCTCTGCAAGAGCAAGCGAAAGTTGTAGAGACCACGCACCTTGGGGCCTGGAGGGGTTCACTGGGGCCCCTGACAGATCCCGCTCGAAGTTGAAAACGCAATGAACACGCAAGACGGACAGGCCCTCAGGCACGCCTACTGCTGGTTGTGGGACCCGTCGCAGAAGTACTCGCCGCTGCTGGACTGCGTCGCGTAGTTCTGGTACAACTGCGAGAGCTACGGCAGCGCGGGCCGTAGGAGCGACCACAGCCACCGGGACCCCCAAAACGTAAGCTCCAAAAAGAAGCTGCAGCAGACAACGTAACTCAATGTTACCAGCAATCACCTGGTCGCGTAGCCGTGGGGTTAGTCGCGGTTCGCCCCACGGTGCAGTCGAGGAACGAAGTACGGCTCGGTCCCCAGCTCGACTAAGGTTGGCACCCAGAAGTTGTGGCCTGCCTCGAAGAACCGCTCGTTCGGCTTCTGTGAGGTTGGAAAGTGCTGCCGTACGCCTCCACGTGGTCAGCTTCGGGGCCGCAATAATACCTGCCACTTTGCCTTCAGACACCCCCTTCGTCAACTCGTCGACCTCCGAAGCTCCGAGCGACCATTGCACACGCTCCCCATCATCGTCACAAACAGTCTCGCGCTGAGAATGGACCGCTGCATGATGACGGGAGAGCAGCCGTACCCAGTTACAACAATCGCTCATATCTTCATTGTAGCACAACATGTGAACCTCATCGGCTGCCCCAGAGGATGTTCTTGTCATCCGTGGAAGGTCGTCGCCACGGGTCACCTGAACTGCGGGCGGTGGTAGAGGGCGATACGGATCGCCTTCGCCCCCCACCCCCCCCCCCCCCCGCCCACCCCCTCGTCCTCCCCAATGCTGGATACCTCCAACTCCATCAGCCTCCAACTCCATCGTTAGATTCATATCTCGACTTCTGGAAGACTTTGAGTCCGTGATGCCCTCGATGCGCCTGGCCCCGCTCGACAAGTAGATCGTCGTGACGTCGGAGATGAGCCTCAGCCTCATCGAGCAGGGGTGCGCGTTGTTCCAGCCATAGCAAATGGGTAATACAAAGTTGCTCCAAAATACGATAAAGAAAGCCATAGCAAACATCGGCTCCCAACCTTGCGCAAGTGTTTGATACGTAATGATCGATTGCCAAAGATTGCGCCGCATGCACCGCATTGGTTGCCCCACGCCGCTTTCTGTGCCAAGTCGATGTGGTTGTGCTCAAGCTGGCGGCGACGCCATGCTGCAACAGTGGCCACAGTCTCGCCACATGTGTAGCAACGATGCTTCAACTGCGGGGCTTCAGAGGGATGTTCAGGCCGGGCGTGTCCGATGCGACGGGGCCAACTTTGATGAGAAAGTCGATCCAACTCCAGCGGCAACCAGTGCTTCCATACGCGTTTGACAAGTAACCTAAACTCATGGGGAGCATCAGAAGCAAACTCAAACCATCGTCGTAACGTCCAGCCTTCAGTTCCACCTTTGATGTTAAACTTGCCCAGCCATCGAAAGTCTTCAGGTATCAACGATGTCCAGGAATCATTTTGCAAAGCCATCATATCGACCAGGAAGAACAACGCCGACGGTGCTGGGGTAAATAGTGTTCAAAAATATGTAAGCCGCCTCCTTCTGATAGCATGCTCAATTCCAACCCGCTTTGCCAAACACAATACCTGGGCATCCAGCATGTAGTCGTTCGTCTCTGCATGGTGCTGCTTCCCGACCGCCGTGCGGCATGAGCGAAGCCTAGGGGGCTCCAGAGCCTTCTTCTGGGATTGCCGCATACCGTGCCAGACCTCAATAAGATATAGAAGATGCACGTTGGCGAGAACACCGCAGAGGTTTACCTTAGCAGCTGGCGACAGCCGATGCAACCGAGCCGTCATCCTTCGAATCGGGTCCAGAGCCGTCTTCTGTTTGCTGGTAGCCAGGGCTATTCGTGGCCCGAGCGACGCCTCCTCGTCCACCATGGTCCCCAGGTACATGTAGTCCCTCACAAGATGAGCTTCAACGTGCCACTCTGGCGTCACGATCTTGGCGTTGGGAAAGCTTTGCAAACGAAGAGTAAGATCCCGAGCGCCAACGCCAGCTGGAATGATCATAACACTGCTCTTGTGTCGCTGGCAATTCACAGCGAAGCCGTGGGTGACCATGTGCTTGTGAACACAATCGACTGCCAGGCCCGCTGTGTTAACTAGAGTCCGTCGTCTACGAAGGGAACGTCCAGAAGCGTAGGGAGGGCAAGCCCTGACGAAAAAGTCGCACTACCAGCAGGAACAGTAAGTTCGAGGGATAGACCAAACTGGGAGAGCTCCGCGTCGATAGCCTTCAATGGTTTTACGAGGGAAAGGTTGAAGATCGCATCGGCTAACGGACTACCTGGTCCCGAGCCCCGACGGGACCTCGCCGCATCTTGGCCGTCTTGCCCAGCCGTGCCAAAGTGAGTGTCACGGTGTCCTTCTATGGGGAGTGCTAGCAGATGCGGTTGGCCCCCCGATGTACTAACGCTCCTGGCTGTGACAAGATGAATTCGAGCATCGGTAGCAAGGCGATCGGGATGTCGTGGCTGTGCAGAATATATTCTCGATCATCGTCGTCATTGCACGTTGGTAAGACCAGGGAGCGAATGGCATAATAGAAAGCCGCTTTCAAGTCAATGAAATACAGGATGGCAGTCTTACCTACTGTCTTGCATGCCTGGATGAAGGTGGTCATCAAGCGAAGCAACTGCGCAGGCCCTC
The DNA here is from genome assembly GCA_963575745.1 of Prorocentrum cordatum. Classification (NCBI taxonomy): domain Eukaryota; class Dinophyceae; order Prorocentrales; family Prorocentraceae; genus Prorocentrum; species Prorocentrum cordatum. Next base: position 3,499 of record CAUYUJ010008543.1, on the reverse strand, counting down.
TCTGCGATCTGCCACCGCATTTAGTATCCTTGAGCAGGAGGTGCAGGTATTGCGCCAGCTGATCACGAAGTAAGCGATGCCAACACTTGCTGATACTTCCATTGAGAAGGATAGATCGGTAATTGTCCAAGCAAGTCGGGGATCCTTTTCCTTTGTAGAGGGGAAAGACTACGCCATGCTTCCATGCCAAGGCCCCCTGTTGGTGTATGCTCGTATTGACAAAGATTGGGGCATAGTGTCGTGCCATAGCTGCGGAATGGGCTGTCAATAAGTAGCCCGACATCTGGTCCTGACCAGGGGCCTCGCGCCGCTTCACACCCTGAAAGAGCCTGCCAACTCTGAAAGGTCTAGGAATGAGATCAACTTGAAGATTGTCGATCAACAAATCATGATGAAGCCGCTGGTTGTACAACCTTGCCAAGTGCGTCGTTTGCACCACCTCCACGTCCTCAATAAGAGCGAAATGCTGGATAACCGCAGTCGCTTCCTGCTTGTCACTCTCGAATGCGTGGCCTTGGCTATCCGTTCGGTGGGCGCTTCTGCTGGTCCTTCCAGGTCGGCCTCCAAAGCGCAGTAGTATCTTCAAAAGAGGCCACTCATGGTTAACATCCCCGCGCGTAGCGCAATCCTCCATCTCTGCACCAATACGCTCAAGGTGCTGCACTCGATCATGGTGAGTAGCAGTCTTTACCAGCTTGCCTGTCGTGTACAAGAACTTTCGCAGGTGGCCAATAAACATTGTATCTGTCAACATTGGATCATATCTTTTTGCGCTGCAAAGAAGACGTAAACGACGAACGTATTGTGCCCAGGGCTTGTCACCAGCTGGGTGAAATAGTAGATCTTCGAGATGAGTGAGTAATAATGCCCATGGTGCCGTCGAAGTGCCAATGCTAGGTGTTCTTGTGGCTTTGGCCACATAGCGTCGTAGTCGTATCAATTCCATCGAAGAACTCGTAATGTAAGGCTGGATAGGTGTCAGCCGCCCAGCTCCATAGCAGTTGGCAGCTACCTCGCGGATCATGGTGTCCGTCACCTGCTGGTGGTTGTTTACGTCTAGAGCCCACGGCGGTAGCGATCGCGATGATAATTCTGCCTCGAATCTACTTCTGCATTCATATCTTGAAGTTTAACTTGGTCCAATCCAAATCGTGCCTGCCCCTTCTCGGTCTTGCGGACAATCGTGTGCTTGAACGTAGCCATTACAAGTAGATGGCCAGTGGTATCCGTATAAGCGTCCAGGGAGTAGTCAATCTGGCATGATGCGCAATGCCCATGGAAAGCGCCATTGGCGATCACGTGGTCGTTTTTTTGTGCAAAGTGCCAGCGCTGCTGATATGCGTATGTCCTGACGCTTCTTCGTAGAACGTGGATTCCACAGACAACTCATGGTCCAAGGTAATATGCCTCATTAGGTGCCCTGGGAGATCGTCTTCATCAGGCGTGCAGTCTTCCTTGAGGAAATCCCCAATGCCGTTGTGGCTGCCCTGTCGTAGTGTAACACGAGGCCGCTGGCCTAAGTGCGCATTGAGGTCACCTAGAATCAAGGTCGGAGGCCATTTCGATAGAAATTCAGCAAAACGGCTCCACCAGTTCTTGTAGTCTAATGTAGGGTGCCCCAAGTTGACGGCGTGGGCTATGTAGACAATCTCGTGCACATCAAAAATCCGCACCTTGCAAATAAGCAGACGCTCGCTGGAATGGAGTACTCGGACGTCGGACGTCTTAAAGCATCTTGGCCCAGAGGGGCCAATCCCATACGGCTGCACAGTGTCAAGTAACAGCGCACATCCAAGGTTCCGCTTCCCGCCTGCCCCGATAACCATGTGGCCGTCAAGGATCGCGGCATCTACTGGCGCGGGTGCTTCTTGGCATCCTACAATGCGCAGCCCCTGCTCGCGGAACTGGCACCGAAGAAGTTGAGCGCGCAACGGTTGTACAGGGACTCCTGTATCGCCCATGGCCGCTCGTTGGCAGTTGAACGTGGTCACCTTGATGTCGAGCTGGTACTTTCGAGAAATTGTAGCCTGCCTGGGTTTGTCGTGAAAAGCAAATTGTTGCACCTTCGGGTATGCGTGGAGACCACCACTACTTGCAGGGGGATACGCCTGGCGACCAGGATGGTGCGGGTCGCGTAAGAAAGCCCATTGCGTACCGATCTCGTGTTCCATGTTCTGCGCGATCGGCTGAGGTAAGGGTGGCGGCGGTCTCGTTTTCGCACTCTTAGCTAGTACATCGCATAGCTCATTCCACGGGCTGCCTTCATGGCCTCCAGTGTGAGTAAGCCGTAGTGGTCGCACGCGAGATGCGTCTGCGTACACCAGCGCAGTGAGCTCAGTCAAGCTGCCCCTCTGCGAAAGCCCTGAAGCTGTAGTCGTCAAGGCGGGGAGGCAGTCGCAGATAATCCCCACGGGGGTCTGCCACGAGATCAGCAGGGAGTAGAGGGCAGCCCACAGCAAGCCTGCCGTCTCGACTGCGACGCTGGATATGGCCTTGTCGGGGATGCCGTAGTTCACGCAACTCTTCAAGAACGAGCTGAAACAAAACCTTCGAAACACTCAGACTCGGCGCTGCCCGAAATGACTGCGCACGCCCACGCACTTTGGCCAGGGTCGTCGCCCCAGTACGAGCCGTCGCAAAACATGGCATAGTGCTCCACTGGCGACACATGGGGCGTCGCGTAGCAGAGGGCCAGAGAAGCATGCTGATGCAATGCCAAACCAGCAAGGTCACGCCGTAGCCTGATGTGCCAACCCTGTTGAACATGAACAACAGAAACTGGCAGCGGCATGTTGCACCGCACCGTAGGTAGGTGAGTTCCACTTAGCTCATCATCCTGGCCGCGTCGCTCGGCAACTGGCGAAGGAGAGAGAAGGTCGATGGCGTCGGAGTCCGTGCTGACCGAGACCATGCAATGATGGTGAAATACGTGCCGTTTCGCGGTGAGCAACATGTACTCGGGTCGGTAAATTACTAGGACTGTATGAAAGAAAGTGCCGCCTGGTCCCAGTCGCTCTAGACGTAGGCGGCGTAGGCGCACTTATGAATGCTGCTTGGCTGTCTGGCGCGCTGCCCCACTGCGCTCCAGCCGCAAAAGGCACAGTGGGGCTGCGCTCCCCTAAGGGAGCTGCTGCACCTGATCTTGACCGGGTAGAGCGCCATCATCTCCATCATCGCGTACACTATCTTCCTCGGGATCAGCAGATGGAGCCCTCTCAGCGGACGATCTGCCAGGGGATGCCCTGGGTGTAGATCCATCGCCTAGAAGAGTGGCCACTTCACCTCGTGAACCATGACGTCGGGTAAGACTTGAGCTGGCGTGGCCAGGTCGCAAAGGACTTTCACTTGCACGCGACGTCTTCCTTGGTGGAGTCTTGTGTATAGTGTTTCTGGCCGTGGCCTCTGCTGCCGAAGAATCCCCAAGTCCCTCGGCATCTGCTTCTTCCCCCGTGAGGTAGTCATGTCTGGCAACATGGTCACGCTGAACCTCCAGAGACTG
>CAUYUJ010008542.1:27500-39483 GCA_963575745.1 Prorocentrum cordatum | reverse complement strand
AGGAGGAGGAGGAGGAGGGGGAGGGGGAGGGGGAGGAGGAGGGGGAGGAGGCCTGGACATTGGCACCAACACCAGCACAGGGGGCTTGCCTCCACATGGGGAAGATGATCCTACATTTCGGTGTTGGTGGTAACATTTCGGTCACCATGGAAGCCAGAACATTACCACCATCGCCGAGATCGGGATCGTCTTCCCTCGGTGGAGGCACACCGCCGATCTTGGTGTTGGTGTCAACCTGTCGGCCTGCGAACAAAAAGGCTCGCGATGGCGAAGCCCTCGACGCCATCTTGATGCGGCATTCTCCCGAGCCGGATCGATCGTCGAAGGCGCCTGGGGCCCGCATCGAAGCACCTGGGGCCCGCCGTTGTTTTCCCACGCCTCCTGGATTTGACAGTCTTCCTCCCTCTGGCCAGCTTCCGGGCCGTAGCTCAGGCCGCAGGCGCCGTCGGGGGCGACTCCGGGCTGCCTGGAAAAGGAGGCCCCGGACGAGGCGCAGCTGGTGGAGAAGCAACTCCGAATGCCTCCGAGAGATGTTGGCCAGCGTGGGCCCCGAACTGGATGTTCCTAGCACCATGTGCTATTCAATCGATGTGGGGCAATGTACACCACGCGAAATGCTTAAGAAATCATGGGTTAAGAAATTCATGGTCTCAGAACTTGACTAAAAACCCAACATTTCTATCAAAATCATAGGATTTACATTGAAACATTAAGAATAATCGAGACTCTGGCCGAAAACTTAAGTTTTCTTAAGCATCGCCTAGGGTGTATGTGGTGGACTCAATGTGGTGCAATTCGCATGGCTGAACTTTCCATTGTCAAGTGCACCGCTCGCGCAATCGTCCCTCCCACCCACCCGCAGCATGGTCTGCAAAACCCACGCGGCGGCGATTGCGATGACTCTTTGGCGCTGGCTGGCGCATCGCTGCGGCCGCACTGGCGCGCGCAGGCTCGCGCGCAGAGCGGCCAGCTAGTTTGGCGCGACCGACGCGGCCGCAGTGGCGCGATCAGTGTTGTGCTAATCTATATACGATGGGGGTATTGGATAAGGAACCCTTAGATAAGAAATCCACGGCATGGATGACGGTGGAACTCCACTCGAAGCTTGGCCATGGATATCACCGCCGCCCTCATCAGATAGGGATTCCTCCAGGGTCTGCAGCCTCCTGGGCGCATTCCTTAACTAAAGCCCCCCACCGTATTGCGATTTATGTTGTGCAGTTTATCTGGTACAATCAAGCGACGGCGACGGGTGGCGACGAGGCGGCGACAGGCGGCGACGGCGACAACATAGCCGCTAGACCGCTACACTGGCTCAGACGGAGGGCGGCGACGAGGCGACGGCGACGACATAGCCGCCAGACCGCCACACTGGCCCAGACGACGGGCGGCGACGAGGCGGCGACGGGGCGGCGACGGCGACAGCACAGTCGCCAGACCGCCACACCTGCCGAACTCGTTCGAACAGGCATAGGACCCCCTGAGTGCAAGCACTGGTTGGGGAAACATCGGAACGCGCGAAAACCGTCGGGAACCTCCGGAAAATGTACCTAAGTCGGGCCTGTCCCCCTACAGGCGGCGAAATAAAACAAATAGTCAAACAATACCCAAAAATGGTGAAGCATAATCACAAAATCGTCCCCCGACTATTTTTTGACTGGACTATTTTTGGATATCCCTCCTGTAGAGGGACAGGCCCGACTTAAATATACTGCCCCCGCAGCTGGTGGCGAGGGGGCGCGCCTGCGCTGGGCCAGCGACCGGCACGCTGCTGGTGCGGCGGGTGCAAGGGCCCCTGTACGAGGCGGCCCCGCACCCGCCCGACCGCAGCCACACTCCCCAAGAAGAGGGAAACGTCACCATGACGACCCCAGCGAAACCCTGGGGCCACCTCTTCCTCCTCCCAGTCCTCCTCCTCCTCCCCCCCCCCCCCCCCACACCCTCCCCCCCCCCCCCCTCCACCCCCTCCCCCCCTCTCCTCCCTTCTCCTCCCCCTCCTCCTTTTCTCCTCTCACCCTCCTCCTCCTCCTCCTCCTCTTCCTCCTCCTCCTCCTCCTCCTCCTCCTCCTCCTCCTCCTCCCCCTCCTCCCCCTCCTCCTCCGACCCCATCTAGGAGGCCCAGATACTTGCTGCCCGCCTCCGCGCCAGGCGGACTGTGGATCCGGGGCGCGCAAACATGGACTAGCGATCCATGGATTTGGCGCGCGCGGTCGGGGGAGGTGCCCTCCCCAAAATGTGGTCGGTGCCGCCTCGCTCGGCGGCGGAAGTCCGCGATTCCCGATGGAAACGGGACCCGTCGTCAATCCACGCCCCCTTGATCCATGTTTGCGATCGCCTGGAAGAAGAGGGGAACGTCACCATGACGACCCCAGCGAAACCCTGAGCACGCAGACGTAGGCGAGAGGGCCTCGAGCGCCGCACCCCTCGGGGCCCGGACCGCGGGGCCGAGCCGAAGCCGCGTCGGAGCCAGCGCGGGCTGGATGCTTGCTATCCCGCCTCCGCGTCAGGCGGCGGCCACTGCGAAACAGAGCCCCCTGGGGCCACCTCGGGGCCAGCGGGGGGCGAGCACTTTAGAGAACTCCTAGATGGGGTCGGAGTAGATGGGGTCGGAGGATCGCGCCGCATCGCCGATACATCGGCGATGCATCGGTGATGCATCGGCGATGCATCGGCGGTGCACTGGCGATGCATCGTCGAGGTGGGCGATGCATCGGCAATGTCGACTTACAGCAAATCGGGCTCCGCATCGCGCCGCATCGCCGATGCATCGGCGATGCGGCGCGATCCTCCGACACCATCTAATTCACGTCCCCGCAGTTCCTCTGCCTCCTCCCCTCCCTCCTCCTCCCTCCCTCCTCCGCCCCCCTACTCCATCCTCCTCTCCTCTCACTCCTCCTTCCTCCTCCTCCTCCTCCTCCTCCTCCTCCTCCTCCTTCTCCTCCTCCTCCTCCGACCCCATGGAGGCTCAGATACTTGCCGCCCGCCTCCGCGCCAGGCGGACCGTGGATCCCTCGCAGCCGCGGGGGCAGGCTGACCCCCGCCGACGGCGTGAGCCGCCGCTCCCGCGGGAGCGGCTCGAGCCACGAGCCCGAGCTCTGGCAGAAACCCCTGGAGGCTCACAAGACGGACATTCTCCAAGCCGAGGGGCCCCGTCTCGGCTGCAGATTCCTACTCCCCCGCAAAAGCTCCGGCTTGGGGGGCAGAATGAGGCCCCAGCGACCTCGGACATGGGCCTCGGACCTCGGAGTCCGCACCGAGACCTGGAGGAGAACAAGGGGGTGAGGAGGCGAAGACGGAGAAGCAGGAAGAGTGGGAAGGGAGGATAAGGACCAGCCGGAGGAGGACAAGAAGGGGGAGGAGGAGGAGGAGGAGGAGGAGGAGGAGGAGGAGGAGGAGGAGGAGGAGGAGGAGAACGAGAAGGGACGAGCAGGAGGGGGGAGAGGGAGGACGGGCAGGCAGAGGAGGGCAGCAGACGAGGAGGGAGGGAGACGGCAGCAGCAGAGCAGAGAGGAGAGGGAGCAGGAGGAGAATGGGAGGTCCTCCTCCTCCTCATCCTCCTTTTCCTCCTCCGCCTCCGCTCATCTACCTCCTCCTCCTCCTCCTCTTCCCCCCCCCTCCTCCTCCTCCCCCTCCCCCTCACATGAGGCTCGCTCCGCCTCCCCCCCTCCCGTGATGGAGGGAGGAGGGGGGCATCGCGCGCAAGCGTCACACTTGTCTTGCATACCCCGTTCGCCTTGCGGCTCGATCAGGAGGAGGAGGAGGAGGAGGAGGAGGAGGAGGAGGAGGAGGAGGAGGAAGAGCAGGAGCAGCAGCAGGAGGAGAACCAAGGGCTCCCGGGAGCACCGGAGGCCCCCGGCGGGCCGCCCGGGGGCCTCGGCGTCCGTCGCGGGCGGGGCCGCGGCGCGGCGGAGCTCCGCCCGCCGCCGCTCCGCCGAGCGCATGTGCGCCTGCAGCTGGGCAACGCCCGCCTGCGCCGCGCGCTCCACCTCGCCGCCGCCGACGACGACGGCGACGGCGACGGCGACGGCGACGGCGACGGCGACGGCGACGACGGCGACGACGGCGACGGCGACGGCGACGGCGACGGCGGCGACGACGGCGGCGACGGACGGCGGAGGCGGACGACGGCGGCGGCGGCCCCAGGTGCGACCACGGCAGCGGGGTCGACGATGGCACACCACGACAGCAGCGGCGACAACGACGGCGACGGCAGCAGCAGCAGCGGCGGCGACCTCGGCCCTCCGGGCCAGAGCCGCAGATATGATGTCCTGCACCTCGGCGTCGCCCGAGGTGCTGAGGCCCTCCGCGCGGCCGAGGGCCTCCTGCGCCGCCGCCACCTTTGCCGACACGTCGGCGTCGTCGTCGCCCGCGTTCTGCGCGAGGAGCTTCTGGACCTGGTCCTGGATCGCCTTGAACAGGGCGGCGGTAGAGGCCCCGCGCCTCTTGACGACGCCGACGACGACGTCGCCGAGTAGTTACCGACTGACGACCGACGACGCGACGGCGGACGACAGAGGGCAGCACCGAGCAGTGCCTCTTGACGCTGCCGAGGAGCCCCGTCAGGCTCTTCGAGCCAAGCCGCAGCTCGTCGAGCAGGTGCTTGCGGATGGCCGCCTCCTTTGGCCCACGGCCGCGGCCCCCCTTTCCTGTTGGTGCTCCTCCGCTGCGTTCGCTGCGGTTGCTCTCACTGCTGCCTGCAGCTCGCTGCACCAGCTCCTGGCTCTGCTCCTTCCACTGCCACTCCTGCCCCCGACGCTGCACCTCTTCCCCACCCTCCTCCGCTTCCTGCTCTTGCCTTTTGCTGCTTCATCTCCTCCTCCTCCTCCTCCTCCTCCTCCTCCTCCTCCTCTTCCATCTCCTCGTCGTCCTCCTCATCATCCTCCTCGTCCTCCTCCTGCTCCCTCTTCCTAGATCTTCCTAGCCTTCTCCTCCTGGTGATGCTCCTCCTCCCCTGCAGGAGCAGGAAACCGAGGAGGGGGGGGGGAAGGGAGGCGTGCGAACGAAGACCCAGACCTCCGACGACTCGCTGCCCTCGAGTCGCCAGCCCCTGGACCTCCGGACCCCATTTGCTGGGGCAGGGGCCCGTCCCAGGGCGCTCTCGCTTTGAAGGGGCCCAGGGGCACACACATAAATACACACATAAAGCCCAGGATTCCCGATATTTCCCCATATGTTCTGGGCTTCCGCCTTCCGCCCTACTTCCCATATTTTCCCATATTTTCGTGGGAATCGACGATTAATTGTGTGTTTTTTTCCCTCCTGACGCGCTTGTCGGCCCCAGGCCTGGGAACGCCCCCCCCCCACCCCCCTCCAGAGAGGCCGAGCCTCGCGAAAAAACCCTTCCGTCCGGGGACGGCGACGGCGATGCCCGGCTGGTCTTGGGGCAGGCCCCCGTGGTCCGAATCGGATCGGTCGGATCAGAATGGACCCTGCCTTGTCGCGCACCGATGCAGAGCTCGATCTTCGATGCAGCTCTCCTCCTACATATTAGTCTACTCTTCTCGATCTTCTGCATCCTCCTCCTCTTCCTCTCCTCCTCCTCCTCTCCTCCTTCCTAGCTCTATGCCTCCTTCTCTCTTTCTCTTTCTCTTTCTCTTTCTCTTTCTCCTCTACTCCTGTCTCCTCCTATATTTCCTCCTCCTCTCCCTCCTCCTCATCCTCCTCCATCTCCCCCCTCCTCCTTCCCCCACTCCTCTCCTCCTCCCTCTCACTCCTCCCTTCTCCTCCTCCTCTCCCTCCCTCCTCCTCCCTCCCCTCCCTCCGTCCCTCCCTTCCTCCTCCCTCCCTCCTTCCCTTCCTCTCCTTCCCTCCTCCCCCCCCTCCTCTTCCTCCTCTTCCGGAGGCCTCCAGAGGTCCTATGGAGGTCCCCCGAGGCCCCTGGAGGCCCAATGGAAAGCCTCCAGGAAACCCCAGAGGGCCAACAATGTGATGCAAGAGTACGCAAGAAGCCTGATGCTCGATCCTCGGACCTCGATCCTCGAACTTGACCCTCGGTCCAAAAAACAATGCCCAAGTCTATTTCATCACCCCGGGCTCTCACGTTGAAGACGTCATGGCTTCGCAGCAGCTTGCCAGCAACTTCGTGTTTACATGGTGTGTGGCACTGCAACGTTTGTCCACCAGCGTTTTTCCCGCCAACAATGGGCATCCGAAGTATATAATTTCACGCAACACGTGCAATGCCAATTCCATCGTCAGTTTGCCCTCCTCCCCTTCCTCCTCCCCTCCCCTCCCCCGCATCCCCTCCCCCTCTCCCCCTCTCCCTGGTCATGGCCGAACGTGCCAACAGGCGCAACTCGTTTTGCCATTGCCTACGGCAAGTTCGTATCGTGCCGGCTTCGGCGTTGGTTTCCGACACCGCGGGGATCGTGCAACACTGAACGGTCGGCCGTTTCCGAAACATCAAATCGTTCAACATCGACCGACTCTGGGTCGCCGGCGGCGTCCAACGTTGAACGCTAGCGGCGGCGGCGCCGCCAGTCGATACGACGCGAACCTGGCGCATGCGTTATCTCGGGTGCACGGTTTTGTGTGTGTGTGTGTGTGCGTTGTGTGTTGTGTGGGTTGTGTGGGTTGTGTGTTGTGTGTTGTGTGTTGTGTGTTGTGTTGTGTGTTGAGTTTGTGTATGTGCGTGTGTGTTGTGTGAGACGGTGTGTGTCGTGTGACTGTGTGTGACTGTGTGTGTGTGACAGTGTGTGTGGCTGTGTGTGCGTCTCCGCTTGTGGGGCGCGCGCGGCCTCCACACGCAATGGGGCCTGGGAAGGGGGAGGGGGGAGCGGAGGGGGAGGAGGAAGAATCGGAATCGGAATCGGAACAGACGCGAAACGTCGCTTACAAGCAAGCCTCTTTTTGGCGAGCACGCACGGCACACGCGCACGCACGCGCACACACAAGAGACAAGACAACATACATAACTCTTATGCAACAGTGTGTTCACCTTATTTCGTGTCCCTCCACAAAATAAGCAAAAGAGCTGGAGAATCGTGATGCATCAACAAAGTGTTCACCCTGTATCAGAAAATGCCAGCGCCCTGCAACTTTGTTCTCCGGTCTGCAATGACAAGCAATACACATAACAGAACCGAGACTGCCTGATCAAGTTCCTCCACTGAGTAAGCACCCGCGCAACTACCGAAGGCCACAACAAAATGTCGCAACGAAAACGTGATGTGCACCTCTCTCACGGTCACTGCTGCTTGCACTTTTCATCTGGAGGGGTTGTGGACTTTGGCGGATGCGAGACGGGTCTCGAAGGAGGCGGACCTGGAGATCCCGTCACTTGGTTCTTCGCGGAAGGGACATATGGCGAAAGCGGGATGGCCGTCCGACTGCCAGCAGCTCCTCTTGTGCGCCCCGGAGAAGCGCCGCCAGCGACCCGTGGCTCCCGCTGAAAGGCACCCGCCGCGACCGCGGGGCCTTTGCTGGGAGCGGAGGGCACGCCGAGCATCACTTCCACTCTCTCCTCCGACTCCCCCTACACGGCGGCGCTCGCCGACATCCTGGGAGGTTCTCCATGGGCTGCCGCAGGAGCGTCCACGGGGACTGCCGCCTCCACCCCGCCGCTCGCCTCCCCCGCCTTGCCATCCCTCCCCAGGGCGGTCATCCCCCGTAGGAGCCCTGTTGGGGCTGTGGGAGGCTGGGGGGCCGAGGCATCGCCATCAGCAGCGCCGAGCTCCACGATCGCCGCCTGCGGCGCGAAGGACGTTGGCCAGGGCCTCCCCCAACAGGGTCGGGCGGCAGCCCCTGTGCCCCATGGCGTGGGGCGCACGTAGGAGCGCCTGCGCCGCGCGAAACTGCGCCCGCGCTGCCTGCGCCCTCCGCTCCGCAACCGAGCGCCGGGGACGACCAGCGGCGCGCCGGGGCGGCTCCATGCCGGGCGCGGGCGAAGGGCGAAGGGAGGGGAGAGGGAGAGAGAGGGGGGGGGCAGCGGCGTGGGCCGCCTGGCGCGGGCTCGCGAACCCGCGGGGGTTGGGCCCGAGCTGGCGCTTGAAGGAGGAGGAGGAGGAGGAGGAGGAGGAGGAGGAGGAGGAGGAGGAGCAGTAGGAGGAGGAGCAGGAGGAGGAGGAGGAGGAGGAGGAGGAGGAGGAGGAGGAGGAGGAGGAGGACCAGCAGGGGGAGAGGCACTTGCGCCTTCCAATTTGGCGAGTGTGAACACCAGCCGCGCCGTCTTGCCACGAGGCCGCCAACGCGTAAGGCACAAACCTCCCCCACACGTGGAGGAAGATGACAAGGGCAACACCCGCTGAGACGAGCGACATCCTGATCACGAAGGGTGCTTTCACACTATGCAATAGTTAGTTTCCGCGACGACTTTAGCGACGCGCGCCAAACAGGGGCCCCTCCGATTGCCTGGGCAACGCGCGCGTACAATTGCTTTTTTTGTCGGCCAACAGGTGTTGCATACACTCCCGTCGCCCCGCAGCTCCTCGCACCTGTGCTGTCCACTTTCAAGAGAGCGCGAGGTGGGCGCATTGGCTACTCAGCACCAGGAAGCGAGCGCGAAACTCATCGTCATCAACGCTGCAAAAGTCGGCGGCGTCCTCAACAAGCATGCCAGCGGGAGACCGCCATGCAGAGATGATCCAACTTCGAGGTCCTGGAGCCTGTCGAGATCTGCCTGCAACTGCTTGGCCCACGGGTTGACAGCGTCGGCCACTCTTCCCTCCGATGCAAGATCGGGTCGTCGAAGCGAATCCCACCGAACACGACCGACGCGAACTGGGCATTATCGCTGTTGTGCGCGACGAGGTTTCGGAGCCACTTAAGTATGCGTGTCTGGAGTTCCAAAAACAGAGGGGCCATCCTGAACTTCCGAAGCACCTCCAAGCGAAGCTCTACCCGAACGCGCTGCGCCCCAGAATCCCAAGGCGAGGTGCCCGTGAGGACCGCCCTGCACTTGGCATCTATGTAGCTCTGAAGGTCCCTCAGCCCCCCCTCGCGCAGGGGCCCAGGCCCATGCGCAACGACCTCCATCCCCGACAGCGCCGCGTTCACCAAGGGCCCCCTTGACCATCGTTCTCTTGATGCTGAAGGGCGCATCCGGATACCAAGAAGGGCCCGCGCTGTGAAGCGCCGCCTTCAGCGCACTCATTCGCCGGTGAATCTCTGGCCCTGGGGCGGAGGTCGCCGCCTGCAATCCGCCTGGGTATCTGCGGCGATGAAGGGCGCGGCCATCAACTCCACCGATCTGGCCCCTGCAGAACTGGCGCTGTGCATTCTGGGCCCACCGCCCGCAAAGATAATGCGTTTTCTTGCCTGTCCTTGCGTTGCCCTGCCCCCACCCGGTTGGGGCCCTCGCCTGTCGCGTCGTTCTCGAGCTGCCCCCCCTCGCAATCGTCGTCGCGATGCCCCCCCCCCCCTCCCCCAACATTCTGTCGGCCACGTCGTCGACGCGGCTAGTCGTCGCGAACCGCTCACTCCACTCGTCACCCCGAAGCAGAAATGAAGAAGGCCGCAATATCTACTGGCATCGCCATGCAGTGCGGGCGCGGCCGCAAGAAACCCTCGCAAGAAACCCAGCCCTGAAAATCCGCGCGCGAGGTGCACCCCAGGGGAAACCCAAAGCACCCTCACCGCAGCAGCCTCTTCGACGGCTGCGGAAATACACCGTGCAGCTTGCGGGGCGAAGAAACCCAGGGCACCCTGACGAGAAGTATGTGGTTTCTTGGTGCGCGCCCCCACTGTAAGACAGAACTTCCTGAAACTCAACGTCTACCACGCGCGCGCTAACGAGCCTGCCAAGGGGGCCCTGCCTCCTGACATGCGCCACCTCGCCAAGGCAATCTCCGTCGCCCTCAAGGCCGCACTCGGCGGGCTCCGCCCCGCCCCCCCCCCCCCAGGGGGCGCCTTCTCGGCGATCGCAATTAAAACCAGAGGGGCGCAAATCTCAAGTTCAACAACTTTCCACACTTTCCACAACGCCAGAGTTTGAAGCAACAAAAACCAAATTATTGATTCAACAACGAAGCGTTTCTGATTCAAATGCCCAAACAGAGCCGTTTCAAAACAAGCGCGCTTTCACAAATCATGGCTCCGAGCTACCAGGGGCCCCGAACGGGCCCTGGCCGCGGCGGCCCCCGCGGCGCCGCCCACAGATCAACGAAGATTGTCTGGGTGCTTCACCACGCAGCGCGCCTTCGAACAGACAACCCGAGAGGACATAGGTGGTCGCGGCGCCGGCGGCGGTTCGTCATCTGAAGGAGGGCCTCGAGGCAAGGGAACCAGTTCTTGCTCGTGCATAGATCAGCCCAGAACTCGCGCACGGGCTCGGAATCGGTTCTGCAAAATAGCTGCGTCGCTCCTGTGCCCCCGGAAAACTGTCGCGATTCGTCCGCGATGAACGTCTTGCCCCTGGGGTCGGTCGCAGCAGGAGTCAACGCCCTCTAAAATCGCCTCGCGGCGCAACGTGTAGTGCGCGTTCACTCCGTCGTGGCTGCGCTGCAAGTGAGATATTCCTACTTCCTGCGTCCGAGAACTTCCCCATTGCCGCGTCTCTCCCCCTCCTCCTCAGTCCTGCGCGCGCGCAGTTCGGCGGGCTCCACTTCGGAGCTTCCCTGGGCGAGGCAGCGCCGTGAAACGCTCCCCCTAAGCTGCGCGCGCATCGCCATTATGAGCCTCTCCCCCTTCGTGTCCAACTTGCGGTTCCCCTTGGGTGCCCTCGCAGCTTGGGCGGAGTGCCATGTTACTGGGCGTCTACCATACTGGCGGCAGGAGACCAAAACTACCATGAACATGTCCTTTGTGAGGTCTACCTTGGGGACCTCATCATCATGTCCCACACCAGAGTGACCCTGGAGCTTCCCGTCGTTGGTCCATTGGGGCGCAGCACGAGCCTCAAACATTCTGGAAGGGCACTCCATCTCGGCCACGTGCGCCAGCGAAGACGCCGTGCACTCTTATCCAGTTCGCGCCGGTACTCTGCAGCATGGAACATCGCATCTGTCGAGTCGAGCTCCACTCGGCTCTGCCTGGTGATCTCGGCAACGATCACCGGCGGGGCCTCGGCGACCGCGGGGAAGTCACCAGAGAGCGGGTCCGGCTGCATTCGGGGTGCCCAGCTCGAGGCAGAGGCCGCCGCACATGCAATGGCCGTGAATCCGCGCTGCCTGGGACCTCTTTTTCGGCGCGCCAATAACCTACCAAGTTTCTGTACTAAGTAGTTGTTATGATCCGCTGCTGCTTTCCTGCTCTCGTCGCAACTCTTCCTCTGAATCTCCCTCCCGTGTTCCTGGTTCCTCCTGGCCTGCTTGCTCAACTCCTTCGCCCTCCTGTTGCTGCGCTTGCTGCTGTTGTCGCTGCTATGTTGCGGCTTAAGTTCCCTGCGTTCCTGAAGTAATTGCTTTAGCTCGTCTAGGTGTTCCCGGTGAGACTCGCTGAACAGGGGCGGCTCTTTGAGGACTGTAGTGGTGGCGTCGTTCAGAACCCCCAAGAACATATCATCGATGTTGTCCACATCTCCAGCCTCGCGTGCCTCGCTGATACTGGGGGAGACCTCGTGGGCGAGCTTTTCCATGTCATCGAAAACCTCCTTCCTCTGATACCCTGTCTGGACGCAGCGGGCCCCTCAGCGGCATGGGCACATCGATCATGCGAGCGATGAAGCTGGCATATACGGGGCGGTGATATCTGTCCACCTCGTTGGCTCCTAGCTGTAGACGTCGAACTGAGGTGGGAAGCGCTCGCGTGTATTCGACTGCCCGCTGTGCCCCCTGCGGCAAACAAAATGGTCGATATGACTGGAACTGCCCGAATTGGAATCAAACGTCGCCGCGCAATCGAAGTGGGCATTGAAACTTGTCATCTCCCATTCCTGCATCGTGGGTCGGACGCTCGCAGAACTGGGTGTCACTTTGCCGTGCCCGAATATGCCTGCCACTTGGTCTTCATGGCGATGAGGGAAACCACCATTGGGATCGCTCTCTAAAAAACCAGGGCCTCACCCAGCCAGTTGTCAAGAGAGCCGAGGGTCCTTTCGTGTTTTGAC
>CAUYUJ010008542.1:0-22500 GCA_963575745.1 Prorocentrum cordatum | reverse complement strand
TAGCAGCAACATCGTCATCATGAGCATCGTCGTCATCACCCTCAACGTCATGATCATCATCATTAGCGCCACCAATATCATCATCCTACCGCTTCTCAGCCCGCCTCGCTCGCCCGTCCTCCCCGTCCCGCCTCCACTCCTTTTTCCTTGTGAATAATTTCGCACTGTCGCACCCCGAGGCCAGGTTTCAGGGAGGGCCGGGCGTTTCGCCTGAGACTTCCTCACGATTCATGACCCTGAAGCGGAAGAGATAATAGAACAGTTTCACAACTTAAGGGCGGGTGGTTTTCAAAATGCGGCTCTCGCCTCAGCGCCGCCCACCTTCGTTTTCAAACATTGCAAGAGTTTCACGGGTTGAGGGCGGGTGGTTTTCAAAATGTGGCTCTCGCCTTGGCGCCGCGAACATTTGTTCTACACTTGCAAGAAATTCACGGATTGAGGGCGGTTCCTTTTCAAAAAGTGGCTCTCGCATTAGCGCCGCGCACAGTCGTTCGAGCAAATTGCAAGAATTACAAGGATTGAGGGCGGGTGGTTTTCAAAATGTGGCTTTCGCCTGGGCGCCGCGAACATGTTGTCACACTTGCAAGAGCTTCACGGATTGAGGGCGGTTCCTTTTCAAAGTGTGGCTCTCGCATTAGCGCCGCGCACATTCTGTTACATAAATTGCAAGAGTCTCAGGGATTCCCACGATCAGCGTATCAGAAATGGTGTTTCCAGGGGGTTCAGGATTATGAGGGTGCAACAGTTATGTTGATTTGTTGCATTGAAGGCTCAAGCGGTGTTCTAACACCATTCCAGGTCGTCAAGACGCAACAATCAAGTCGATCCGTGGCGTTTGAATCCCGAAACCAATGTTTTGGCATGCTTCAAGGTATTCAAGCGCTTGTGTTCCAACGAGGCAGTTCCCTCAATGGAAATGAACCGTTGTAGGGGCCTATGAAGAGGGAGCTTGGAGGGAGGGCTGATTCGAACATCGTTGATGACTCTTGGGTTTACTCTGGTCATCCCTCCTCCTCCTCCTCCTCCTCCTCATCCTCCCTCCTCCTCCACTTCGCCCTCCTCCCAGGGGGGAGGAGTAGGGGGAGGAGCAGGAGGAGGAGGAGGAGGAGGGAGGAACACCAGGAAGGACGAGGAAGAAGGAGGGGAGGACAGCGCAGGGGGAGCGGGAGGTGGAGAGAGGAACGGGGGAGAAGCAGGAAAGGCAGGAGGACTGGTGGAACCCGCGCTGGGCGTGTGGGCACTAAATCCCAAAGACATGTTCAAAATGTTCACTGCGCCGGCCTTGCAGACGTGCTGCAGCGGATTTCTGCGTGGATGATTGCCCGAAACGGCGAGCGAAAAACGAAGTGGACTTCGCTTGGATCATTTTTGGTCATCATTCCTGACGCAAAGAAGCCCGCACGAAATTCGCCTCGAAGTCTGGAGCGAGATTCTCCAGGACACTCTGGGCCCGCCCTCTCATCTTCCGAACGAGATCCGCTCTACGATGCTGGCGCCACGAGCATGTGTGACTGCTTCAGGGTGCCAAGCCCGTGGGGGGCCTTCCAAAGTCTGCTTGCTCAGTACGCGCAGGAGCAGCTAGCGCGCAACGAATCGCCGCCCCAGCGTGTGGCCCTGGTGTGGCAAGAACGGGGTGCCCTGTTGCGGACTTCGGCAGCTCCCGTGTCCAGCGCAACGTGATCGGATGCTCTGTTCGAGGTCTCCCCGTGTGAAAACGAGGGAACGCCGGGGGGGCGAGAGGCGGTGATGGGAGTCGGGCGAATGGGGGGAGGGGCAAGGCGGGGAGGAAGGGTGGGGCGCGAGGGATATGGGGTGCGCTGGGGGAGACGGGCAACGCCAACTATGCCGCCGACACCTGCCTTGTCCAGCCCAGCACCCGGTCCAGGACCGCTGGGGGGGGGGGGCAGCCTGGGAGGGAGGAACGCCAGCTGTGCAGCGACAGTGGCCCTGCCCAGGCCTATCCCGGGCCCAGGATCGGAGTGCTCGGGCACTTGCCTGGCAAGTGCGGCCCTTCGAGGGGCGAGGAGGGAGGGGTGGAGCGTGAGGGGGAAGGAGATCGTCGCGGGTCCGGGGGGGGGGACAGGCTGAGAAGAGAGGAAACCTAGGGCCTGCTTCCCTTGTCTGGTCTGGACGGCCACGCCAGGGATTATGGCAAGGATCGTCGTGGGTCCAGGGGGGGAGAAAAGAGGGGGAGAAGGAAGGAAATCAAGGGCCCGTTTCACTTGTGTGGTCTGGACGGCCACGCCAGGGATTGTGGCAACCCAAAAAATTCAGGGCGCTGGCATTCCCTGTTCCTCCCTCGCCTGTCCCCGTCAGAGCCCCGGCCGCGGTGAAGGGTGGCCCTCCAGGGGAGGAGCGGGGAGCAGGGAGCAGGACGAAGGCCGGAGGGAAACGTGGACTTGGAAATGGCTGCGGCGCGAAGGGATAAGACGAAGGGAATGGGGGAGGAAAGAAAGGGGGAAGATCGGAATGGCCTTCTCCGCCGTCGCCCCAGCTGCGGCGTCGGCCGGAGCCGCGGGCGAAGGCAATAGCGGCGCCAGCGCCGGAACGGTCAGCAGTGCCGCCGGCTCCTCCCACGGGCCGTCGTCGCCGCTCAACTGCTCCTCCTCCTCCTCCTCCTCCTCCTCCTTTCTCCTCCTCCTCTTCCTCCTCCTCCTCCTCCTCCTCCTCCTCCTCCTCCTCCCCCTTTCTCAACCTCTTCCTCCTCCTCCTCCTCCTTCCTCTTATCCTGAGTCCTTATTAGTCTATGCTCCTATTCTGCCACCTCAGGTGGCAGAGCGAGAGTACAGACTACTCAGTAAGGAGCAGGTCCCAAATCTGGGTGGGCGATCGGCCCGCTAGTAGCCGGCCGATGGCCCCCCCAGATCTGGGACCGCCCGTCCTACTCTTAGGTCCGGCATGTCCCCCATACAAGGGGATTTGGGACGAAAAACTAAAAATAAAGACGTTTCAAAAACATGTAAACGCACCCCCCTGACGAACCCAAGACTGCCCTGGACAGCCCTGGTGAGCCCGAAATTATCCGCCGTGATGTTGAGCGAGCCCAAAATATGCCCAGGAGAGACCATGATTGGCGAACGAAACCAGTTCGGCGTGCTCATGGAACTCATTCTCACCCACGTGTTCCCCGAAGCCTGTCCAGACAAACTCGGGGAACGCAGCGTCCAGTATCCAGACAACGATTACTCGAAAAGTTTCGGCAACGGCTCGGAGAACACCTGGTCCGATAGCTCGCGTCAGAAACATATACCGTAAGGTCTGACCACACAGGCACCATGACGCAGCGACGGGCAGATGTGTTTGAAGGCAAGACACGACATCCCTCTGAAACTCTGTAGCCATACAACACTTTTCTGTTATGTCGAGATCTCCTGAACCGCTTTTAATTTCTATGGCCGCTCGTGGCGTAAGCCAAAATACTCTTCAAGGAGCCCCCCCAAGTACGGTGAGTGAGACCAGATCGAAATCCTCACTGCGGCCATTATCACCTTCGTGTTCCCCGAAAGCTGTCAAACGCAACTCGGGGAACAAACAGGCCAGTAGACAAAACAAGTTGCAGTCACAACGTTCCGACACATAGGCTCTGCTGGAAAGCAGGAGGCCTCCAAGATCGCCCCATGATGGCCTAAGAGGCCCACAAAACGGCCCCAAGAGGGCCTCAACAGTTACGGAGAGACCATACAGGACCTCATAGTCCACGAAAGATCCCTCGAAGACGGCCAAAGATGGCCCCCAAGACTGGCCCAAGACGCCTCCAGGACGGCCAATATGGCCAAAGATGACCTCCGAGATGTGTCCAAGAAGGCCAAGATGGCCCCAAGAGGCCCCAAGATAACCCCAAAATGGCCTCTAAGACAGTCCCAAGATGTCTCCAAGACCGCAACGATGGCCCAATAGAACCCTAGAGTAGCCCAAGAGGCTCCCAAGAGGACTCCTCATCCCTTCTTCTTCTTTCTCCCTCACCTCCCTCATCCCCCACCGTGTTCCCCGAACGCTTTCCAAACCGATTCGGGGAACAGATGGTCCGATAGCTTGGCAGGCCTCTGGCCACAACGTTCGGCCACATAGGCGATTCCGAAAGGGCAGGGGGCGGCGGTGATTCGCCGTAGGCGTCTAGGATCCGCCGCCCCCTGCTTATTCATCACAGGGGTGCCTGGCGTGCCAGATCCTCTCGGTTTTGGCTTTGGTTCTTTTCCAAAAGGGACCCCTGGGGCTCCGGCGCGTCCCGCTGGCCACCCGGAAAATCCCCAATCCGGGAAAAATCCTCCAAGACAGCTCAAGATGGCCTCCAAGATGGCCGCGTTGGCCCAAGATGGCCTCCAAGACGGTCCAGGATGGCCCAAGAGGCCTCCGAGAGGTCCTCCAGGAGGCCCAAAGAGTCTAAACTCACTGATTTTCCTTAAGTTTTGAAGGTTTTTCGTATTTGCTCCTTTTCGGCTTTCCGACGACCCAAGGCGGCCCAAGAGGCCCCCAACGTCGCCCCCAGAGCGCCCGAGAGCTCTCCAAAATGGCCTCAGGATTGCCCAAGAGGCCCCAAGACAGCCCCGCGAGGGCCCCAAGACGACCCAAGAGGCCTCCAAGACGCCCAAGATGGCCTCTAAGACGGCCCTGGAGCACCCCAAGAGGGCCCCAAGTCGGCCCAGAGAGGCCCCCCAAACGGCCTCCGACGGCGTCAGACGGGCCAGGAGCCCACCTAGATGGCCGAAGTTGGCTCGAAGCTGGCCCAAGACGGCTCAAGAGGCCTCCAAGAGGGCATCCATGAAGGCCAGAAAAAGCCCAAAACATTGATTTTCCTGCGGATTTTGACGGATTTTGACATTTACTTCTTTGCGGCCTTCCGACGGCCCGAGACGGCCCAAGAGCCCCCAAAGATCGCCCAAAGATCGCCCAAGAGGCCTCCAAGATGGCCCCAGAACGGCCCAAGAGGCCCCCAAGACGGCCCAGGAGGTTTGTAAGGCGCCCAAGATGGCCTCCAAGACGGCCCTGGAGCATTCCAAACGGGCCCCAAGTCGGCCCGGGAGGCCCCCCAAACGGCTTCTGACGGCGTCAGACGGGCCAGGAGCCCACCAAGACGGCCGAGGATGGCCCCAAGATGGCCCAAGACGGCCCAAAAAGCCTCCAAGAGGGCCTCCAGGAATGCCCGGAAAGGCCAAAATCATTGATCTCCCATGAGTTTTTGAAGGATTGTGGCATTTGCTTTTTTTCGGCCTGCCGACGGCCCGAGACGGCCCAAGTGCCCCCAAAGATCGCCCAAGAGGGCCAAGACGGCCCCAAGAGGCCCCCAAGACCGCCCAAGAGGCCTCCAAGACGCTCAAGATGGCCTCCAAGACGGCCCAAGAGCTCTCCGAGACGTCCTCCAGGAAGGCCCGAAAGGGTAAAAATTGCCTCCAGACGGCCAAGATGACCTTCAAGATGCCTACGTGTTCCCCGAAGGCTTTCCAAACCGATTCGGGGAACACATGGTCCGATAGCTTGGCAGGTCTGGCCTCAACGTTCGGCCACATAGGCGCTTCCGAAAAGGCAGGGGGCGGCGGTGATTCGCCGTAGGCGTCTTCGATCCGCCGCCCCCTGTAAATTCATCACAGGGGTGCCTGGCGTGCTCTATCCTTTCGGTTTTGGTTTTGGCTTTTTTTGCAAAACAACATCTCCCTGGGGCTTCGGCCCGTCCCGCCGGCCACCCGAAATGTTGCCGAAAGTTTCTCAACATCCATCTGTCGATGCATTTGTTGCCCCAAGATGGCCCAACATGGCCTCCAAGACGGCCAAGATGGTCCCTAAGATGCCTCCAAGGCAGCCAAGATGGCCTCCAAGACGGCTAAGATGGCCCCAAGATGCACCCCAGACGGCCCAAGATGGCCTCAAGATGGTCTAAGACTGCCCAAAAAGCCCGCAAGAGACCTCCAAGACGGCCCAAGAGCCCTCCAAGACGTCCTTTAGGAAGGCCCGAAAGGGCCAACATCAGTGATTTTCCTTTTTTTGCGAATTTTAACATGTCTTTCTTCTCGGCTCTCCGACGGCCCAAGACGACCCAAGAGGCCCCCAAGATCGCCTCAAGAGCGCCCAAGAGCCCTCCAGGATGGCCTCAGGACTGCCCAAGAGGCCCCCAAGACGGCCCCAAGAGGGCCCCAAGACGGGCCAAGAGGCCTCCAATATGCCCAAGATGGCCTCCAAGACGGCCCTGAAGCGCCCCAAGAGGGCCCCATGCCGGTTCAGAGAGGCCCCCAAGACGGCTCCCGACGGGCCAGGAACGCCCGAAGACGGCCAAAGAGGGCCTCGAGAAGTCCAAAAAAAGACCCCAAGAGGCCCCGAAGAGGCTCCAAGAGAGCCCAAGATAGCACCAACATGGCCTTCAAGACGGTCCCAAGATGGCCCAATCCAGCCCAAGAGTGCCTCAAGAGGCTCTGAGTAGGCATCCTCCCCCTTATCCTTTTTCCTCCTTCTCCTCCTCTTTCTCCTCCTCCCCCACCGTGTTCCCCGAATGCTTTCCAAACCGATTCGGGGAACACACGGTCCGATAGCTTGGCAGGCCTCTGGCCACAACGTTCGGCCACAGAAGCGCTTCCGAAAAGGGCAGGGGGCGGCGGTGATTCGCCGTAGGCGTGTCCGATAACTTCCACGATCATCGCAAGCTCTGGCTCCTCCTGGGGGTCGGCGGAATAGCGCAAGCGATTCGAATCTATATCTGCTGTGAGCGACCCGGGTGGCCTTGGCCGCCCCGAATCACATCATCCTGGTACCCAAGTGCGGCCAAGAGGGGGGCGTGCAGGAGTGGGGGGGGCGCAAATATCGTGGCCGGCGGCACGTGCGCGGCCCAGGGGGGGGGGGCGGGGGGCGTAACGAAATAGCAGGAGGCGCCATAAAATCTGGGGAAATATCATGGCCCCCGCCATGAGATCCCCCCCCCCTAGTCCCCACCTCCCTCTTTGCCGCCCCCGGCGCTGTCGGGCCCTGTGGACGTCAAAGAGTGGGTCCCGGACGGCGGAGGAGGAGGAGGAGGAGGAGGAGGAGGACGAGGAGGAGGAGGAGGAGGAGGAGGAGGAGGACGAGGAGGGGACGAGGAGGAGGACGGGGAGGAGGAGGAGGAGGTGGAGGAGGAGGAGGAGGAGGACGAGGAGGAGGAGGAGGATCAGGAGGAGGAGCCAGGCCGGGCCGGGACATTGCCGGATCTTGTCCCTGTCCGCTGGGCGGGGGGCGGGGGCACCTGGGGACTGGGGCCCGGCACCTGAGGGGCCAGCCCGCTCCAGGGCACGGAGGAGGAAGGGAGGGATCTCGGTCACGGAGGGAGGGGAGGGAGGGAGGGCGAAGGAGGGATTAGGCTCCCCTCCTCCTCCTCCTCCTCCTCCTCCTCCTCCTCCTCCTCCTGCCCCTCCCTTCCTTCTTCCTTCCTTCCTTCCTTCCTTCCTTCCCCCGCCTCCGCGTCGTCTAATCGTCTAACTTCTCCTCCTGCCTCATGTTCCTCCTCCCATTACTTCCTCTGCCTCCACTTCCTCCTCCTCCTCCTCCTCCATCCCCTTTCTGCTTCCTTCTAGTCCTGCAAGCGCGTTACAGCCCGCTTGCGGGAGCGCGCGGGGAGGAGGAGGAGGAGGAGGAGGAGGAGGAGGAGGAGGAGGAGGAGGAGGAGGAGGAGGAGAAGGGTCATACCGTATCAGACACCTATCGCAGCAGGAGGAGGAGGAGCAGCAGTAGTGAGGCGGTAGGAGAGGGAGGGGAGGAAGACGAGGAGGAGGACGAGGAGGGGGAGGAGGAAGAGAGGAGGGAGAGGAAGGACAGAGGGAATGAGGACTACTGAGGCATTCCTCAATCCTCCCCTCCCCTCCCCTCCCATCTCCCCCTGCCCCTGCCCCTGCCCCTCTCTCCTTCTCGTCCTCTACCTCGACCCTCCTCGTTATGAGCAGCGCATCCCCGCTACGCCACCTGACGCGTCTGTAGGGCGGGCCAGCCGTTCCACCTGAGACCCCATAACCGATTACGATCCTCAACTCTGAAATAACAACAAACACCTTGAAATAACAACAAACAAAGTAATAACGATTCTGATCCTGAATCTTGAGATAACCAAGAGTAACCTCAGGAAACCATTAAGGACCCCCCCCGGGTTATCATTAGCACCGCACCGAAATTAAACAATGATTGGAGGTTTTCGCCAAACGATATAATTAGCAGCGCGCAAATGGAAGGAAACTACATCATTCCCGCGCCCCGCTCGGGTGGCATCCCAAGTGGAAGTGGAATCATAATAAGAATACGAATGGAAATGCGAGTAATAATAATAATACTAATAATACCAATAATAACAACAATACTAATAAAAACAATAATAATAATAACAATAATAATAATAATAATAATAATAATACTACTACTAATATCATTAGGACTCCCCCACAGCAGACGCGTCTGCGTTCAGAGCAGTTTCTGAGGATGTCTCAGGCGAGGCGCTTGCTTCAGAACCACATGGAGACCAGATTTGCGAGAATGTCTCAGGCGGTTTGCTTGTGTCGGCTGGCAGGCTCGTCTGCGTTCAAAGCAGGTTGCGAGGTTCCGAGGTAACGCTTCCAGGGTGCCGGATGCGTTATACTTTCGCGGAGAGGGGTAGGGGTTCTTAATTGCTTACTCGGATTATACTGACGGTGGTCGGGTCGCTTGGAAACCTCTCGTCTCAACGCCACGCACAACCGTCCGGACAATTTAGAACAAAGGTGGAGGGTGCATCCGAGCTAAAAAAGACTGTCGTCTGTGCGCCGCGCACATTCGTGTGACACATGCCCAGCCGATGCAAACATGGATGGTCGGTGGTTTTCAAACTGTGGATCTCGACTTACTGCCGCGAATATTCGTCGTACCATATTTCGTCTGTGCGCCGCGCACATTCGTGTGACACATGCCCAGCCGATGCAAACATGGATGGTCGGTGGTTTTCAAACTGTGGATCTCGACTTACTGCCGCGAATATTCGTCGTACCATATTCTAACAAGTTATACGCACGCAAACAATTTTCGAAATGTGGATGTCGGTTTAGCGCCATGCACCTTCGTAATCAAAGCGTCATGCAATTATACGGTTGTAATGCCATTATTTTTGAAAACAGGGCTATCGCTCAAGACTCCCGGACTGGAAAGTTGCACAAAAGTGACAAGGGCGGAGTGTGGTTCCTTTTCAAGGCGGGACTCTCGCTTGAGACGCCTTCAAAAACGATGGCCTACAATGTGACATTTGTACAGCAGCCACACGAATAGAGGGTAGCTCCTTCTCGAGATGCTGAACTGTGTGATCACACATCTTCGCATGTCTTGCTGCTGGAAGCCAGAAGGCTGCACGGGCGCTCTTCTCTCAGATGAAGCTTCCATAGGAACGGCGGGTCACGAGGCGCTCGCCTCTGTGTCTGGGGGGGGTGCCTCCCGTCGTGCAGAGGAAGTCTCGCAGGGACCCGTGATGGAGGGGGCTCGGGACGAGAGGGTCTGTCGCAGCATCGCTGACGCATTCTGGGGTTACTCTGGTCTTTTTTCTCCTCCTCCTCCTCCTCCGCCTCCTTCTCCTCCCCCTCCCCCTCCTCGTCCTCGTCCTCCTCCTCCTCCTCGTCCCCTCCTCCTCCTCTTTCTCCTCCTCGTCCTCCTCCTCTTCCGCCTCTGGCCCTCTCCCCTCATGAAGAACTCCTCCCCGTCGCACCCCGAGAAACGGGCCGGGCAGGGCAGGCCAGGCCTGTCGCCCGAGACTTCCTCACCGCTTGTGGACACTTGCAAGAGCTTCACGGATCGAGGGCGGCCCGCTTTCGAAATGTTGCCCTCGCCTGAACATTCGTCTGCAGCGCCTGCACGAGCTTCACGGATGGAGGGTGGCACCTGTTCATCAGGTTGCTCTCGCATTGGCGCCGCGTGCGTTCGTCTGAAAAGTTTGCACGTGCTTCGCGAGTGAAGGGTGTCACCTTTTCAAAATGTAGCTCTCGAACTAGCGCCGCGCACATTCGTCATAAAAGCTTGCAAGAGCCTCAGGGATGAGGAGCAGCCCCTTCTAAAAATGTGGCTCTCGCCCTGGCGACGCAGTCGTCTTAACAGTTTATATGCTCAGAGACCCTATGGCTGACGGACGTCCCAGAGACGGTGTTTGGGCACAATTTGGGATTGCCAGGGCGCGACGATCACGTTATTTCGCGGTGTTGGCGTCACAAAGACGGTGTCCTGGCGCGATTTAGGACCGTCAGGTCGCAACCATGACTTCGATTCGCGGAATTGAAGTCCCATGCATCGTGCTTTGGCACGGTTCACGATTTTCAAAGGGTCGTCTTCCAACGGGGCTCCTCCCGCAGTGAAAATAACTCCTGATAGGAGCCTGCGAAGAGTGACTTTGGCTGGAGGGCTTATCGCAACATCGTTTGTAAGTCCTGGGTTTACACTGGTCCTCCTCCTCCTCCTCCTCCTCCTCCTCCTCCCCCTTCTCCTGTTCCTCATCTTCCTCCTCCTACTTCTCCTCCTCCTCCGGCTCCTCATCCCAGTCCTTTTTGTTCACATCCCTCCTTTTCCCCCTTCGTCCCTCTACTCCACAACCTCCTCCTCCTCCTCCTCCGCCTCCTCCTCACTATCATCAACAACACATCATCATTCTCATCCGAATCATCATCACCGCCACCATCACCATCACTCTCCTCCTCCTCCTCCTCCTCCTCCTCCGCATCCGCATCATGATCATCATGATCATCATGATCATCATGATCATCATGATCATCATCATCATCATCATCATCATCATCATCATCATCATCATCATCATCATCATCATCACCATCACCATCATCATCGTCATCATCATCATCATCATCAGCATCATCATCATCATCATCATCATCGTTGTCATCATCACCACCACCAGCACCCTCGTCGTAATCCTCCTCACCATCGTCAGCATCATCATCCGTATCCTCATCGTCATCGACATCAGCATCGTCATCGTCATCGTAATCAGCATCATCATCAACATCAGCATCAGCATCAGCATCAGCATCAGCATCATCATCACCAACAGCATCAACATCATCATCGTCATCATCCTCAACCGCATCCTCAACATCCTCATCATCTTCACCATCATCACCATGATAAGCATCATCATCATCACCATCATCATCAGCATCGTCATCGTGATCATCATCGTGATCGTGATCATCATCACCATCATCACCATGATCATCCTCATCATAAACCTGCTCCAGATCACCATCCTCATCATCATCATAATCCTCCTCCTCCTCCTCGTCATCATCATCATCATCACCACCATCGTAATCGTGACCATTACCATCAACATCATCATCATCACCATCAACATCATCATAATCATCAGCATCATCATCATCAACCTTCTCTTCGTCTTTCCCCTCCGCCTCCTCCTCCTCTTCCTCCTTCTCCTCCTTCTCCGTCCTCTTCATCATCGTCTCCCTCCTCACTCCTCCTCCTCCTCCTGCTCCTCGTCCTCCTCCTCATCCTCCTCCTGCTCCTCCTCCTCCTCCTCCTCCTCCTCTTTCTCCTCCTCCTCCTCCTCCTCCTCCTCCTCCTCCTCCTCCTCCCTCTTCATTCTCCTCTCTCCTGTTCACCCTGCCCTCCCTCCTTCTCCCACTCCTGCGCGCTCGCTCCAGCGCGCGCGGGAGCGCGGCGAGGGGCGGCGGGTTGGGGGTGCAGAATGAAAAGAGTACGGAGAAGAAGAAGAAGAAGAAGAAGAGGTAGAAGAAGAATAACCATAAAAATAAGAGGAAGAAGAAGAAGAGAGAGGGGGGGATAGGGGGGAGGGAGGCAGGAGAGGGGCAAGGCGGAAATGGGGGAGGAGGGAGGAGGGAGGGAGGGAGGGGGAGGATGATGAGGAGGAGGAGGAGGAGGAGGAGGAGGAGGAGGAGGAGGAGGAGGATAGGAGGAGGAGTAGGAGGAGGATAGGAGGAGGAGTAGGAGGTTGAGGAGGAGAAAACGGCCGTCGGCTCCTCTATGAGCGAGGTGGGCATTGGCGGCAGCGCCGGCTGAGGTGGCAGCACGACCTGTTCGGGACGCAAGGGAGGAGCAAGAAGGAGGAGGAGGACCGACATCTTTTGACGGTGCTCTGCCTGTCGATCTTCAGAGACCTCTGGAGGCTCCCGGAGACAGCTGGGGAAGGCAGCAGGAGATGGGATGTGTCAGTGTTTGCCGTCTTTTTGTTGGCCTCCCTAGGTCGGGTGGGGGGTTGGGGAACCTCGTCCGGCATGGATTCGCCCCGAAATCTTAGTCAGAACGCACTCCAGATGGGAGGGGGCAAATCAGGGTGGCGATCTGCCAAAACCTTCAGACACTGAAAGCATCCACAAGTGTTATATATACACACAAGACTGCAGTGGCGCTTCGCGCAATGCACCTTGGTCCTTGAAGTTTGGTATGCAGGCGGAATAGCAGCAAGGTGAAGCCGACAATTAAGCGATAACTCATTGTTGCCTTTTCCGGCATCGCCGCTATACTAATGTTATTCGTTATCCTTCCTCCATGCTTCTTTGTCCTTGTGTTCGCCATCCTCCTCAGCTCTTTTCTGCGGAGGCTCCTCCTTGGAGAGCCTCTGGGGGCCTCACAAAAATGTTACAGGCTTCCTCGAGGCCTTCTGGAGGCCTCCTGGGCGTATGCTGGGGGCGGGGCGGGGCAGGCGAAGGCGGACAAGGGATGGGTCGAAGGAGGACGATGCAAGGGTAAAACTGGGATGTCGTTGATCCTTGCCATGCGGGTTGACTGTACGTGCACGTCCTTCTTTTGCTACTGGGGCTCGGCCGCGGGACCCTTTCGGTAGCGGCAGGCCGACGGAGGCTTCAAACCCCCGAGGAGCCGTCTCTGCTCGCCGAGCTCGCGGCCTTCGGGCACGACGCTTTCTGTGTGAACCCCGTGTGTTGCTGCCGTCGGTGCGCTGGGCACCGCAGCGGCCCTGACTTGGCCCGAACGGTCCGCAAGCTGCGCCACGAACCGCGTGGGCCCGCAGAGAATCCGAGCACTCGGCGAAACCGGCTCACGGCGATCGAGCTTATCAGCCGTGGGCACGCGGCCCGTCTGAGGGGAAGCTTGTGCGGTTGAAGCCCTGCCCCTCCCCCTCTTTCGGATGGGTCTTGTGTAGGCCTTGTAAGATTTCACGTGTATTTTTTTTGAGGCCCCATACCCACGTCCTGCTGCCGCCGCTGCTGGAGGGCTTCCAAGATGTGTCCGGATACGTAGACGGGGTAAGGGGATTGCGCCGCATCGCAGTCGCATCGCCGATGCATCGGCGACGTCGGAAATGCATCGGCGACGTCGGCGTGGCAAAAATCTGACTACACATCGAACCGCATCGACGAAGCGTCGGCGATGCGGCGCGACCCCATCTGCTCGGACCTCAATTCGGGAGCCTTGGAGCTGCGGCCCCTTGGGGCTTTCCCAGCTGGCGGGTTCCGGAAATCCGGACCCCCAAAAATCCCACCAGCCCTCTGGGCGTCGGTGGTTTAGAGCGTTTCTTCTTCCACCCCTCCTTCTTCCCCTTCGGGGAGGGGTTTACCCCTCCCCCCACCCCCTCCCACTGACCTGGACAGGGGGGGCCGCGACGCGTTGGAGCGTCCAAGATGAGCCAAGACGACTCCAAGAGGGCCTCAGGGAGCCCAAGATCGCCTCCAAGATGGTTCAAGATAGCGCAAGGATGCCACGCTCCAAGACCGCCCCAAGACGGGTCTAAGTGTCCACTAGAGCTCCCCTCGGATGCCCCCAAGAAGCCAAAATGTTTCAAAACCCTAGGGAAAATCAATGTTTTTGGCGTTCTCGCGCTTTCGCTTCCGATGCCCACCCGAGGCGTCAAGATAGCTCCAAGATGGCTCAAGATAGCTCCAAGAAGGGCCCAAGAAAGCCCGAAGACGGCGCAAAGAGCGCCCAAGAGCGCTCCAAGAGCCCTCCAAGAGCGGTTCAGGAGGCGATTTTAGAGGCTTTCCAGGAGCGACGCTAATTAGTGCTTCCGCTTTCTTTGACAGATCCCCTCCAATATGGGCTCTACCAGCGCCTCTGAGGCCTCCAACAGCGCTTCAAGAACGCCCCAAGAGACGCCCAAGAGGCCTCCAGGAGGCTCACAAGATAGTGAAAGATGGGCCAAGACGGTTCCGAAAGAGCTTCGGGGAGCCCAAGATAGCCTCCAATATGGCTGAAAATCCCACCAGCCCTCTGGGCGTCGGTGGTTTAGAGCGTTTCCTCTTCCACCCCTCCTTCTTCCCCTTCGGGGAGGGGTTTACCCCTCCCCCTTACCCCCTCCCCACTGACCTGGACAGGGGGGCCGCGGGTAGTTAGAGCGTCCAAGAACGACCCCTGGGAGGGCTAAAATTCAACACCCCTCACGAGGATCGTGCCCCCCAGGGGGGCGACGCTAAAAAATGCTTCCCCCTTCTGCGATCGATGTCCTCCAAGAGGGCCTCAAGAGACGTCTCGGACTCTCCTCTTGCGCCCTGCGCGCGGGCGGGCGGAGCGCCGCCCGCCCGCCCGCGAGGCCCAAGAGCCCACCAAAACGTTCGAAGATACCTCCAAGACGCCACCAGGGAAGAGGAAGAGGCGGAGGAGGAGGAGGAGGAGGAGGAGGAGGAGGAGGAGGAGGAGGAAGGGAGGAGGAGGAGAAGGCGGAGGAGAATGAGGAAGAGGGGGAGGAGAACAGCTGCCGATCATCGGCGCTCTTCGTTCGAGTGCCTGGTATAGGATGGGCTGGTGGGGATACGCGAAGCGTCAAGAATTGTCATCTCTTGGGGACGCAGCTTTTATTTCCGCCGTGCGGAATGTACGGGAGTAACTGTACGGAATACAGAAAGACACGTAATACAATTAGTGGGACCCGTGATGAGAGAAAGAGAGAGAGAGAGAGAGAAAGAGAGAGAGAGAGAGAAAGAGAAATAGAGAGAGAGAGAGAGAGAGCGCGTTCTCGTCCCTTTTACAGGGGCTCGCGCGCGCCCGCGGCCAGTGCGCCAAGTAACCCAAAGGCCCTGCGAGCCAGAGCAGCGGCAGGGCAAAGAAGGAGCCCGCGGCGCAGGAGGAGGGGAGGCTGAAATACGTACAACAACCACACGCCGCCTTCCGCCGATGAAACCATGGCAACTCGCGGCCGCGGCGCCCGCCCCAGCGGCAGCGGCGGAGGCACCGCGTGGCTCCTCGAGTCCTCGCCTCCTCGCCTCCTCCTTTTCCTCCTCCTCCTCCTCCTCCTCCTCCTCCTCCTCCTCCTCCTCCCCGTCCTCCTGCCCCCTCCTCCTCCTCCTCCTCCTCCCCGTCCTCCTGCCCCCTCCTCCTCCTCCTCCTCCTCCTGCTCCTCCTCCTGCTCCTCCTCCCCCTCCTCCTCCTCCTCCTCCTCCTCTTCCTCCTCCTGTTCCTGCCCTCTTGGTGGCCCGCCCCCACCTCCGGGCCGCCCGGGAGCTGCAAGAAGGACTCGGGCGCGGCGCCGCCGTCGCCGTCGCCGTCGTCCGCGTCGTCGAAGCCCGCCAGCTGCAGGAAGGACTCGGGCTCGGCGCCCTCGCCTAGGAGAGGAAACAACGCCATGAACAGAAGCATTTGGCGCTCCGCGCGGATTTCTTGGGATCCGCACTGGATCCCCTTCCCTGGCGCGCGGAGCGCGACAGGGGCGACGCCGGAGGCGCCGCCGGGGGACGCAGCGCGGATCCAAGAAATCAGCGCGGGGCGCCAAAAGTTTATGTTCATGGCGTTTGTTTTCTTCTTCGATCGCCGTCGTCGTCGCCCGCGTCGTCGGAGGCCCCCGCGAACGTCGCCAGCCGGGCACGGGCAAGGAGGCGCGGGAGGAAGGCTTCGGGAGCAGCGCGGCCGAAGTCAGCGCCGCCAGGGCCGTCGAAGGCCTCCTGGGGGGAGTCCGCGAAAGGTCCCGAGGCACCGACGACGACGACGACGCGGACGACGACGACGACGACGACCACGACGACGATGACCACGACGACGACGGCGGCGGCGGCGGCGGCGGAGGCGTCGACGAAGACGACGACGACGATGTTTAAAACCCTGTGGGATATAACGAGCGTTATGCCCCCCCCCACAACGTAACGCCCCCCAATTCCGTAGTGCGCCCCTGGCACTGCCATTGTGATGTTCGCCAGCAACTGTGGTGCTTCCAGGCTACTGTAACGTTCGCGGGCTAGCGTGGCGTTGACAGGCTCATTGCGCGTGCTCGCAGACATGGTACTGCGCTCGCAGGCTCCTATCGCCAATGTCGCGCCGGCGACCTTCCCACGCGCCGACCTTCCCGCTCGCAGGCTCCTGTCGCCAATGCGCGCAGGCGCTCTGCTGCCAGAGCCACACGGCGGCGGGCTGGGGCGTTACGTTATGCCCCCCCCCAAAACGCCCGCACGACGACGACGACGATGACGCCGACGACGACGCCGACGCCGACGCCGACGCCAACGACGACGACGACGACGACGATGACGCCGACGACGACGACGCCGACGCCGACGACGCCGACGCCAACGACGACGACGACGACGACGACGACGATATGACGACGCCGACGCCGACGACGACGACGACGACAGCGACGACGACGACGACAGCGACGGGAGGGCCGAGGCTTCCGAGCCTGTCTCGCCCGGGTCGGGCCTCGAAGGGCCTCTCTCTCGGGGGGGCCTCCGCGGGCCTCTCGGGGGGCCTCCGGAGGGCCCCCTCTCTCCACGGGAGGGTGCCGGGCGCGCCGGCGGGATGGCTTTTCTGCTCGCGCGCCGCCCAGAGGCCGAAGAGGAGTCGGGTCGAGAAGTGGCCCCCTCTGGTCGGGGGGGGATCTCATGATAAGGGGGCCACATGCGAACCCTACCCCTGCCCCCCACGATTTCTGAGGGGGAGGGTGGGGTTCACTCTGTCCGGGAGCCCCCGAGCGAAGTGAACCCCGCCCTCCCCCTCAGAAATCGTGGGGGGTAGGGGTAGGGTGCGCATGTGGCCCCCTACATGAAGAGGCTGCAGAAAACTGCGCCGCGTGGAGTTCCCGCTGCAGTTTGTCTTCCCGGCGACCTTGCCCAGCAAAGAAGCAGACATCCAGGAATATCTCTGCCAGGAGACGTTTTCAATCAAGACGTCGGAATACCACTGCCTGGAAAGCTATTCTCGCTAGCCCGAGGGAACAGGTCGCGACCAAAATGTCGGAAAACACAGGGTAGCCAAAACGTAACAAACGAATGTAGGAAATGCGCATTGGAATCAACTCCACAATGAATACACAGGCTTGCCCGGAGACACAAAAAAACACGATGCGAAAACAGACTGACTATGGGTGGAAGTGTTCCGTCCTGTCTGGCGCCCGCGGCGCTGAGTGCTCAAAGAGCATCACCACGTATACCACGTCAAACAAATCGCGCTTGGTAAAATGGTCGTGGGCAGTGGCTGTTGCTGAGGGGAACAGTTGCTCTGAGCTTGAGATCGGGGGGAAATTTGCGCCACGAAGAGGCCCCCAGAGGCTGGCGAGGGCCCGCAAGAGGCGCAAGGCAGTCAAGAGCTTCAGCCAAGTCGACAGGCTGTGGAGGGCGCCACGACGGGAAACGAGCAGGAGGAAGAGGAGGGGAAAGAGGGGGAGCAGGAGGGGGCACGAGGGGGAGGGGCAGGAGGCAGAGGGAGGAAGGAGGAGGAAGAGGGAGGGAGGACGCGGAGCGGAGCGCAGAGAGAGGGTGGGCCCGCCGCTCCCGCCCAGCCCGCGGGTGGCACGACTCCGTGGGCCCACGTGCCCTGTCGGGCGGCTCGGCGGCGCGGAGCGCCCGACGTACGCGTCGAGAGCCTCCTCCTCCTCCTCCTCCTCCTCCTCCTCCTCCCTCCTCCTCCTCCCCTCCTCCTCCTCCTCCTCCTCCTCCTCCTCCTCCTCCTCCTCCTCCTCCTCCTCCTCCTCCTCCTCCTCCCTCCTCCTCCTCCCTCCCACGGTGTCATAGGATGCGGCCCAAGCGGGGAGGCCGCGGCAGCAGAAGGAGCAGGACCGGGGGCCGAGGAGAGCGGCCGCGGCGCAGCAGCCTCTAGCGGCGCAGGCGGCTGGCCGCTGCTTTCTTCCCCTCGCGGGCGGCCGGCGACGGCCAGCAGGTGATCGGAGGAGGTGAAGAAGAGGGCACTGGCTCGCACCAGGGCGAGCACTGGCCAACCTCCATCTGCGATGGCACTGACGCGCGTGGAGGACAGGACACCGTCCTCAGAGGAGCAAAACATGTACTCTGAGCAGCAGACGATCGCACCCACGCACTCGCAGGCGTAGACAGCGAGGTCGAGGAATAAACACCGCAAGACGGTCGCGTAGCGAAGGCCGAAGAACCAGCAACCCGCCGAAGAGGAACATGACGCGTTAGCTCATCCCCTGGATCAGTCAGCTCACCCCTGCCCTCATGCAGTGCAGACGAACCGCGGCGGCAATCCCCGCGGGCTTGGCAACGCAAAGCAAACGAACCCGGCCGCGAAAATGGGGTTTGCGGCTTAACGCCAGACGCACTGCTACAATACGAGCGCAATGAGAACCTGGGGGGGGGGACCAGCCCAGGATTTGGAGCCGTGCAGCAACCGTCGGGGAGAGGAGACCCCACCCCGTTTCTATGGACTGGAGGTTGGACGGGATGGAGCCTCCAGGGCAAGGGGGGAAACGAGTGGCCACCCGGGAGCGCGCAGACGCCGCCGCCCTCGCAGTCGCACCCGTCCTCGAGGCAGACATCTGCGAGCCACGCGCGGCGCGCGGCAGCCGATGACGGCACCGCACAATCAGAGCACGCCGTCGGCGAGGCGGCAGCCGCCCACGACGGGGGCGCGCGCCTGCCGAGGCAGCAAGCGCCGAAGCTCAAGTCGGGCGTGTCCCCCTACAGGGGGATTTTGGACGAACACTGAGAAATATCCCAAACGCACTCACAAAAAAGTGCCCAAAACTACTCAAAAAGTAGTCCCCAGATCCTCATTTGACTACTTCTGAACATTCCCCCCTGCAGAGGGACAGGCCCGCCTTAAGCCCGACCCCGCAGAGCACGCCGTCGGCGAGGCGGCAGCCGCCCACGGCGGGGGCGCGCGCCCGCCGAGGCGGCGCGCGCCGAGGCCTCCGGCGGGCCCGCGCGCCCCGTGAGTATCGTTCAACCGATCCCCATCCCCACCAGCGTGGTCTGGGCCCCGCTGGCCGAATTACCCCCCTAGACGGGGATACAGGTCGTTCCCTTCGGGTCTCGAGGGGTGTATCCCCAATTGGGGGGGTAATTTGGTAGGGGTCTCGAAGGGGATGGGGATGGGGATGGGGATCGGTTAAACGATACCGACCCCAGGCGCGGCCTCCGGCGCCGGCGGCCGACGGACGCAGCTGCTGCGCATCGGGGGCCCTGCGGCGCCAGATCCGCCATCGCGAGGCTCGAGCCGCCAAGCCGCGCCGCCGTCGCCGCCCTCGTCGGGGTCGGGCCACGGCGGGGGCCGCCAGGGGGAGGAGGGGGAAGTGCAGGAGGAGGGGGAGGAGGAGGAGGAGGAGGAGGAGGAGGAGGAGGAGGAGGAGGAGGAGGAGGAGGAGGAGGAGGAGGAGGAGGGTCGGGGTCGGGCCACGGGCGAGACGTGGCGACGGTGCGCGCGGAAGGCCAGGAGGGGTCGGGCCACGGGCGAGACGTGGCGACGGGCCCCCGGCAGACCCGCCAGCGAGCTCCGCCTCCGCGATGGGTGCAGGGTCGCGGCTCGGGGTCCGAGAGCTCGGCGTCGCCAGCAGCCGAGCGCACGCCAGGCGAAGAAGGAGGCAGAAGACGTCGAGCCGTCGTCGGCCACGGCACGCGCGCCTCCCGCTCAGGCGCCGTCAGCCTCGAAGGCCGCGCTGACCTCATAGCGCGGACACCCGCCGGAGCACGGCTGGCAGTGTCGACGGGGGACAGAGGCCGGTCCGCGCGCGTCTCGGCCGCGTGGCACATGCTGTAGGCAGCCATCATGCAGGAGACGACCTCTATCGACGGCGGCCGGAGGGACCAGCGGGCAGCGAGTAGTGCCTGGCCAGAGCGCGTCGCAACGCGCGGTGCATCGGTCGGCAGAAGGCGCAGTGCCGCAGCGCGTCGGGTGCAGCGCAGCCGAAGGAGCAAGCCCGCTGGCCAAGCGGGCGGATGATACGCGATGAGGTCATCGGAGCGTCCGTCCAGGTGCGGAGAGAAACCCACGCCCACGAGCATGGACACCGCTTCAGAAGGATCGCCACGGCGTCCCTGTGGACAGCGTCGATCGCGGCACGATGACCGCTTGCGTCGGCGTATGCGTAGCAGCGTTATCGGCGGGCCCTGCTCCGCAGCCAGGGAGCGCATCGCCCGATGAGCTGCGCGCTGAGACCGGGCGCGCCCACCGGGAGGGGGGACCGGCGCGGCGACCGCCGCCTCGCGGGCAGGGACAATCACGGGCGCCACCTGGCCAGGCGAGGGGGCAGCAGCGGCGGCAGCAGGCAGGGTCTCGACCCTCGCGGGGGTCTTCCAGAAGCACGGGCGGTAGATGCCCCGGGCGAGCACATCAAGACTGTGACATTCAGGGTGACGCAGAGCATGGCCACGAAGTTCGGCGAGCAGCCGCCCGCGCTGCGGGGAGGGCAGCAACCCTGCGCGCATCAAGGACGCCGCACTCAGGTGAGCCCACCGAACCACGCACGGCCCTGCCCAAGCTTCCAGCTGAGTCCAAGAGCTGACTGTGCACGCGCCCAGGGAGGCACAGAAAACCTGTGCCAGAACAGACAATTCGAGCCGAGGCGCATCCGGAGGTAGCCAGCAGACTTGGGCAATGTAGGGCAGCGCGCTGACCGCCCTCGCATTATGAAGAACCGACGGCACACTGGCAGGCGTCACGCCGTGCCCGGTGGCAAGGAACACAACCTGAGCTTCGCGACAGGGTCGACCCAACGTCGCTCGGCGGTGACAGCCTGGCCTAACCAGAGGCCCAGGTAGAGCAACTCGGGAACCACCTCGAACGTACTCCAGGACGGCACGACAGCAGCAAGAGCGGCCTGCACGAGGTCGTGGAGCAACCAGAGAGGGACGATCTTGCATTTGACGAGCTTGAGCAAGTTGGCCATGGCATCGGCAGCACACATCACGCGACACATGTGCACAAGATGACGCACAGCAGCAAAGGCTCCTCTTTTGTCGTCCGCGCAAGCCCCGACCAGGCCATACCCCCGAGTCTCGATACAGTCCGCGAGGTCCCACAGGAGCATCGCGGTGCTCAAGGCGTAGAGGGATCCCGACAACATCATCACCATCACCATCATCATCGCAATCGCCATCACCATCATCATCACCGTCGTCGTCGTCGTCGTCGTCGTCGAGGTCACCCCCCCTCCCCGTGCTCCTCCTCCTCCTCCTCCTCCTCCTCCTTTTCCTCCTCCCCCTCCACATCATCATGTTACTCCTCCTCCTCCTCCTGTTACTCGTCCTCCTCCTCCTCCTCCTCCTCCTCCACGTCCTCCTCCTCCTCCTCCTCCTTCTCCTCCTTTTGCTCCTCCTCCTCCACCTCCTCCTTCGCCTCATCCTCCTCCTCTTCGTCCATTTCTTTTCCTCAGGAATAGCTCCTCCCTATCGCACCCCGAGGCCAGTCGGAACGGCGGGCCGGTCGTTTCGCCTGACATTTACTTCTTCACAACGTGTGATCCTGACGCCTAACATTTGCAACAGTTTCACGGATTGAGGGCGGGTCGCTTTCGAAATATGGCTCTCGCCTCAGCGCCGCGCATACTCGTCTCAAGTTGCAAGAGTTTCACGGATTGAGGACAGGTCGCTTTCAAAATGCGGCCCTCGATTTAGCGCTGCACACGTTTCACGGATGGAGATCGGGTCGTTTTCAAAAGGTGGCTTACGCCTTAGCGCCGCGCGCACTCGTCATGAACCGGTGCAACGGTTTCACGGATGGAGAGCGGCTACTTCTCAACATGTGGTTCTCGCCATAACGCTGCAAACATTAGTTTTTAAAATTACGCAAATTTCACGGGTTCTCATGGTCAACTTCCGAGAAAAGGTTTTTGTTGCACGATGTCGGTTGATTTGCGGAGTTGGAGTCCCAGGAAGGTGTTCTGGCACATTTCAAGATTTTCAAACGGCTGCTTTCCAACGGGGCACTTTGGTCAGTGAAAGCGAACCCTTGTAGGGGTCTATGTAGCGGGAGCTGGGAGGAAAAGTTTGTTGCATCATGGGTTGACACTGGCCTCCTCCTCCTCCTCCTCCTCCTCCTCCTCCTCCTCCTCCTCCTCCTCCCCCTCCCCCTCCTCCTCCTCCTCCTCCTCCTCCTCCTCCTCCTCCTCCTCCTCCACCGATTACTCCTCCTCCTCATCATGATTGACCCCCCCTCGGCTCCAGAGGCCGCTCGCGCGTGCCCGCCGAGCCCCTCGCGAGCTGCAGGAAGGACTCGGGCGCCGCGCCGCCGTCCCCGCCGTCCGAGGTGTCGAAAGCCTTCTCCGCCGCCAGCAGCTCGTTCTTCGCGGAGGCCGCCAGGGACGTGTCCGAGTGCTCGGGGTGCCAGGCCTCCCTCCCCGCTGCCATCCCTGCCTAACCTCTCTCACTCCCTCCCTCCCCCCCC
>CAUYUJ010008541.1:20000-39489 GCA_963575745.1 Prorocentrum cordatum | reverse complement strand
CCGCCTCCTCCTCCTCCTACTCCTACTCCTGGTACTACCACCACCACCACAATCACCACAATCACCACCACCACCACCACCACCACCACCACCACCACCACCACCACCACTACTACGACTACTACTACTACTACTACTACTACTACTGCTACTACTACTGCTACTACTACTACTACTACTACTACTACTACTGCTGCTACTACTACTACTACTACTACTACTACTAGGGCTGACCTCCTTCTGTTTGCCCAATTAATCTGATGTAAGAAGTGTAACGAGTGTGGTGAGGATTCTGTGCCGCGGACGCGCCGTGCGCGTTTCGTATATGTTTCGCATACGTTTCGTATACGTTGCGTGTCTGTTTCTTACATGTTTCGTATCTGTTCCGTATATGTTTCGTATATGTTTCGTATATGCTTCGTATCAGTGTCGAAACTGTTTCGTATATGTCTCGTATCTGGTACGTATGTGTGTTCGTATATGTTTCGTATATGTTTCGAGTCTGTGTCGTATTATGTTTCGTATATGGTTCGTATGTGCTTCGTATATGTGTCGCATCTGTTTCGTATGTGTTTCGCATATCTTGCGTATATGTTCCGTATATGTTTCCTCTATGTTTCGTACATGTTTCGTATATGGGTCGTATATGTTTCGTAGATGATTCGTATATGGTTCGTATATGTTTCGTACATGTTTCGTGTATGTTTCGTATACGTTTCGTATGCGTTTCGTATACGGTTCGTGTGCGTTTCGTATACGTCTCGTATACGTTTCGTATATGTTTCGTATCTGTCTCGTATCTGTTTCGTATACGGCTCGTTTATGTTTCGTATATGTTTCGTACATGTGTCGTATATGATTCGTGTATGTTGCGTATAGGTTTCGTATATGTTTCGTATCTGCGTCGTATACGTTTCGTAGGCGTTTCGTATACGTTTCGTGTATGTGTCGTATATGTTTCGTACATGTGTCGTATCTGTGTCGTATATGTGTCGTAAACGTCTCGTATACGTTTCGTGTATGTTTCGCATATGGTTCGGATATGATTCGTACATATTTCGTACATGTTTCGTATATGTTTCGTATATATGTCGTACATATTTCGTATAGGTGTTGTACATGTTTCGTGTATGTTTCGTATACGTTTCGTGTATGTTTCATATATATTTCGTATATGTTTCGAGTCTGTTTCGTATACATTTCGTGTATGTTTCGTATATTTATTTCGTATATGTTCCGTATACGTTTCGTATATGTTTGGCATCTGTTTCGCACACGGCACGAATAGGCTTCGTACATGTGTCGTACATGTTTCGTTTATGTTTCGTATATGTTTCGTATTTGTTTCATATACGTTTCGTGTATGTTTCGTATCTGTTTCGTGTCTGTTCCGTAAATATTTCGTATATATTTCGTGTGCATATCGTGTATGATTCGTATATGTTTCGTATAGATTTCGTGCATGTTTCGTATGTGATTCGTATATGTTGCGTATATGTTTCGTTTGTGTTTCGTGCATGTTTCGTATACGTTTCGAATCCAGTTTCGGATACGGTTCGTATATGTTTCGTATACGTTTCGTATGCGTTTCGTATATGTTTCGTATGTGTGTCGTATACTTTTGGTATACGTGTCGGATACGTTTCGGATACGGTTCATATATGTTTCGTATATGTTTCGTGTATATTTCGTATTTGTTTCGAACATGTTTCGTATATGTTTCGTATGCGCCAGGCGCGCCAGGTGCACCAGGTGCGCCAGGTGCGCCAGGTGTGCCAGGTGCGCCCGGTGCGCCAGGTGCGCCAGGCGCGCCAGGCGCGCCAGGTGCGCCAGGCGCGTTAGGTGCGCCAGGTGAGCCAGGTGCGCCAGCGGCGCCAGGTGCGCCAGGTGTGCCAGGTGCGCCAGGTGCGCCAGGTGCGCCAGGCGCGCCACGCGCGCCAGCGGCGCCAGGCGCGCCCTTGCGCAAAAAGACGGAGGTCAACCCTACTACTACTACTACTACTACTACTACTACTACTACTACGACTACTACTACTACTACTACTACAACTACTACTACGACTACTACTACTACTAGTAGTAGTAGTAGTAGTAGTAGTAGTAGTAGTAGTAGTAGTCGTAGTAGTAGTTAGTAATAGTAGTAAGTTTGTTGGAATACTACCACTACACGACAACGGTTATACTATTACTACTACTACTGCTACTACTACTACTCCTATGCTACTACTACTCCTACCACCTACTACGACTACTACTACGGACTACCTACTACGACTATATCTAGTACTGCTACTGCTCCTGCTACTAATTACTATTACTACTACTACGACTACTACTACGACACTACTACCACCACTACTACCACCACTCCCACCACTTACTACTACTGCTACTAATACTACTCTAACTCACTTACTGATACTACTACTACGTACTACCACTACTACTACTACTACGACTACTACTTACACTACTACTAACACTAATACTACTACTACTACGGACTTACCTCAGAGCGCAGCTGCACGACGCACTACTACTATACTAACTAAGACTACTACGACCGACACTACTACCTTACTACACTACCACCACTACCACTACTACTACTACTACTACTACTACTACTCTTCTACTACTACATACTATACTACTAATTACTACTACTACTGGCAACTGCTACTTACTACTACTACTACTTACTGCTACCATACTACTACTAACTATCTACGACTACTACTGCTTACTATGCTACTACGTACTATTACTGATACTACTACTGCTACTATACCCAGTATTCTATTACTACTACTACTACTGCTACACTTACTACTATACTACTACTTACTACTACTACTACTTACTACTTACTTAGAACTACACTACTACTACTACAATACTACTTTACTACTACTACTAATACTACTACTACTACTACTACTACTACTACTACTACTACTACTACTGCTACTGCTACTACTATTACTACTACTACGACCCCATAACATCGGTGAGGATGGGGGGATGGCGCCAAATCCACTCAGAAAAAACGGTCCCCAGATCCATCCCGGGGTCCATTTGGCGAACGTTTTCCTCCCAGATCCATTTTCCATTGTCCCGGGGCCCCGAAACAGCCCCAGAATGCCGAAAAAGGCAAAAAGCCCTCCCGCGCCCAGAACCTCGAACCTGCCCGCCCTTCTCGCTGGCCGAAACCAATGCTGGGCAATGCGGCTCCAACCCGCTATTCTTTCCACACGTGGCCCCCACCTGCGAGACCCGAGCCGGTCCGCTCCCTGCGCCGCTGCTCTCCGCAGGCTGCCCCCCACCCTCCCCTCCGCTGTCACCTGCCGCTGCCCGGTGCTGCCAGATCGGGGGCTGCGAGGTGTCCCCGGCCCCCCTGGAGGAGGAGGAAGAGGAAGAAGAGGAGGAGGAGGAGGAGGAAAAGGAGGAGGAAAAGGAGGAAGAGGAGGGGGAAGACGAGGAGGAGGAGGAGGGGCAGGAGGAGGAGCAGGAGAACGAGGAGGGGGAAGAGGAGGAGGAGGAGGACCAATGTGAACCCAAGAATCATTTACCATGTTGCAATAAACCCTCCCTCCAAGCTCCCTCGTCGAAAGCCCCTAGAAGAATACATTTCCACTGAGGAAACTGCCGCGTTGGGAGACAACCGCTTGAAAATTCTGAACCGCGCCAGAGCAGCATTCTCGGGATTTCAACGCCACGAATCAACAATACACCATACTGCTGCGTCTTGGCGACCCTGAGTCGCGCCATCATGCCACTCCAGGGACTTCAACACCGCGAACCAACGCACTGACGCTCCCACGTTGTTCCACAACACCATGTCTAGTACGTCAACCATGCGAACCCGTGAAACTCTTGCAACTTCTAAAACGAGTGTGCGCGGCGCTGTAGCGAGATCCACATTTTGAAAAGGACCTCTACGCAATCTGTGAAACCCATGCAACTTTAAAAATGACTGCGCGCGGCGGGAAGGGTAGAGCCACATGTTGAACACCACCCACCCTCAATCTATGAAGCTCTTGCAAATTGTTGTCACGAGTGTGCGCGGCGCTACGGCGAGAGCCACATTTTGGAAGCGACCCGCCCTCCATCTTAGAAGCTCTTGTCAATTAGAAGCTCCGCCGCCTCAAATGGTTGGTGAATCTCAGCGAAGCGCCCAGCCCGCCCTGCCAAGCGGCCTCGGGGTGCGACAGGGAGGAGTTATCTATAAGGACAAGGGTAGGCCAAGCGACATTCAGCTCAGATGGGTACTGAGGAGGAGGAGGAGGAGGAGGAGGAGGAGGAGGAGGAGGAGGACCAATGGAAACCTAAGAGTCATCAGCGGTGTTGGAATTAACCACCCTCCAAGCTCCCTCTTCATAGGCCCCAACAACGGATCATTTCCATTGACGGAACTGCTTCGTTGGAAACTCTGAAACGTGCCAAAATCGGGTTTTCAACGCCACGTATCAACCGGACTGCTGCACCTTGACGATCCAGAACCGTGCCAGAACGTAATTTTTGGGACTCCAACGCAGCAAAGCAACATAACTGCTGCGCCCGCATAATCGTGAATCCTTCGAAAACGCCATTCCTGTTACGTTGATCATGGGAACCCGTGAAACTCGTGCAAACTGAAAACGCATGTGCGCGGCGCTAAGGCGAAAGCCACATTTTGAAAAGGAGCCGCCCTCAACCTGTGAAGCTTTTGCATTTTTTTATAACGAATGTGCGCGGCGCTGAAGCCAGAACCACATTTTGAAAACCACCTACCCTCAATCCGTCAAGCTTTTGCAAATGTTGAAAGCGGCTGTGCGCGGCGCTAAGGCGAGAACCACATTTGAAAACCACCCGCCCTCAATCCGTGAAGCTCTTGCAAATCTTGAAAGCGGATGTGCGCGGCGCTACGGCGAGAGCCACATTTTGAAAACCACCCGCACTCAACCCGTGAAACTCTTGCAAGTGGAGGAGGAGGAGGAGGAGCAGGAGGAGGAGGAGGAAGGAGGGGGGGAGGAGGAGGAGGAAGAGGAGGAGGAGGCGGAGGCGGAGGAGGAGGAGGAGGAGGAGGAGGAGGAGGAGGAGGAGAAGGACCGTC
This sequence comes from Prorocentrum cordatum, assembly GCA_963575745.1. NCBI lineage: Eukaryota > Dinophyceae > Prorocentrales > Prorocentraceae > Prorocentrum > Prorocentrum cordatum. Next base: position 34,394 of record CAUYUJ010008541.1, on the reverse strand, counting down.
GAAAATGGCCCCCACGGGGTGAAAGAACGGGCTCCGCGAAAGGGGCTGGCAAGCCGGGTATCACCCACGGATCGAACAGAAACGCGGCTGCGGGTGCCGGGGTCAGGTCGGGCATGCCCTCCTACGGGCGGATTTTGGAAGAAGAATGGGCAGCAAAGTCAAACATAGACAAACATGGCCAAACGAGCACGAATCATAGTCCCCAGGCTACTCCAGATTTCGTAATAAAAGGGAGGGGGTCTCAACCCTCCCAGACGAAAAGTTTTAGACCCCCCCCGTGGGAGAACCCTCCAAAACATCGTCCCCAGACCCCCCCAGGCCCTCCAAGATAGCCTGGAAGAGACCCCCCCCGAAATGAGACCCCCTCCCTTTTATTACGAAATCTGGAATATGTTTTACTATTCTTGAATAGCTCCCTCCTGCAGAGGGCCATGCCCGACTGACTGCCAGGGGGCCGGGCGGGCGGGGGCCGGGCAACTCTGGGCGGGGGCTGCTCGTAGCAGGGGCGGTGCCCGCCCCATGCCTCGGAGGCCCCGTAGCTCTGGAGGCCAGAGAACAACAGGGGATATCGAAGGGGCCCAAGGACACACACACACATACATGATCCAGGGTCGAGGGTTCACGGGCCCCCCACCCCCAGATGGTATGGTCCCAGGATTCCTCGGCCCCCCCCACCCCCCAGATGGTATGGTCCCAGAGACGACGACGACGACGACGGCGACGACGACGACGGCGACGACTACGACGACGGCGACGACGACGACGACCACGACGACGACGACGGCTGCGGCGGCGACGACGCCAGCGGCGGCGGCGACGACGACGATGACGACGATGACGACGGCGACGACGACGATGACGACGACGACGACGAGGACGACGAGGACGACGAGGACGACGAGGAGACGACGACGACGACGACGACGACCTCTGAACCACCACAGCACCACACCACATCCACAGGGGGGGGGGGAGGGGGGCACCGCAGCGCAGCACCACGCCACGCCCACCTCTGAACCACCACAGCACCACACCACATCCACAGGGGGGGGGGGGGGCACCGCAGCGCAGCACAACGCCACGCCCACAGGGGGGTGGGGGGGGACCATCGCGCGGGGGGGGGGGGGGCCCAATGGCATCAGCATGGTTAGGAGGGGGGGGGGGGGCCCAAGTCCTGGACCATATATAAGCACAAATACCACTATTCCCCATAATTTCTGGTATTCTCTGGGCTTTTGTCTTCCCCCCCACTTCCCGTATGTTCCCATATTGTCCTAGGAATCGGCGATCCATTGTGTCTGTGGCTTTTCCCCTCATGAGATGTGTCGGCCCCTATGCCATGCTTCGTGGGGCTTTCGAATGGACCAGAAATTCTGGGCCCAACCCGGGGCTACACCATGGGGGGCGTCCAGCCTTGAGAGGGATGTATCCGAACAACCCCCTGGGGATGTATCCCAGGGGCCCCCTGCTTTTCTTAGCCGCTCCACATTTCGTCGAAAAGCCGGGGAGGGGGGGACAGACGCGTCGCCTGCGAGAGGTGGTCGCGGCGAGGGCAGGGGAAAGGGGGGAGGGAGGTGGGGTTAGGTCAGGCATGTCCCTCTACAGGCGGATTTTGGGCGACAGGGGAAACAATACTCAGGACATACTCCCCAAATGCTCCGAAACACCTTCCTGCACTATTTTTTGACTGTGTCTGACCATCCCTCCTGCAGTGTGGGGGGGGAGGCACACGCGCGAGTCCGAAGGCCTCCTCGGGCGCGCCGGCCCGCAGGCGCACCCCCGCGGCGGAGGGCCGGGGCCGAAGCGCCACGGGACGGGAAAGGCGAGGGGGTGCTCCTCTTCCTCCTCCTCTTCCTCCTCCTCCTCTTCCTCCTCCTCTTCCTCCTTCTTCCTCCTCCTCCTCCTCCTCTTCCTCCTCCTCTTCCTCCTCTTCCTCCTCCTCCTCCTCCTCCTCTTCCTCCTCCTCTTCCTCCTCGCCGGGAGCTCGGCGAGAGGGGGGAGCTCCTGGGAGGTCGGGAAGGGGGCGTGGTAGAATCGGCTACCGTCGGGGCGTTGACCTGAGGAACCCTAAATCAGGAACGAGGCCCCTATTTCCCACAAGTTGCACTTCGATCTACCATGGAAAACCCAAGGACAAGCCAGGGCAAACTGTAAAACAATCCAGGAACACCGAGCCCCTCCCCAACGAAAAGGGTTCCTTCTCCAGCGCCCCGACTGTACACGCAAGAGTGACCCTGGGCAAGAGTGGCCTTTGGTGTGCGGCCTTTTGGGGGCCGCGGGGGGGCCAAACGCAAGCGCGCAAGACGCCACTATCGCATCGCGCTCGGCGATCGGGGGACCCCATTGGGCCCGCACCCAAAGGCCATTCTGGCGAAGGGTCACTCTCACGTCTAGTCGATATAAAGGGGTGCGGTGCCAATGCTGGAAATAACGATATTATCTGCGATAGCCGCAAGTGCGATGCACCTTGGTTTCAACAACGCTGGTTTTTCGCGTCGGCCCGGTCATCCCCCCACTTCCAGTGGGTGGGGGATGACCAGGGAATCGGGAGCTTGTAGGAGGGCGGGATCATGTGGGGCTGGAGCATCAAGGAGTGGCAAGAAGGAGGATGCGGAGCAGGAAAGGAGAGGAGTGCCCTAAACATCTCCAAGCCCCTCGTGCGTCCCCTGCTGCTCCTCCTCCTTCTTCGCCTCTTTCTCCCTTCCGTGACGCAGTTGATATTTGTACGATGCAGTCGTAGTGCACGTCCCCCAAAGCCCAGCTGGGCCCAGTAGGTTAAAAAGACCACCTCGCCTGGTGTCGACAGCTCCAATATCCCACCGACCCTCTGGGCGTAGGTGGTTTGACGCTCCAACGTTTTCAGTCTCAGACATTATACGTCGTGTTTTTCACCGCGCGGCCCCTCCTTCCAAAGGGCGATTGTTTCGTCCCAAATCCTTTAATGACCGTTCTGGGGCCCAATGAGGGCCCCCGACAACGGAAAACTATCAAACCTCCCGTCGTGATCTTTGTTTGACCCCCCTCTCCTCAACGCCCACGTGCTCATGTGCTCTTTCAGACAAGCGTGCATCGAATCACGGCGCCGCCTTTCGCGGTGCCAGCGCGCACCGCTCACGCCCGAGGTCGTGGGCCAGCACCGGGGACTCATGCCCCTGCCGCCGCGACAAATTTCCTGCACCGTCGTCGAACTCCTGCGCTCCGTCAGCACTGTTCTGGTGGCGCGCACACGGGGGAAGCGAAAAGGCACCGCTGCCGCTGCTGCCTGGACCTCTCCTGGGGTGGGCTCTGGCCAGAAGGTCGAGGCGAACCCAGCGGTGGCGACGGGGGCCCCCGAGGGGGCCCCCAATAGGGGAGGGTCGAGGTAGGGGTACCTTTCCCTCCGCGGACACAAGGGACTGGCAGCAGGAGGGGCGGCCTTCCAGGAAGACGGAGGGGGGGGGGGCTGAGAAGGCCGGGGCCCCCATTAAAAAAACACACGCCTGGAGGCGTCGAAGTAGGCCTCGGAGAAGCCAGGAGGGCTTCCGAGAAGCCTCCTGCTATCTTCGGGACCCACCCAGCCCTCCCAGAAGTAGGGGAGCGAATGCTGGTGTATACATTGTTCGTTGCTTCCCTGGGCAAGCGGGGAAACAAGTATGCACCACACCACCCCGACGCCGTGCCCGACCCTCCAAAAGTCCGGGGACTTACAAGCAGCCCGATGCTGGCGACGATTCTATGCTCCAGTCTTCGAGGCAGGCCGCCCACCTTTGAGCAGGGACCGACCGTCCCGGCATTCCTATAGTCATACCACGAAATTTTCTTAGAACCCGAACATTTTTTTAGAACAACAACATTATTCTTAGAACATAGGCCCGATGTGTTAACACAAGACAATCTCGACTAGAAATGTTCCAAGAACATGTCGTGGAAACCACAAGAGGTTCTTAGAGTATTGCTTGGTAGGGCTGTAGGCGAGCCAGGACGCTTCGCCACTGCTTGACACCTCGCGAGACCCCGCGGTGCGCGCCGCCGGCTTCATGGTGCAGGCGTTTGCTGCGAGCTCCCGAGCCTTTTGCCCGGAGCTCCCGTGCTGGGGCGGCGAGCCGGCGGCGGGCGGGCGACATTTCTGCCGGGGACGATCGAGAGGGAGCCTGCTGCGTGCGTGCGGCTCGTGAAAGGGGCCCAGGGACACACACACAAACACACACAAATGAGTACACATAAATCCCAGGATCCCCTATTCTCCACATGTTTTTCGGATGTTCGTCTCCCCGGCCACTTGCCATATTTTCTCCTATTTTCTGGGGGGTCGACGATTCATTGTGTCTGTGCTCTTTTTCCCTCCTGAGATTGCACCATGTGTCCCATGACATGCTCGATCTCGAAGCTGCCTGGCACGGTGTCGGCGAGACCTGGTCCATGGCGAGTGCTGGTGACCATGCTTGTTGTATTGCTACCTTCTGGCAGGAGGCGGAGGAGGAGGAGGAGGAGGAGGAGGAGGAGAAGGAGGAGGAGAGGACGGAGCAGGAGCGAACCGACCTTCATCCTCCTCGGCCTCAGCGCAGCTGCCACATGTATGGGGCCTTTCTCCCTGCGAGGGCCGGCGGCCGCGCCCGCGCGCAGGATGGTCTTCGATGCGGCGCGCCCGGAGAGTAAAAAAAAAAAACAACACCCCCCCGAAGAAACCCACAAAAAAAAAAAAACCACCCCCAAAAAAAAAAAAAAAAAAAAAAAATCAAAAAAAAAAAAAGAAAAAAAAAAAAAAAAAAAAAAGGAGAAAAAAAAAAAAAAAAAAAAAAAAAAAAAAAAAGCCGTGCCTGCACGGCGCGCGTGGCGGCGCCCCGGCCCGAGGAGGAGGAGGAGGAGGAGAAGGAGGAGGAGGAGAGGAGGAGGCGAGGAGGAGGAGGAGGGGGAGGAGGAGGAGGGAGGAGGAGGAGGAGGAGGAGCAACGAACTCCGCGCCTCGCGCTGGCCCGGGGCCCACCCGCACCTCGCTCGGGGGGCGGCCGTCCGCGCGCTCCTCCCCGGGCGCCGCGCTGGCCTCCGGCGCGCGCCCCGCGGCCAGGCTGCCGAGGCCGGGGGCGCGCGCCGCGCTGGCCAGCGACGGGAGGAGGAGCACCTCTCCCGTCCCGCGAGCGGCCGCGGGCGAAGGGCGCGGGGCGACCCGCCTCCGCCGCGCTGGGCCAGGGGGCGCCGCTGGAAGCCAGTGTGGGGCTCCTATCGGGGACTGGCCAATGGATCTCACCGCCGCCCTCATGAGATGAGGCATCCCTCGGGGTCTGAGGCCTCCTGGGCACATTCCTCAACGACCCCCCCCCACCGTACCTGTCGTGCGTATGCGTGCATGCGTGTAGGCTTGCGCTGGAAACCCGCCTCTCGCTGAGGTTCTCGGCCTAACATTGGGTCGGACATGTTCTCCTGCGGGCGGGTTGTGGAAGCAAGGAAGCAACTGGTAAACAACTGCTCAGCAGTAGCCAGAAATAGTCAACATATCGTCCCCAAACTATCTCTTGACAACTTCCCGACTGAAGTCTGACCTGCATACATCCCCGCACGAGGCGGCCCGCTCGTTCCGAGCGTGGCCCGTCGCTGCTTGACCCGGCGGCGGTCCCTTCCGCCGCGCCGGAGGACGAAGGTGCGCTGGCGCCTCACCAGGTGGTCGCCACAACGGTGCGGCGGAAGATCAAGTATACAGTAGGACATGCCCGATTTAACCCTCCCTCCTCGTTCGATGCTTGCTCCTCGTTCGCTCCCTCCTCGCTCGCTCGCTCCCTCCTCGCTCGCTCGCTCCCTCCTCCCCCGCCGTTAATCAGGAAGCACCGGCCGTGGCCGTGCACCACCCGCCCAAAAGATGGCCGAAACGCCTCGCTGGCCTCCAGACGGCCTCTCCGTCTACAGTGTGGGCCAGTCCACAAGAAACCTTCCACAATAAACCCAACCCTGAGACCCCAGGGCGTCCTTGGTTCTTGGTGTGGGAACGTCGCGCTCTCCATAGCAAAACCATCGATACCCAAGAAACGCAGGGCACCCTGGAGGCAAGCAGGGTGTTTCTTGGCATGGGCCCACGTTTTCACCTCTCGGGGTCGTGCTTTTTACTTCCGCCGCCCTTCCGCCCGCGGAGGCGGCCTCGTTTAACCTCCGCCGCCCTTCCGCCGCCTTCCGCGGCGGAAGAGATGACGACTCCTTCGATTCTCAGCGGCAAGGCCATTTTTGGAACGCCTCAGATATACAGCAAGCGCATACGATGATAAACAGTGCTATGAGGAATCTTGGGGCGCATCCTTCGTTGATCTTTGAAGGGCCAACGGTGCGCCAGAACTTCTGCGGACCCTTGGGGCTTCCAGGGGATCAGAAACTTGCGCGGTGCACCTGCTGGCAGGCTGGCCCTATGATTTCACGTGCCTGCCCGCGAAACCACAAGGCACCGATACCGCTCCTCCCCGGACCCTCTCCCGGGGCGCGTCCTGACCAGGACTCCGAGGCGAATCCGGCGGTGGCGCCGAGGACCTCCCAGGAGGCCCAACCTTGGGATGACGAGGGGAAGGTCTCTGTATCAGTAAGAAGATGAGGAGGATGGGGAGGATGAGGAGGAGAAGGAGGAGGAAGAGGAGGAGGAGGAGGAGGAGGAGGAGGAAGAGGAGGAGGAGGAGGAGGTCAAACAAACTTTTCTCTCCCCGGTGCGTCTGTCCTCGCCTCTCCTGGCGAGGCGAGGAGGGCGGAGAGAAAAAAGGAGGGGGGGGACAGGGAGGGGGAAAAAAGGAGAAGACGCAGGGAAAGGAAGAAGAGAAAGTACAGAGGAAGAGACTAAGGAAGAGGAAAGAAGGAATAAAACAGAATAAGAAGAAGAAGAAGAAAAAAGAAGAAGAAGAAAGAAGAAGAGAAGAATCAGCAAAGAAAGCAATAAGCAAGAAGAAGAAGAGTAAAAGAAGAATGAAACGAAGAAAGAAGAAGAGACAGAAGAAGAGAATAAGACGAATCATACATAATGATCGGATACACGACGCCGACGAAGAACGAAGAATAAAACGGACGAAGTCCTCAGATACGCCCCGAATAATACTCTACATCCGCTCCCCCTCCTCGTCCTCCTCTCTCTACTCAGCCGAGACCCCTCCTCCTCACTCCGACCCATACGCCTCATCCACTATCATCATCCTCCTCCTCCTCCTACTCCTCACTCCTCCCACTCATCCTCTACTCCGCCGACTCCGCCGAATCCCTCCTCCGCCTCCTCCTCCTACGCATCCGGCCTCTCCTGCTCACGACGACCCGCATCCTCGCCCCTCATAAGAATTCCGCCTTCCCCTCCGCATCCGCCTGTCCTGATGCCGCCGAATCACTCTCCTCCGTACTAAGACATCCGCCTCCGCCTTTCCTCCTTCCTCCTACTCCTCTCCTACCTCATCCCTATCTCCTCCTCGTCCGCCTACCTCCAGCCAATACGACTCGACAGACCTACTAAGCAGCGCCCACACTCATAAGCTACGCCGCCCGCCTCTAAATAAGACTAAGGCAGACCGACTCAGCCCCACTAATCTCGCCCCATCATCCTATCCTCCCTCCTCTCGTCCTCCTCATCCTCCTCCTTCCTCACCCTCCTCGTACGCCTACTCATCGTCCTCCTCCTCCCTCGGTCCTCCTCTACTCTCCTCCCTCCATCTTTCCTCCGCCTCTTCACGCCTCTGACGCCGCCTGTAACTCATACTAACCTCGTCCTCCTCCTCCTCCTCCTCCTTCTCCTCCTCATCATCATCATCATCATCATCATCATCCTTTCCCCCTCCTCCTTCTCCTCCTCCTCCTCCTCCGCGGGCCCTCTCCGAGGCCGGGCCCTTCTCGGATCGTCCGCTTTGCGGGGGCAGCTCTTCGGGCCAGCGCGCCCGCCCACCCCGCACTCATGTGGCGCGGGGGGTGTCCGAAAGCGCAGCGGGCAGGTCCGGAACGCCCGCCCAGCACGATGGGGTGGAGGATCAAGGAGGATGATGCCGATGATTTTGCTGATCATGATGTTGTTGACGCTGCTGTTGCTGAAGAAGATGATGATGCTGATGATGAGGATGACGATGATGATGATGATGTTGATGATGATAATGATGATGACGATGATGGTGATGGTGATGTTGCTGATGATGATGCTGATGCTGACGCTAATGATAATGCTGATGCTGATGCTGATGCTGACGCTGCTGATGCTGGTGATGCTGATGCTGCTGATGATGCCGATGCAAGGACAATGAAGATGCTGATGGTGATGGTATTGATGACGACGACGATTATGGCGATGTATATGACGATATATATATATAATGATGATGTTGATGATGGTGACGATGATGATGAAGATGAACATGATATTTATGCTGATGATAATGATTCGGATGCTGATAATGATGCTGATGATGGTGAGTGTGATGATGACGATGATGTTGCTGATGCCGGTGCTGATGTTGATGTTGATGATGCTGATGCTGACGATTATGATGATGCAGACGCTGCTGATGCTGATGCTGATACTGGTGTGATGACGACGATGATGATGCTGATGATGAGGATGATGAGGATGATGGTGATGGTGACGGCGATGGTGCTGGTGATGACGACGATGACGAATATAATGATGATGTTGTTGATGTTGCTGACGATGGCGATGCCGATGCAGATGATGATGGTGATGATGATGAGGATGATGATGATGACGTCTCTGATGACTAGTATGCTGATGCTGATATTGTTGACGATGCTGATACTGAGGATGAGGATGACTGAGATGAAGATAGTGATGGTGATGGTGATGGTGCTGCTGCTGCTGGTGATGATTCTGAGAATGGTGATGCTGATGATGCTGATGGTGACGACTGATGACGATGATGGTTGTGCTGATGATGCAGCTGCAGATGATGCTGATGATGATGAGTATGATGGTGCCGATGGTGTTGCGGATGACGATGCTGCTGATGTTGATGCCGATGCTGATGATGACGATGATGATTGTGACGATAACAATGATGATGAGGAGGATGGTGATGATGACGATGCTGCTGATGATGATGCTGTTGCTGATGATGATGCTGATGCTGATGCTGAGGCTAATGATGATGTTGTTGATGATGATGGTGATAACGCTATGACTGATGATACTGCTGATGATGATGATGATGCTGCTGATGATGATGCTGATGCTGATGATGACGATGATGCTGGTGATGATGCCGATGATGCTGATGATGAGCATGAGGATGAGGATGAGGAGGAGAAGGAGGAAGATGAGGAGGATGAGGAGGAGCAGGAGGAGGAGGAGGAAGAGGAGGAGGAGCGGGAGGAGGAGAAGGAGGAGGAGGAGGAGGAGGAGGAGGAGGAGCGGGAGGAGGAGGAAGGGGAGACGCAAGCGAACGGAGAGCGTCGTGTCGGGAAGGAGCGAGATGATCAGGAAGTGGGGGTTGAGAAGGAGAAGGGTGAGAAGAAGGAGGAGGAGGAGGAGCCGGAGCATGATGACAAGGAGGAAGACGAGAAGAAGGAGGAGGAAGAGGAGGCGGAGGTGTGAAGAGGGGGGGGGAAGGAGGAGGGGGGGAGAGGGAGGGATATCGGCAAGATGAGTATGAGGATGAGAAACCTGCTCCTCCTCCTCCTGCTCCTGCTGCTGCTGCTGTTGCTTCTCCTCCTCCTCCTCCTCCTCCTCCTCCTCCTTCCCCTCCTCCTCCTGCTCCTGCTCCTCCTCCTCCCTTCTCCTCCTTTCTCCTCCCCCTCCGCTTTTGCCCTCCTCCTCAGACCTCCTTTCCTTCCGAAGATATTCTCCGCCCGCGAGCGGCCTGCCGCCGCCGCAGCCCCTACTCGTTCTCCTTCCTGCGTGCTCTTCCTCCCCCCTGCTCCTCCTTCCCCTCCTCCTTCTCCCCCGTCCTCTTCCCCTCCGCCTCCGCCTCCGCCTCCTCCTCCTCCTCCTCCTTCCCCTCCTCTCTCCCCTCCCCCTTCCCCTCCTCGTCCTTCCCCTCCTCTTCCTCCTCTTCCTCCTCTTCCTCCTCCTCCTCCTCATCCACCTCCTCCTGTCCACGGGTCGGACCGAGGAGCATGCCCAGCGGGGGTCCGAAGCCAGCTGCCCGCAGCAGATGTCCTACCCCCCCCGCTGGAAAGGGGGGGCGGGGTACGAAACCTGCTGCGGGCAGAAGCCGAGGGAGGGAGGGAAGGTACAAGACGTCCCCTCTCCCTTGCTCTCGTCCGGCACGATCTTCTTGGATGGGGGGCGGCAGAGGCGGAGCAGAGGCTGCTCACCTTGGCGGCGCGTACAAGGGCGTATGGGGGGAGAGGGGGAGGGCGTCTTAGCAAGGGGCTGCTGCTTGGAAGGCGCCAGCCTCGCATCTACAGACAAGGCCCGCGCCTTCTGAGAAGCAAAAGTGTTTCTAAAACGTCTTCCCCTTAGTGGGCCCCGGAAACGGGAGGGCCGATTTTTCACCATTTGCGAAAAGTGTCCCTTGAAAATGGAAACGGCAAAAACACGGCGACCGGAAACGGCAACAAAAACGGCTCCAAGATTGAAACCAGAGCGGGAACCCGTAAAAGAACGGCGACGGAACCGGCAACAAAAACGGCGTCAGAACCGGCACAACAAAACGGCAAAACGGCACCGGTAGAAAACGGCCCTGTCGTTTCCAGGGCCCACCAAGGTCTTCCCGCCTCTCCCTGCCCCCCCTGTGTGCTCTTCCTCCCCCCGGCTCCTCCTCCCCCTCCTCCTTCTCCCCCGTCCTCCTGCCCCTCCTCCTCCGCCTCCGCCTCCTCCTCCTTCCCCTCCTCTCTCCCCTCCTCCCCTCCCCTCCTCTCTTCCCCTCGTCCTTCCCCTCCTCCTGCGCGTGGCCGACAAGGGGTGGGAGCAGCGAGAGCGGGGCTGCTTCTGCCGCTGCGCCCGCGGCTACTTCTCGGCCATGACGGACACGCCCCTCCAGGCGGCGAGCTCCTGGGAGCGCGGGGCGCCCGGCCGCACACCGTCGTTGGCCTCCTTTGTTTGACGCTGGCCATAAGTAGGCATCTAGGCTGTCGCGTTTCTCTCAGTGCAGTGAGGCCTCGAGCCAACAAACAAGGGAAAACCGCCGTCGTAGGCCTGTGACAACACATGGAGCTGACGACACCTGCAGAGCGCATATACCATAGTGGGGTAACCCTTGTGGGCACACAGTAACGTAGCCGTCACTGGCTGACCTCCTCCTCCTCCTCCTCCTTCCTCCTCCTCCTCCTCCTCCTCCTCCTCCTCATCCTCTTCTCCTCCTCCTCCGCGGAACGAGCGCCACACCCGACCAACGTCAGGCGCGAACGGTCGGGAGTCGGAGCGCTCAGCGGAGCGCCCGGCGAGCGATGGGGCGGGGGAGGTGAAGCTCGTCCGCTTCCAAGCGACGCATGGAGGCGGGCTGCGTTTCCGCCGTCTTGTGCCCCATTCGGGGGGACGTAAGACTCGGGTTGGCCTGACGGGGCCATCATGAAAATGACGAGACCCAATCTGCAAATTGACGCGAACTCTCGCTGCAAACATCCCACAAAAACTGGATCGTCAAAATCCAGGACGCGCTGGTCAAAAAAACGTCGGCAAACCCGAGTTCCGGCTTACTCGAGTCTCACGTTTCCCCGACCCATGCAGTGCATCCGAACCGCCCCGAAAGGCCTTTTGAACCGCGCTCCACAATCAACATCGCGACAGCAGAAGGCTCCAGCGACTCCACGGCGAAGCTGCCCAGCGGGCCCCCGAAACTGGCACTCTGCTCCTCCTCGGGCCCGCCATTGGGCGTTTTTTCTCCTGGGCCCCCCGAGATGGACCCCTGGTCTCGCCATCGCTCGGACGTCCGCTCCCAGCGCACTCTTCGACCTCGCGCTCCTCTTGCTTCGCCAGGTGAGCCAGCCTGCTCCCCGAGCGAGGAAGGAGGGAGGGAGGAAGGAGGGAGGGAGGAGGGAGGGAGGAGGGAGGAAGAGGAGGAGGAAGGAGGAAGGAGGAAGGAGGAAGGAGGAAGGAGGAAGGATGAAGGAGGAAGGAGGAAGGAGAAGGAGGAGGAGGAGGAGGAAGGAGGAGGAGGAGGAGGAGGAGGAGGAGGAGGAGGAGGAGGAGGAGGGACGAGGAGGAGGAGGAGGAAGGAGGAGGAGGAAGGAAAATGGCCCTCGCCGAACACAGAACTGGCACACGCCCGAGCGACGCCCAGTTCTTGGCCGCGGACCGAGGCCTCGGCCGACGAGGCGCAGCGCCCCCCCCCCCCCGCGACGAGGCACCGCCGCCCCGCCCGCGCGAGCAGCGCCCTGGCGCTGCCAGAGCGAGGCGCCGCCTCGGCTGCGGGAGCAGAAGGGGCCCCGACCGCCCGTCGCGGAGCGCGGCCCCCCGCGGGATCGAGGCCGGGGATTCGACCGCAGCACGGGCCTGCTCCGGGCCTGCCTCTCCCGCCGGAATCTGCAAGACACGCGCAGGGTGCTCGTGGTCAGCTCCGCGGGGCCTTGCACGCACGTGCTCGCAGATTCGGCGGGAAGACCAGCTCTGGGGGGCCACTCGATCCTGTGGTCGATGCCCCTACTCGACCGATGCGCCGCCGCTGCGCCACTCCCGCGCGCGACCCTCTGCCCGCGCGAGCAGCGCCCGAACCGCGCTGCGGCGTGCGAGCCACGGTTGGTTCGGGCATGTCGTCCTGCAGGCGGATCCTGGACAACAGAAATTGAAAAGTAGACATGCCCGATTTAACACCACGGTCGAGGAGCGAGACGCCCAACCAATCGCGGCGCGGGGCCCCCTCCGGGAAGGGGGGCCCGCGCGGGGAAAGAGGCGGCAGCCGATCATCTTCCGCTGGCGCAGGCGAGGCGTGTGTGTGTGTGTGTGTGTGTGTGTGTGGGGGGGGCGGGGATCTGGGCGGCGCGAGTCCGCGCGTAAGCATGCCACCCCCATGGAGGAGGAGGAGTAGGAGTAGGAGTGGGAGTCAAGCTAGCCAGCTCGAGCGAGTCAAGCATGGCATGCCCAGTCCCACCCGCCCTCCCACAACATAAGAAGCAAAGCTGGCACAACTGGGGGCCGAAGTCACACCGGCCAGCCGGTTTGGTACAGCTGATGCGGCCGCGATGGCGGTTGCCGACGGGAACTGGCGAGCGCGTGTTGAATGCCGCGCACGCATTGCCAGACGAGTCGAGAATGGCCCGGTACACCGCAGGAAGCCAGAGGTGGCCGGAGGAAGCCCGACGGTCTGACAGGACACCCCAAAGCATTTTTGTGAAAAAGCATTGGGTTTTGATGTTTTTATGTTGAAATGCTTGCAAACACGCAGTGTTCGGTAGGATTCTGACATGAACGCGCGAGTGTGCTCTTTGTGGTATTTTTTGCACAGGATTCGCGGCCTGGGTGCATGACAGAGCATCGCGAGTGCACCGCGCGATGACGTGAAATCGCTGGATTTGACAGAATTCTTAAGATTCCTATGGTTTTCCTATGATTTCAGCAAGAGAGCCCGGGCGGGAAATTTGTACAATTTTTTGGGTTTTTGATGTTTTTATGTTGAAATGCTTGCAAACACACGGTGTTCGGTAGGATTCTGACATGAACGCGCGCGTGTGCTCTTTGTGGTATTTTTTTTGCAATGGATTATCGCCGTGGACGACAGGACGTCCATGTCGAGAGGAAAAAATAAGAAAATGTTGATTTTGTATTGTTTTTTACAGGTTAGGATGGGACCACCCGGATGCGCCCGCTATCTGCCGGCCTGAGGGGGGAGTAGGAGTATATTCTAATAAGAATAAGGGGAGCAGGAGGAGGAGGAGGGGGAGGGAGGAGGAGGAGGAGGAGGAGGAGGAGGAGGAGGAAGAAGAGCAGGAGGTGGAGGAGCAGGAGGTGGAGGAGGAGGAGGAGGAGGAGGACAAGGAACAGAGGGAATAGGAGCAGGAGCAGGAAAACGATGAGGAGGAGGAGGAGGAGGGAGGAGGGAGGAGGAAGAGGAGGAGGAGGAGGAGGATGAGGAGGAAAAGGAAAAGAGGGACTAGGAGCAGGAGCAGGAGCAGGAGGAGGAGGAGGAGGAAAACTATGATGAGGGGGTGTGATGCGTGCGCGGGATATCTTGCCAATACTCTTGCGCAGGCCAGGACGGCGCACGTTCGCACCCGCAGCGTCAGTGGCCCGCGACGGCCCGCGGGAGGGCAAGGCAGGATGGCGGGATTGCGAAACAGAACGGCAAGGCACCAGCAAAGGCAAAGGCAAGCGCAGCAGTCAGAGCCAGGAGACGCAAGGGACAAAGGGAGATGGACAGATGGAGGCACCTGGTCAACATCCCACTCCTCCTGCTCCTCCTCGGCGTCCCCGCCGTTCCCCACCTCTCTCCCCTGGCCCTCCTCGCTCACCTCCTCTCCCCGAAGCGCCGACGCCGTGGCTGCTCCGGCCTGTTGTGTCTTCCTGGATCTATCGCAGCGCATGGGGGGCCGC
>CAUYUJ010008541.1:0-15000 GCA_963575745.1 Prorocentrum cordatum | reverse complement strand
CCACCATCAGTTGGATGGGGGGGAGGAGGAGGAGGACGAGGAGAAGGAGGACGAAGAAGAGGAGGAGGAGGAGGACCCCGTCTCCCTCCAACTTATGGTGGTGGTGGTGGGAAACAGGCCAATCACCTTCAGCTCGTTCGTCGCGTCGATCGTCTCAAGTTTCTTGCGCAATTCACCAGCAGCGGAAAGGCCAGCGGAGGCGTCGGCCTTGGCGCCCTTCTTCAGGTAATCGACGAAGTTATGCAGCATGGCGCAATCGAGCTGCTGCTTGATCTTGGTGTTCACGGCGGTGGTGATCTTCGAGAGTAGGGCGTCCTGCCGACTGGCGATGTCGCCGAGCTTGGTTGCGTTGTTCACTTCCGCCTGAAAGTCACTGCTAGAATGCGCGTTGATCTCGGCGATGACCTTGTAGACCGCGGTCCAGTTCTCAAGATTCGGAATCACGATGGCTTGCCCTGTTGTAGTAGGTACCAGCGTCTCAGGCACGACCAGTTGGCTTGGGTCCACGTTGTCAAGTTTAGCCTGGATCTTCTGGTCAGTCGCTGCAGTGCTAAACAGCTTGCCTGCCGACCGCATCAGCGAGCCGCCGAGAGGAAACATGTGGAGGCACTTGAAAAAGCAGCCGCTCTTGTTGGCTAATGCCGCCTTGGCCTCCTCGAACTCGGTTCGCTTGGAAGCCTCCCTGATGTCGCTAATGCCCCGGACCATGCAGACTGTGCAGAGATGGCGCATCTCGATCTTGAGGTTCTCGTCCCCAACGTTCTCCACAATGTTCGACGCCTGCAAGGCAATGATGAAGTTCCTGAGGTCGTCGATGCCCTGAGACATCTGCGCAGCAGTGAGACCGCCAGCAAAAGAACTTGATGCTGCGGACCCAGGGGCTGGGACTTCGGGATCTGGACCTTTGCACATGTCAACGACGGACTGGATCAGCACCTTTTTCTGCAAGTCCTTGGTAGAGTCAGGATCGAACGAATTCATCGAAGGGTGCCTCCCCAGCGCCGTCATGAACTCGATAAGCTCTGTGAACTTCCGCTTGGTCACTAACTCAGTCACGCTGTATTGAGCCCACACTTGAAAAGGCTTCTGGAAGGGGATGACGATGCCTGCTTGCGTGCACTCCTCCAGAGATGCAGTCACCTGGGCAGCACTCGGCGTCTTGGTGCTGATGGATGCGAGCAGGTTGCCAACTGGCCCGAGCCGCGCTTTGGCCTCCTGCAGCTTCGACATGATCTCCACGCCACGGGTGTCAGAACTGCCATCGTAGTCTTGGCCGTACAACTGCAAGAGCTGTGGCACCAAGCGGTTCTCCACCTTCGCAAACAAAGCAGTGACAGCTCCATGGGTCAACTTCTCCTCGCCGAACCTTGTCTTGGCCTGCTTGAATAGCAGAAGGACCTGCTCGGACTTGTCCATCTCCCGCTTTGGGCCCTGGAGCTTGAGGATTGGGGCTGCTGGCGGCTCTGTCGGCTCTGGCGCCCCGGTCGGTGCCTCAGGCGTCCCAGGTGTTGGTAGTGGCACTGCTGGTGGCACTGCTGGTGCCTCGAGATGCGCTCCCGGCTGCTGGTCGACAGCGCCTGTTGATGTAGCTGCAGTGTCCTTTTTCGGCTCCTTCGGCTTTCGGCCCTCGCTGCCCTTGCCAGCCTTCCTCTTTTTCCTCTTCTTGGTGTTCGCGTTGCCATCGCCTTCGGCGGGGTCATCAGAGGAGGAGCTGGTTTTCTGCCGCTTCGACAAGAGAGGTCCGCCCCAGGCATTGTTGAGCACCGCGTTGTCATCTGAGGAGTCCTCCTCGGCATCTTCCTCACCGCGATTGTCCGTCTCGTGCGCCCCCTTCAGGCTCACGTAGCTCGAACCACCCTTGATGGTCTTCGTCCTGGCAGTGATCGCCAAACGTGCCTGGCCTGCCGCCAGTGCTTCTTCGACAGCCGCACCGTCGTCCTCGTCGCCGTCGGTGTCCTCCGCGATTGTGCTGAGCTTCTCGATGCCCGTAGAGTTCTCCTTCGTCACGTCAACACAGCCAGGCTGCTTGGGATGCTCAGCTCCGAGAAGCACCCCTGAGATCTTCTTACCTCCGACATTGTACGTCTTCACCGCCTTCTTCGGGGCTTTGGTCTTGAAATAATCACGATAGACAGCGGTCGGCCAGAGGATCCCTAGGGAGGTGTCGAACTTAAGCTTGGTGGCCTGGCTCGCAACGACCTTAGTCCCCACCTTGGCATTGCTCTTGCAGGACCTACCGCCGCCAGCATCGTTGCGTTTCTTTTCGTAGGGGATGACGCAGTCATTCATGAATTCCTCGTGTTTGGCATCGTCCTTCAGGTCCTCCAGGAGCTTCTCCTTCGGCATCGTCTTGTATTTCTCGTTGGAAGCGATCGCCAGCGGGCAAATGGAGCACTCATTCCCGCATGGCCGACGCCACTTCAGGAAGTAGCTCGTCGAGCGGTTTGCGATCAGCGGGTTGGCGGTTGAGTTCGTGCGGCGGCATTTGCTGCACGTGCGAAGGACTGCCGGGGCGACGTCGCCAGTGTCGAGCATCGACGAGTCTTCTGAGTCAGACATAATGCGTTCGAAGACTTTGTTTGCCGCGGCCATGCCCGACATCAGTGTGTCGACTGTCAGAGTAGGATCACGCTGTAGCAGCGCGGGAAGCCTCGCAGAGAGCAAAAATCCACAAAGCCAAATGTGCTATGGAAAGGAAGAAGAGGAGGCGGAGAAGGAGGAGGGGACGCAGCACGGGGGACAAGGGGACAGGGGGTCTCTGGGTCTTTGTGGCGCCCCGCTCAATCTCCCTCCCCGAGGTGTACGCTCTGAAACTGTGAGAGGCTCTCAGTGGTTGGGTCCCTCAAGCAGCCTGAGTCAGTGCAACGAGAGCCTTTTCAGTTGCCCCTGGGGCCCACCAGGAATGGAGAAGGACTTGGATGAAGACGGCCGTCCTACATTGCGGTTTTCTATTGATGATATGTTTTGAAGGGGTTCTGACGATGCAGCGCTTTCAGTTGGGCAGCATCTTCGGACATTTCGGCGCCCCCAGAGAACCCTAGATCGGGGGTGATTCGTTGAGTCAGTTTGTTGACACACGGCCGTTCGGGGTATGTTGGTAAGCATTGATGATCTGTCATGTTGATCTGATGCGACGTGATGTGATGCTGATGTTGGTGTTGATGTTGGTGTTGATGCTGGTGCTGATGTGATGCGATGACGATGTGCTTTTCCTGTTCGCGGCAGCCGATGCTGCTCCAGCCCTTGGACGCAGCGGGCATGCATGACTTGTGGCCCACTGGTGTCTAGCTAAGAAGACCCACCAAGTCAAGAGAGTCCTCCGAGGACGCATCATCATCTGGCACCGCGGCCACGCCCATATCCACAGCAAGCGGCATGCGAGCAGGTAAAGCGTTCAGACGGGCGCTCAAACCAAAGGACAGAAGCATGCAGCTAGAAAAGATGCTGGCAGCACAGCAGGACGCCTCGAAGGCGTTCCCCGCCAGATCCATAAGCGTGGCGTCATCTAAGTCAGCTAAGCAACCTGGCGGGCCCATGAAAATTGACTGCAGCCGCATGCATTCCTCACCTGAAAGGAGACGGCACCTAGAAGCAGAGTGCCTGCGGTTGTTCGGGCAAATCGTGTTCACATAGTCGACAGTTGCCCCCGCTCTGGTGATCTTTTGTGACAGCTCGACAAATTTGTCTCCTCCCGAATTGTCTGGAAAACTGGAGACACCGTGGAAGTGCAAGATATCGAACTCGCGGTCCCTCAGCTCACGAAGGAGGGGAAATTGAGCGTACTCTTCCTCCGACGGGTATCGGGTTGCTGACCAGTCTAGACCGCGGCGCCGAAAATGCTCGACATGTTTCATCGCCCAAGCGTAGTTCTTGTCACTACCCTGGCCCTGATTGCCATCCTTCGTCTTGAGCCGCTTCAGGCCCCGCTTCGCCTCGGCTACCTGCTCGTCTGCCAACGGGTAGTCATCCACTGAGCCTCTCGAGGACCCGGCGATGCGGCCCATGGCGTTGGTGATGATGATGTCTGTGGCTTGTTCCTCAGACAACCCGCGTTCGACGAGACGGCGACGTGGGAAACTAGGAAACCAGAGACGATCTCTCGATTGAGGGCACCCGAAGAGTTGCGGGTTCAACGAGAAGGCGAAGGTCACCATATCGGCTCTCTGTGAGAAGATCGCGCAAGCTGCCGACAGGTTGCCCGGACCACTGACTTCGCCATCTTGGCGGAGAGGCGATGCCGAGGCAGGGGCGTTCTCGCCCAAGGTGAAGTCAAGGTGGCCTTGCTCCGCAGACTTCGCGGACCAGTTCACTATGCCAGCGAACACTGAGCCTGTCCTGAGAGTCCCTTCAGCCACGCACAGTCGATTTCGCTCAGAGCTGGCATCGATATTGCTCGGTGAAGCATCAGTACATGGCCACCCACCAGCCATATTTGAAATATCACGCGGAACCTCAACGTCGTTGCCAGAGACGCAATCGAAGTTCGTCTGGTTGCCGAGCTTGGTCGCATCGTCGAACATGAGCGGAGGCGCAAACCAGCGCGTGATAAATTGTCGTTTCTTCGCGTTGTTCTCGCACGAGAACACGTGATCCAAGGTGATCGTCGCATCGAAAGCCTCGTTCATCGCGTCGACGAAGCCCCGCCACACCAGCGCAACGCAATCTGTCCCAGAGCAAGCGGTGGCGAAGCGAATGTGATTGCCCTTCTCCACCTGGAACCACGCCAGTAAGTCCAATTGCTCTCCACGGCTGAAGCGGCTCAGGAACCTCAGGAACAGGTCTTTGTAGTAGTGCTGGGTCGGCGGAAGTGCTGGTACAACGGCCATATCCGGAGCTGGCGTGGGTCGGTGAATTACAGTTGTATCGAGTGTACCAGCCCTCCATTGTTCAAGAATGCTCGCATGAGGCATCGTGCTAGCTGACTCGGCGAGGAATGCCACTGGCTGGCCCGCCAACGGCGGCGGTCCCGATAGCGAAATCTGCGCTTGGGCCCAAACTGGCAACGGGTGAGTTGACGAACGGCCCAAAGTGACTCCAGGCTGCCACGAGCTGGCATCACCGCGGGCCGCTGGCACTAGTCACTAGTGCCAGCAGGGAGGTGCTGGCACTAGTCACTAGTGCCAGCACACCCCTGCTGGCACTAGTCACTAGTGCCAGGGGGGCCGCACCAGGCCCCAACGAGGGCCCCACTACAGAGACTCCCCACGCTATTGGGGTCCAAACCTGGCCCGAACAGCCCCGCTGGCACTAGTCACTAGTGCCAGCAGGGGGGGTGCTGGGGGGGTGCTGGCACTAGTCACTAGTGCCAGCGGGAGGTGTTGGCACTAGTCACTAGTGCCAGCGACCCCCCCCTCCCTGCCCTGGAGGGACTCATGTAGGCCCGCAGGAGGCCCATCGGTCCCGAGAGGCTCCCAGGAGAGGCCCCAATGGATCTCAGCGGGGGTCCATGAGGTCGGTCAGGCCTCGTGGAGCTTCTTCGGGCTCCCATTGGCAACCTGGAGTCGTAGGGGGCAGGTGTCAGGGGGGTTGGCCGAAGGCCTCCGAATGGGACTGCAAGGCCGTGAGAGGCCTTAGCATGCGTATGTTGCTATGCTGGTGTTGCCGTTGCTACCGGTGCTAATCATCTTGCCACTACTGTGGACACCGCTGCCTTGCCGACGACCGATTATGATAATACTTCTGATGCCGATACTGCTACTGCGTCTGATGCTAATACTACTGATGCTGCTCTAACACTTTGATGCTGATCCTCCTCCTCGTCTCCCCATCCTCATCATTATTACCATCCTCCTTCTCCTCCGTCTCCTCATCATCCTCCACATTCTCCTCTTCGATCCCTCATCCTCTCCTCCTCCTCCTCCCTCTTCCTCCTCCTCCTCCTCCTCTTCCTCCTCCTCCTCCTCCCCAGCGCCCTACGTTTCCAAATCGGTTATCCCAAAGTTCCTGGCTTCCCGGGCGAGAGAGCAGGGCGATCCCCCACGTGCTGGCCGTACTTGTCGCGCGGCCGCGCACCCCCCCCCAGCGGCAGTTAGAGAGAGGAGCAGGGGCAGGACCAAGGGTAGGAGCAGGGGGAAGGACGAGGAGGGGGGGCGAGAGGAACAGGAGAAGGAGGAGGAAGAGGAGGAGGAAGACTGAATGAGGAAGAGGCGGATGCGGAAGAGGAGGAGGAGGAGGAGGAGGAGGAGGGAGGGAGGGACGCTGATCTTCGTCTGCAGCTGACTCTCCTTACCTGGCCCAGACCGTGTACCCAAGAAGCCAAGAGGAGAACAAGGCAATGAACGAGCAAGGTAAGGTGCCTCACTGAGCTGGGGTAGCCTGGGGTCTCGGGACAGATCTCAACCAGCAACTGGCGAATACACTGACGGCAACCTGATTTTCATATTGAGATTGCCACACATGGACGTGGTAAGATGCAAAGACCGAGGGCGCTCACGACGACCTTGAAGAAATGACAAACCGAGATCGCAGAGGCCCAACGCCCACCCGCAAGAGGCTTATCTGAAAGCCGCCGTCCACTAAACATGATCACTGTCAGGCTGAAGAGGTTGCGATGGCACTCTGCTGTGTTTTACATCTCCAAGCGCACGGCTCTGGGATGAAATCTATCGTGCATGCACTCGAAGGCGTGTTACATCTTGGCGTGTCCTCATCCTCCTCCTACCTATATGTTCACTTCCTGTTTATCCTCACTTCCCTCCTCACGATCACCGAGGCTTCATGCCATGCCGAATTTTTACAGCTTTCGCTGAAGCCTGGTGCGCTGGCCGCCCGCGGTCTGGCTCGGACAGCCACTCGCGGATATCGGCCTCAGCTCCCTCGATGTTCAGATCTCTGTGCTTCGCCCAGCACTCGCACTTCTTGTGAATTGCGCAACGAGCTCGGACGTTGGGAACGTCGCTGGCGGGCTCACCGCCCCGCGATCCCAAAAATTGCCCATCGCTCAATCTGTGCAAACGGTTGCCGTACCGAACCTCTGTGAGGATTGGCCCGGTGGGCTTGGCGTCTGTGCCAATGTCGCCGCTGCTGTCGGCAGCGACGCCTGCTGTCTCTGCTGAATCGGCTGGGGCTAGACCTGCCTCTGCCGCCTCTGGCTCGGCTGGACCTGCCTCTGCCCGCGTCTCATCTACATCTACAGGCAAAGTCGCGTGGTGAGCGACAGCACCAAGCTCGACTGCAAAACTGGCTGGCAATGCAAGCTCAGACTCGAGCTCGGACAGACAGGTCAAAAATGACGAATTTGCTTTGAGCTCGTCCTCAGGGAGGCCTAATTGCCTGGCCAGCTCGGTGATGATCGCCGTTGATTCTGACGGCTGAGCATGCTCAAAGACATCGGCGCCCTCATGATCAACCAGCTCCTTATCTGAGGAGCCGTCCGAGTCGTTCTCACAGGTCTCACTATAGTCAGGCTGCCCTGAAGACATAGAGCACATATTCTTGCGTTTGGGAGAGTCTAGCATAAAGGACAGGTCGTCGGAAATGGGAGCGCCTTTGCCCCCGCCGCGTCCTTTGCCCTTTCCGCCGGCACCCCGGCCGCGGCCAGCTCCCAAAGCAAGCGCAACAGCATCAGCCAACACATTGACTGTCTCGAAGTTGGGGTCGAACCTGCACGTCCGAATCACATCCAACGAAACATCATCGAAAAGGATCCGCCGAATGGAGATGCGCCGTAGGGCTGGCCCACACTGCTTCAACAATTCGCTGGCCAGCACGTCCTCGGAGACGAAACGAAGCGGCCCGAGGTGTTGTCGAGTGAGAGGCGGCCTGAACGTTCCAGCCAGGTCAATGCGCTCCTCGCGAGACAACCTGAGCTCGACACCTTCAAAATTATCTGGGGGGTCGATAGGGCTGACAAACTCGAGCAAGGCAAAGGTCTGGTGGGCAGGCTTGTGACCAGAGCGCCCAGCGCATTCGCAAAACCAAGCGCAAACATATTTGACCTCAGCGCCGACACATGCAGATAATACAAGGACGATGTCTGAATTGGCTACCACGGCACAGTTACCAAATCGCCGAGCAATGATGTTCAAAGATGCGAGTATCTGCGCGTGCCTCTTCAAAGTGATATCGTCGGTTCTTGTCTTGCACAGCGACTTACAACAACTATCGTACTTGACTGTTGCAGGAAACTCGGATATCGACTTCCTCAGAGCAAAGGGCGTGACTAGCTTCGAAAAGTCCGAAGCAATCGCGCGGAAGGGCTTGTTGCATGCGGATCTGAATGCAGCCACAGCCGAGGAAGACAAAGGATATTCAGAGACCGAAGCCGCAGCAGCGCTGCCCGAGTCAAAGATGGACGCGCCGTTGTCTGACCGATGCCCGATTTACGAACACAAGGATGACGGCTTCGGGGCCCTGCGCTCAGACTCAGCAACTCCGCAACAAGGGCATTGCGCACCGCTAGGAAGAGCCGGAACGATAGCAGCACCAGCAGCAGCGTCGTCATCTGCAGGATGTGAGTCACAAGGAAGACAAACGTTGCGAGCAATGACAGCGTCGGACTTGCTGTTGAGTGCCATGTCATAGCAGAAGCGTGCCTCATCAGCGCCGAGGGCCTCCCACTCATTCTGGACTTCCTCGGGCATATAACAAAATCAAGGATGAGTGAGAGGAGAAGGAGGTGGGGGATGAATAGAAGGAGGAGGAGGAGGAAGAGCAGAAGGAGGAGGAAGAGGAGGGAAGACAGGAGCAGGAGGAAGTGGAGAAGGAGGAGGAGGAGGAGGAGAGGCAAGGGAGGGCGTTTTGGTTTGCATGCTCTGTCCTGGTGGTACCAGCGGTCGGTGACGCTGAACTTCCGCCCGAGCTCTTTGTCAGTGCGGATCTTCTGCTTCCTGAATATTTCGTGCGCGCCAAGCGGCCGGGCGAATGCCGTCTTCGTCGTGTTGGGATGTGGCGACGACACAGTACCATTTTTGTCACGAGCCTTCTGATCCTTGTATGCGTTGTGAGCGGCGGCTGCTTCCCCATTGACATATCCGCAACTGAACTGGGCCCATGTGGTCTGGCCGTGTGCGTGACTTCGAACTCGGTTGTGCTTGTGCCTCCACTCGATATCGACTGTCTGTAGTTTCAGTGAGCTCGCGAACCAGTTCAGGGTGAACCGCCACGCAGGGTCTTGAAGAGCAGCACCGTCAACTCCACGGTCTCAGACGGCATTGCAAACAACACGGCGACGCCGCCGCCCAGGCCAAAACCAAGGATCAAGCCCCCCTTCCCCCAAAAAAGAAACGCTCAAGCTAGAATGGGGAGGGGGTTGCAAGCTGTCTGCCTGGGTTTCTGAGATCCCTGGCTCTGGACCGAGCGGAGATGATCCCTTGGCTGTTTGCAAGGCCGCGGTCCTTTCAATTTCCGAGCGAGCCCACCAGGCAAACAGCAAGACAGCTTCGCGTCGAACATGGCTGCCACCCGCTGCTTCTCGGCGTCGGCGACCCTCGCGTCCGCCAGCTTGACAAGCATCCAAGGGAACCCGTTGATCTCCATCACACAACGACGATGTAGTTGGGCGCCCGCAAGAAGGACCAGCCTCCGATATAGTCGGACTTCGGTAACTGTACGCTCCTGGAACCACTGAGAAAAAGAAGCTGACGATAGTCTCCAAAGCAGCGCCAGGCGGCGCGGCTCGCCGCTCAGCATTGAACTCAAATATTGCAGCACTGCTGTCAGAATTGACGACGGTCCATGCAGTAAGTCCATGATCGGACGCCTGCTCGCGGTATCCTCTGTATCCCGGCCTCGTCGCAGAAGCCAACCTGTCAACGCCGAAAGTGGTTCCAATACTAAGCCAAGAATGACCAGGCGCTTCGGGGTGTCAACGTCGAAAAGAAATTCCTCGGCCTTCTTGAACCGCGCTCCAGTGACCTCCGAAAAACACAAATCGTTGATGAGCTGGTGGTCCATATAGACGTCCTTGCTCTGCGTATTGGCGGAATCCTTGACCTGAAGAAAGGAAAACACCCGTGGCCATATACCATGCACAGCAAATCCCAAAATCAAAGTGTCGATCGCGGGTGCGAGCTTCAACCATTTGTTCGCAGCAGGCGTCTTCGGCGCCTGTGGGAAAACTGCCGTCCGAATAGCCTCTGTTACTCGCCGAACTGCGTGGCCCCGAGATGAGCAGCACGTAGGCCCACTGCAGAAGTGGTGCACAGCCGTCTTGTCCCACCATGGCCCATTGCAGACGGCCGCAAGGCGCAGCAAGTTAGAAAGAAGAGTTCGTAGACCAGTGTGCCTGTGGATGGACACTCCAAGCTAGCCAGTTCACAAACCAAGCTGCAATACCATCAGCTAACACCCAGGTCTCCTGGGGGTTAGGGCCAGGACTTGGCAGTTTGGCTTGCAGGTGGGTAGGCCAGCTTGAAGTATCAAGTCCTGATGTTGTCCAGGTGGGAGGGGTTGTTGTAGAAATCCTCGATGTCGAAATCGGCCACCTCGCTGGCGTTGACGTCGTCCCCCGTCGCTGTCTTGGAGGATGTGTTAGTCGAGGCCTTGCAGTAGTAGTGGCTGGCAATGAAGTTGATGACCTCGAACGCGTAATCTTTGGCACCCGCGGCCAAAGCAGGATCCAAGTCACCAAGTTGCTGTATCACGAGGTGGTCGGTCGTCGCCATCAGAGTGCCCAGCTGCTTGACCAGTTTGACAAAGTAAGAAGACTTGGCAAACAGCAGGCCGAGACTGCACAGCCGGGCGAGAACCTTACCAGCCATCGCCGCGAGTAGACTGCATTTAATCAAGCTGCAACCATGAAGACGACATACGAACCTGTTTGGCTGGGGCATGGGCGCTGACAACCGTACCGTAAAAAAAAAGAAACCAGTCCAGGAGCATCAGGAGCCCCCTCCCCCTCCGCGATGGTCGAAGGTCCCTGACTCCCTGGAGCCTCCACGTACCTCACAGCATTCTCGACACGTTGTGGGGAGGGCGGCCCGAAGACGAAATCCTCCTCATCCTCTTTCTCCTCCTCCTCCTCCTCCTCCTCCTTCTCCTCCTCCTCCTCCTCCCTGCTCCTCCTCCTCCTCCCTGCCCCTCCTCCTCCTCCCTTCCCCTCCTCCTCGTCCTCCTCCTCCTCCTTGTCCTCCTCATTCTCCTCCCTCTCCTCGCTTGGAGGTCGCCCATAGCACCGGCAGTCGAGCACGGGCTTCGCGCTGTTCAGGTTGACCAGGTGCGCCCAGACCATCTCGTTCGGGGCAGCCCCATCGACCTCCATGATAGAAATGGCATGGTCGGCATGGGAGCGCAGTAGATCCAGCGCTGCAAACACGGTCGTGTAAGCTTTGTGTCCGAACAGGTTGCCAAAGATTTGCGGGGCGCTCGGTGCCGCGAGGATCAAATTTGGTAAGACCACGTCGTGCTTGATAACAATGTCCCCTGCAGCCGTGCTCACCCATCCGACGTGGACAGAAAGCCTCGCGACGAATATATGCCAGGTGTTGTGTGCAACGTCTGACCCAGGCACAAGAACTGTCAACTTCTCGCCAGTCTCGTCGAAGGCGAGTCGGGTGATCACGAACGTGGGCTTCAGGGATGCGGCGGTTTTGACTAGTTGCCCCAGGCCACAGTTCTGATGGTGCAGGTATGCGGCGGCCGTAACTTGCCTGATCACGTTCACCCACTGTTTCGAGATGCCGTGTAGTGCAGCTGCGACATCTGGTCGGCTCCCGTGGTCGTACCCGACCTCGAGCACGGCGTCCATGGTGAAGAGACGGCTCACGGGGCCCTTGCCCTTCTTGTCACGCCGCCGAATCACGAGACGAAAGCGACTCCTCTTATTGGCCAAGCTGAAGCGTTTCACGACCGATGCGAAGGCCCACCGCTTCAGGCGAGACTTCAAACAAGTGTCGAAGGCAACCAACTCCTCCAAACCCATACGTTTTTGCCTGGCGGCTGCATTTTGTGCCTTCACCTCACGAGCGTAGTGCATCAGCCTCTCTCGCTCAAGTCTGGAGCCGTGTACACCTTTTCCGAAAAGGCCCCGCTTGGGCGCCCTCACAGGTGCCCGTTCAACAATTTGATAGCGTGCCCTATCATCCAGTGAATCCAAAGACATTGCCGCAAGGATGTCGCCGAAGTCCGCTGCACCAGGAGCAGCGTCCTCAGCACCGGGAACAGGTGGTGGGGCCAGCGCAAGACAGGGCGCATCCTCCTCTGAAGAAATGTCTGACAAATGTCAAGGACGTCCATAACTGCGAGGGGTGAAGTCAACATGCCAAATCCGAGCCTCAAGCGGCTGCGTAAGCATTGGCAAGAGTGGGGTGAGGAGGCAGAGTGGACAGGTGAAGGAGGGGGGATCTTGAGGAGGAGAGAAAGGGGAAGAGGGATGACGGAGGATGCGGAGGAGGAAGGCCATCTCTGGTATGATTCGGGAGTCCCAGTGCAAGGTGGAGTTCGTTTGATCCGTTCTGGCACACTCAGGATATAAGAATGCCTCTTGTAGCCCAAGAGGGCTCAGCTCAGGAGCAAGTTGGGACCCAGATGGGGCGCATGCGGGGCCACTTCTGGGCCCAAATGGGCCACATGCGGGACTATTTTTGGGCCAACAAGGTCAAATGCTGGCCCAGTTGTGGGCCCGAAGAGGCCAAATGCTGGCCCAGTTCGGGGCCCAGATGAGTCAAATGCGGGGCACGATTGGGTTCGACAAAGTGCAAATGCTGGCCCGCTGTGGGGCGCTGTTTTTCATAAAACCCTAGGGTTAAGAAGGTACCCAAAAGCCTGGGGGAGTTACCCTCTAACTCCTCCTGACTCAACGAGGAGGAGGAGGAGGAGGAGGAGAGGAGGAGGAGGAGGAGGGAGGTGGTGGAGGAGGAGGAGGGAAGGAGGAGGAGGGGAGGAGGAGGGGAGGGGAGGAGGAGGAGGAGGAGGAGGATCCTTCATTCAGCTCCTCCGCCTCGCCCCAGGCGACGACGGCGATGCCCGACGATCCCCGACGGCGGCGAGGGTGCGCGGGGCCCTCCTCCGTGGAGAGGCCCGTCGCCTCATCTCCCCCGGGTCCACCGAGGTAGCGCTGGGCCTGCTCCAGCAGCCACCTGGGCGGCGAGGAGAAGAGGGTCTCGCGCGGGAGTGCACGGCGACCTTTGCGTGGGAGGGAGGGGGGAGGGGGGAGGGAGGGGGTCGATTCTCTGTGGCATTCTGTGGGCCTCCTCCAGAGGACCAGGAGGAGGAGGAGGAGGAGGAGGAGGAGGAGGAGGAGGAGAAGGAGGTGGAGGATCGAGGAGGAGGGCGCTAGAGGAGGAGGAGGAGGAGGAGGAGGAGGAGGAGGAGAGGGAGGAGGAGGAGCAGGAGCAGGAGCAGGAGCAGGAGTAGGAGGAGGAGGAGGAGGAGACGGGGGAGGAGCGGAGGAGGGAGGAGGGAGGAGGAGGAGGAGGATGAGGAGGAGGAGAAGGAGGAGGAGAGGAGGAGAAGGAGGTGGAGACGGGGGAGGAGACGGAGGAGGAGGAGGATGAGGAGGAGGAATAATAAGAAGAGGAGGTGGAGGAGGGACTGCACTTATGCCTGACGCAGCATATCGCCATTCGAGCGCGTGACGATACGAACTGGGCTCGACGTCGCAATGGATCGACGGCAACCCGATCCTGAACTTCGACGCGGTGCAGTCGTGGCGCCGTGGCGGCAGGCCCCCTCCGTCGGCGCCCAGGTCGCTGTGGCACAGGCGGTGCCGCCAGCTGCTGGCGCGGCCCAGATGAGGAGAGGGTGTGGGCTGGGAGGAGAAGCGGGGCGGAAGGCGGAGGAGCAGGAGGACAAGGAGGAGGGATGAGGTGGAGGAGGAGAGGGCGGAGGAACTGATGAGGAGGTGGATGAGGAGGAGGAGGCTGATGATGATGATGAGGAGGAGGAGGAGGAGGAGGAGGCGGAGGAGGAGGAGGAGGCGGAGGAGGAGGAGGAGGAGGAGGAGGAGGAGGAGGAGGAGGAGGAGCGAGGAGGAGAGGAGGAGGAGGAGAGGGGGAGGAGGAGCTGCTGATGAGGGGTGGGGGCCCACGTCGCGGCCATGTCCGCGGGGTAGTCATTCGACAAGCTCTGCGCCAGGTCTCTGGCCTGGCAGCCCGGGGGGGGGCGCGGGTGAGGCAGGGAGGGCCACGAGGAGGAGGCTGAAACTGATGATGATGATGATGATGATGATGATGATGATGAGGAGGAGGAGGAGGAGGAGGAGGAGGAGGAGGAGGAGGAGCGAGGAGGAGGAGGAGGAACTGGAGGAGGAGCTGGCCAAGTCGTGCAGCCGACAGGCGGGAGCACGGGCCGTCTCACGGGCCGCGCAGCACCAAGCGAGGCGGCGAGACGCGAAGCGGTCTAGACACAAGAGCCATCAACCATCAGGGGGCTTGCCCAACTTGGGATGCGGCCCCGCCCTGCTGGCGGCTGGAAGAGAAGGCAATGGCACTCAAAAAGGGAATCGGCAGAAGTGTGTGGACGCTTCAAGCCTGGCGGATGCGGAACCGGCCCAGGTTCTCTCGTACCCCTTTTCGCTTCTTCTCCTCCGCCTCACCCTGCTCCTCCCTCCTGTCCCTCCTCCCCTTCCTTCTTCCTTGTCCCTCTCTCTTGCCGTCCGTTCTCTTCCTCCGCCGCCTTCCTCCTCGTCCTCATCCTCCCGATCCTCCTTTTTCAACGTCCATCCCCCCACCATCAAACTATTCCCCTTTCTCCTCCCGGCATCTTCCGCTTTAACTTTGCTCCCCCTATCATCTCCATCTCTGGTCGTCGCAATCCTCGTGGCCGCCACCGCCGTCGTCACCGTCGCTGTCGCCGTCGCCGTCGCCGTCGGCGCCGCCGTCGCCGTCGTGATCGGGTCGTCGTCGCCATCGTCGTTGTTGTCGTCGTCGCCATCGTCGTGGTTGTTGCCGTCGCCGTCGCCGTGGTTGTCGCAGCCGCCTTGCCATCACCGTGGCCGTCATCACCGTCGCAATCGCCGTCGCCGTGGCCGCCGCCGCCACCGCCACCGTCGTCGTCGTCGTCGTCGTCGTCGTCGTCGCCGTCGTCGCCGTCGTCGTCGTCGTCGTCGTCGTCGTCGTCGTC
>CAUYUJ010008540.1:27471-39491 GCA_963575745.1 Prorocentrum cordatum | reverse complement strand
CATCATCATCATCATCATCAGAATCATCATCATCATCATCATCATCATCATCATCATCATCATCATCATCATCATCACCCTCCTCATATTCATCCTCCTCCGCCTCATCCTCATCCTCCTTCTCGTCCTCCTCCTCCTCCTCCCACCTCCCTCCTCCGCCTCCTCCCGACTTCCTGCTCCCTCTTTCCTCCTCCCTCCTCAGCCGTCTCCTCCCTCATATATCATCCCTCATTCCTCCTCCCTCCTCGGACATCCCGCCTCCCGCCTCACGCCCCCTCCATCCCTCATCCCTCATCCCTCCTCCCCCCTCCCTCCTCTCTCCTCCCTCCTCCCTCTTCCCCCCTCTTTCCTCCCTCCTCCCTCCTCCCACCTCCCTCCTCCCACCTCCCTCCTCCCTCCTTCCGTTTCCCTCCGCACTCCCCCCTCCTCCCTCCTCCCTCCCCCTCGTCATCCTCATCCTCCTCCTCCTCCCCCTCCTCCTCCTCCTCCTCCTCCTCCTCTTTCTCCTCCTCCTCCTCTTCCCCCGCCTCCTCATCATCCTCGTTCTCATCATCATGAGTTGCATCCGTCTCCTCCACCTCCTCCTACTCCTCATCCGCCGCATCACCCTCCTCATTCTCCTCCTCATCGCCATCGTCCCCATAAGCAGCATCATTATCATCATCATCATCATCATCATCACCATCATCATCACCACCACCACCACCACCACCACCACCATCATCATCATCATCATCATCATCATCATCATCATCATCATCATCATCATCATCATCATCATCATCATCATCATCATCATCATCATCATCATCATCATCATCATCATCATCATCATCACATCATCATCATCATCATCATCATCATCAGCATCATCATCATCATCATCATCATCATCAGTCATCATCATCATCATCATCATCATCAGCATCATCATCAGCATCATCATCATCATCACCAGCATCATCAGCATCATTATCAGCATCATCATCATCATCATCAGCATCATCATCATCATCATCAGCATCATCATCATCAGCAGCATCACCAGCATCGTCATCATCATCACAACCACCATCAGCACCATAATCATCATCAGCATCATCATAATCTGCGACATCATCACCAGGGCAGCCTAGTCATCATCATCCTCCTCATCAGCATCCTCATCATCATCAACAGCAGCATCCCCATCATCAGCATCATCCGCATCGCCAGCAGCATCGTCATCGCCATCATCAGCAACATCAGCGTCATCATCTTCAGCACCATCTGCATCGGCATCCTCATCCTCCTCCTCATCATCATAGTCATCAGCATCAGCATCGGCATCATCATCCTCCTCATCATCATCAGCCTCAGCATCCCATTCCCCCTCCTCCTCCTCCCCCTCGTCCTCATCCTCCGCCTCATCCTCCTCGTCCGCCTCCTCCTCCTCCTCCGCCGCCTCCTCCTCCTCCTCCGCCTCCTCTTCTTCCCCCCCTCATCAAAATATTAGTATTCCACCGCCTCCTCCTCCTCCTCCTCCTCGTCATCGCCATCATCATCATCATCAGCATCATCATCATCAACATCATCAGCATCATCAGCAGCATCATCATCAACATCATCAGCATCATCAGCATCATCAGCATCATCATCAGAATCAGCATCAACAGCATCATCTTCGTCATCATCAGCATCATCAACACCATCATCATCACCGTAATCAGCATCCGCATCATCATCCGCATCATCCGCAGCAGCAGCATCAGTGCCGTCAGCATCATCACCATCACCAACAGCAGCCGCAGACTCATGAACAACATCATCAGCATCATCATCATCAGCCTCAGCATCATCACCATACTCAGCACCATCATCACCAGCAGCATCATTAACAGCATCATCATCATCATCATCATCATCATCATGAGCATCAGCATCGACATCAGCAGCATCCTCATCATCATTATTCGCAGCATCATCATCAGCGTGAGCATCATGATCTGTATCAGCATCAGCATCATCATCCCCATCCCCATCATCACCACCAGCATCACCAACAGCAGCATGCTATGCGTCATGGTCATCATCCGCATCAGCAGCATCATACTCAACATCAGAACCATCGTCATCATCATCATCATCAGCATCATCAGCCTCACCATCAGCAGCACCAACATCATCAGCATCCCCGTGATCATCATCACCACCAGCATCACCACCAACATCATCACCATCAGCATCGTCATCATCATCAGCATCATCATCACCAGCAGCAGCATCAGCATCATCATCATCAGCATCCTCCTCCTCCTCATCATCATCATCATCAGCTGCTTCTACTCCGAGACTCTTTCTGAACAGCATGGGATGAACCGAAACACTTCTGTGAGAAGAAAGACCTCTGAACCGAAGGCTCGGGAGAGTCGAACGACGCGCACGAGCATCAATCTGACTACCACAACGGCCAGTGCACAGATACGCTTCACCCGCAGAGAGGAGGAGGAGGGGAGGCGGAGGACCCAGAGAGACTTTGGAAAATGTGACGACGCAGGGTTGTCTGGAAACCTGCGTCCAACATTCGTGAGAATGTCTCAGCCCCAGCTGCAAACCGAGCCCGCTCTATTAGCTGCTTCTACTCCGAGACTCCCTCTGAACAACATGAGATGAACCGCGACACTTCTGTGAGAAAAAAACCTCTGAACCGAAGGCTCGGGAGAATCGAACGACGCGCACGAGCATCAATCTGACTACCAACTTTAGGAGACCTGTCCTACTGCAACATTCCTTCTGCCAAATTTAGCGGGCTCTTCTACGCATTTGACGCATGCACACTGAGAGGAAACTGCACGGCGAAGCCGGCGTCCTGAAAAAGGCCAGCGAGCTGACGAACGAGCGCTGGAGGGCAAGGATTAGCACGCCGAGTCCAGTGAACACCACTGTCGTCTCGGCCCTGCAGCATATGGTGAGCATCGCCAGTGAAAGAGCAGAATCCGCGCCCTGTGCACTTCTTGTGTAACCGTTCGGCATCGGGCAGCAGGAACGTCCGAAAACGAGTCGGCTTCTTCCACGCAGTGCCCCAACCGCAGTAGTGAGTGATGACATCTAGCACCTGTGGAACGGATGAGATGCAGATCGCATCTGGCATGTTCCACATGTAGCTGCTCTGCGGGTTCTCCCAGAGAAAAGGAACTCGATATTTAATGCACTGGTTGAATATCCTCACAGCGTTGTGAAACAACATGTTGCCCTCATCGACTTGAGACTGCAGGCGGGGCGGAAGCCCAGGAAGGCCTGCAGGATACTGCTTTGAACGAATAGCATTGCGCCCACCACGGGCGATCGATTAGGTTGTACACGGAACGCCCGCCAGAACGCCAAGGCAGTGGCCTGATCGCACGAGCCTCAGGACACGCCGCATTACGCTAGGACGGAGAAGGTCGCCTTCGGGCCCCTGCTGAATGTCGAAGGAGTAGACCTTGCAGCGGCGTCGCCGCATGCCCTTGTTCCAGACCTCGGACCCTGCGAACAGCTCTATGTAGAATGGTTGGTAGTCCCAGAGGGGGTCCGCCGTCTTGCGTTGCCACTGCCGCAGAAATGCGCCACGAGCTTGTCGGCTAATGCGGCCGCGGCTGACTCGCAGCACTGGCGCAGGCGCGCGCTGAGGTTGTTCCAAACCTCCTGCAGCAGGCCGCGCTTCTCGTAGCGCCGCGCGCTGCTCAGCGCGCGCCGGCGTCCCTTCTTGGCGACCTCGTCGAGGTTCAGCCTGCCCTCCTGGCGGTCGACGCATGCCCCCGAGCGGCGGGCCATGTAGAGAACTGGCGAGAGCGGCGCGAGTCCCGCTCGCGCGGCGGCGCGATCGAACAGGTCCTTCAGCTGCGACAGCATGAGCGGCCATAACGGCCGCCCGCGGCGGCTCGAGGCAAGGGCGACAAGGCACGCCCCGATCCAGCGTCGCGAGATCGCCACGGTCTCGTCCATCTCGCCTGTCTTGGAGGCTCTCAGCATGTAGTCGGGGCTCATGTGAATCACCACGTCCGAGACGATCCCGCAGGGCCCCAAGACCTGCGCTGCAGTGAGCCTCATCGCCTCTCCTGGCCGCAGATACGTGTCAACCATGTTGATCCAGGCCAGGGCTGCCTCGAAGCCGTAGGGCAGGCTTACCGTCGCTGCCTCGGCCAGGATCTGCATCGCGACCGCGCAGCAGACCGCCCAAGGCAGCGGCCTGCGCGTCCTGGTAGGCGCGAGCCTCCTCCACCCGCGCAGCGCCCGCCACGACCGCGGCAGTGGCCGGCGGCCCCGAACGCGATAGTCTGGGATGAACAACATGAGGGCTGCAATGAGCTTCTCGCCAGTGGAGGGTGCCTTCCCTTGCAAATACAGGTGATCGAAGAACTGCACGATCCGAGCGTCGAGCGAGTGGGCTGGCATGATGAGACTGGTGAGGCCACAAAAGATCATGAAGGCAGAGAGCAACCGGTTGTAGCTGGTGAAAGTCCGCTGCTGGACGGCTGCCTGCTCGGTGATCCCTAGCTGGTGCATAATTAGTGTCGCGAGCGGGCCCGTGGGTGGACTGCCGCGCATAGGCCCGTCGTCTCTCGTTCACGTTGAGCGACCCCGCCCCTGGCTCCCCTGCGGCGTGCGCGCCGAACGCGGCCGCCTCGAGCTGCGTCGTCTGCTCGGCCGCGGCCAGCAGCGGGGCCCCTGGCGTGCCCGAGCTGCGCGCGGGCTGCAGTCCCAGCAGGCGCGGTCCGCGGGGCGGCCGCGAGGGCCGCGGTGTCACAGCCGCGGCAGCTGGCGCCCGCCGAGGGCCCGTCCTCGTCGGACGCGGGACCTCCGCTCGCCTCGGAATCGGCGGCACGTCCAGCGCCCGCGTCGCGGCCCTCGCAAGCGCCTGGCGCTGGCCTAGGCGCGGGGGATGCGAGGCCAGGCGGGGCGAGCGCGACCGGCAGCGGCTTGCCAGACTTGAGCTCCCAGCGGCTGAGCTCATCCGCTGGGTTCAGCTCCGGTAACAGCCATCCGCGGCACGCGACTGTGCCTGTCAGAATCAGCAGGGCGGACCAGCGGCGCATAATATTGAGAAGTCGCGCGTCTCGAGCCCGACCCTTCGACGAGGCGAGAGAAAGGCCCAGGTTATCGCCCAAGAGAAGCACCCGTTCACCCCATCGTTGTGGGTCAGACAGATGTACACGAATTGCCTCGGCTACTCCTCGGGCTTCCTTTCGACGCATGGCCTCGGGGTCCCTCGTGAGTCTGCGACGCTGGCAGACCCACTTGGCATCCCTAACATACTGGGGAGAGACCTCGGGGAAGCTCGGATCCACCTCGCCGACCTCTCGCACGTCGTCGATCGATCGCGCGGCCCCGTCCTCGCCCTCCAGCTCCTCCGCACCTGTCGCTCGGTCGCCTGGTCGGTAAGTCCCATCATCAGATCGAGTATGTCGATATCGCCACCTCTCCTGCCACCTCCCCGCTCGCTTGGCGAAATCGATCGGCATATCGGCGATGACAGACGCGTGACCCGTCTCGCACGCGTCGGTGGCTATCACTGTTTGGGACCACTCGGCATCCAGACGACGAGACAGGAGGATGAAGATGCCCTGGGAGATTCTCAGCTCACGGCCCACCGAGTCCCACAGAGGCTCCCACTCGACAAAACCTGCGCGGATGAAAGCGTACACAGCGCAGAAGCTAGCGAGGGCCTCGCGCCGGACCAGCTCGCAAAAGGTGCAATGGCCTATGAGATGCTCAAGCTCGCTGCCGGTGGCCCGACGTCTCACCTCGACCAGGCGCTGGATTCCGAAGCACAGCATCCAGAAGCGCTTCTCTGACAGCTGCACGGCGGGAGGCGAGCCTGTCAGCCTGACGCCCAGCATGTCCATATCCTGCGTAGCGTCCTCCTCGCAGTGCACTGCGAGTTCCTGCGAGGCGAAGGCGGCAGGGGCCTGGCGTCTCCTCGAGGTGACTTCCGCCTCACTGGTGCCTACCAGCAGCACGTTATCGACGCGCAGAGAGTGGGCTGGCCCATCCTGCACCGAGGGAGGCGGTCGGAAGTCGACAGCCCTCGGACAGGTCGTGAAGAGGGGGTGGTCGTCCAGAGAGTACTCGTGGGCCCTCTGCACCATGTAAAGCCCCCACGACCAGCCCATTGGCACCACGGACATCTGCGGGCACACAACGCCCCACGGCTCGACAGGCCGCCCCAGCACGCGCGTCACTCCCACAGCGCCAGCGCGCACCTGCGGCATGCAGAAGTAGTCGCACAAGTAGGACGGCAGGCGGCGCTGGTAGAAGGCGCTCTTGACGTCCAGCCCCCCGTGCCAGGCTGTCTGGCCCGCCTCCGCCTCGAAGTCGCCAAAGCGGCCCCGCTGAAGAGCGCGGCTGGGTCAGGCTTGGTGAACCTCTGATTAGATGGGCGGCAGTCCAATACCAGCCTCAGGCCGCCGTCCTTCTTTGGGACGAAGACAGTCACACCTTCACGCCGATGACGGCCGACACGGAAGCAGCCTCGCGCAAGCCCATCTCGAACATACTCATGGCAAGCATTTGCGTGATTCTTCAAAACAGGATCCATATAGAGTAGAGGCCGCTGCTCGGCCTTGATCACCTCCTCAAGCTCGGGCTGCGGCAGCACGAGCGAGTGGTCACGATCCAAGAGAATAGACTGGTCCCGAGCGGCGAGCCTGTCTGCCAGCCACCCAGGCCGGTTGCCGACGTCAGGCCAAGAGACCAAGTGTCGCGCATAGGATCGTAGCGACGTAACCTCCCCAGTGTAGCCAAGGAGGGGTTGTCCCAGCAGCTCCCCACAAACCGTCGGAGACGACGCCGAAGTAGGCGGGCGGTGCCCAGCGCGTAGCTGTACCACTCGCTCACGCAGTGCCTGGTGCCAGGGAGAAGCGTCCGAGGTGACGGACTCGTCGGTCGGGTAGCCGGCCATCAAGATCAACGCCTCGACCGTCTCCTTGGAGCTTTTCAAAATGCATGCAGATAATCCACTGCGGCGACCAGCGGGAATCATGCCAGGGTCGCAGAAAAAGTTGAGGGGGAATGCGCCATCTCCAGCACGAGGAGCCGCCGAAGGATGACTTGAGTGGCTCTCTGGATCGGGCGCACGCTCGCCACGCGTGGCCCCCGCGAAGTTCACCCCGCCGGCGAACTATCCTTGTTCGGCTTGTCCTTGTCCTTGCCCTTGTGCTTGTTGTTGTTGTGGCTACCCTCGCCGCGCTTCGCCGCCTGCCCCTCCCTGAACTTACGGCGCTGCTTGGCGATCCACACCTCCTTTGCCAACTGATCGGTCGCGTGGCGCGCCAGCCCCGGCGCCACGGCGATGCCGCACCGAGTGGCGCCGCCCTGGTCGCGCCCGATGTAGTACTCAAGGCCCTCGGTACGCATGGAGCTTTTCGTCTCCTCCACTAGTTGGTAGCATCTGGCGACCACCTCCATGCAGCCACGTTGGACCCGTCGACCTGGTCGCACACCACGCTCAAGAACATGGAAAGCCCCAGCAAGTCGTGGAGGTGGCCCGCCGTGCTGTCGGGCTGCAGAGACTCCTCCGTGAGGTGCTTGGTGTGTCGGCCGTCAGGCGTGCCGCCATGCTCGGTGATGTACCGCTGGAGCCACAAGAACGATCGTTCACCCTTCAGCGGGAACGCGTCCAAGGCCTCCTCGCGGAGCTCCAGAACACCCGTGCGATAGTCCAGATGGCGCTGCCCATGGGAGTCGTAGCGCAACGGCCCGAGCGCTCTGGCGTCTCCCAGGCCCGACTCGTCAAGCAGTGGCTCCACAGGAAGGTCGGCCAACCGCACGGCAATACGCTTACCACTGGGCAGGACATGGATGGCGCGGTCGTCATCGATCAAGGCGGACTCGCTGAGCTTCACCTCGTCATCGCGGGCGATCTGGCCAGGCACCGTCTCGAGGCTGACCCAGACACGCCCAGGCTCGGGAACGTGGCGGCCGCGTGGCGTGTCCGTCCCTTGCACAGGCTGAGCCGTGTCTCCTGAGGCAGGTGGGCCTCCGTGATCACTCGGAGGCACCTCCACCACAGGGACGGCCGCCGGCAACGGGGGCGGGAGCGGCACCAGGTCCCCCAGCAGCACCTCCTGTCCGCCACGCCGAAGGTACTTCAGCTCGTCCTGAGAGGCGATGCGGAGCCCGTCCAGCGCTGCTTCCTCTATGGCCTCGGTGATGTACTGAGCGAGGTCGTCATCGCTCGGCAACGGCTCGAAGGCATACAGCGTTCCCGCAGGGATGACCGCATTGCCGCCCGAGGAGTCCACGATGACAAAGCGAGAACCCCAGCCCATGCCCACCCTGATCGGCTCGGCGTACACGTCACCGTCGGGCGTGGCCACGAACCATCTCCGAGGGGGTAGGTCAGCACTGGCAGGCCACAACAGAATCCGCTCGTGCCAGTAGTCAGAGTCGCCCGAGTAGAAGATCGCAACGTGGAGACCCGAGAGCAGCTTACCGCACCACTCCGCCGCCCCGACGGGCTGGCCGCCCTGGGTGAAGTACGACCCCCGGTCTGCGCCCAGCAACTGCAGGGCCATCGCCATCGCGCCGCCTGCTCGGGCAGCACACGGGCACGAGGCAGCAAGCCGCCCCCGCCTTCACCAGCTCCAGCAACCAGCTGCCCAGGAGTGCGGAACACCCCGCCGAGATCGCGGCCCAGGCAGCCGCCGAGGGCTCGGTGGGCGGCGGTGGCGGGCGCTCGCCTTCTCGCACGCGGCGCCCGCCTCGCCCGAGGCGGCCTCCGCCCGCTCCGCCGCGTCCGCGGCCCCCAAGGCAGCAGCAGCGGCGTCCGCTGGCTCGCCAAGCTTGGCGGGGCGGCTCGGCTCCGCCTGCGGGGCCGATCGCAGCGCAACCCAGTAGAGGTTCGAGAGTGCACAGAGCACCGCGAGAACGGAGGCCTGGGAATGTGGCTGCATACGCTCGACCCAGAGAGACTATGGAAAATGTGACGACGCAGGGTTGTCTGGAAACCTGCGTCCAACATTCGTGAGAATCTCTCAGCCCCAGCTGCAAACCGAGCCCGCTCTATTATCCTCGTCATCCGTCTCCTCCGACCATCCTCCTCCTCCTCCCCCTACGCCTCCTCCTCCTCCTCCAACTGCGCCAGTTCCTCATCCTCCTCATCCTCCTCCTCATTATCCTCCTCAGTATCCTCCTCCTCCTCGTCCTCCTCCTCCTCCTCCTCCTCCTCCTCCTCCTCCTCCTCCTCCTCCCCCTCCCCTCCCTCCCCCTCCCCCTCCCCCCTCCTCCCTCCTCCTCCTCCTCCCCTCCTCCTCCTCCTCCTCCTCAACTCCTCCTCCTCCTACTCCTACTCCTCCCCCTCCGCCTCCTCCTCCCCCTCCGCCTCCTCCTCCTCCTCCACCCTCCTCGCTTCTGCTCCTCGCTCCTCGCTCCTCGCTCCTCGCTCCTCCTCCTCCTCCTCCTCCTCCTTTTTCCTCCTCCTCCTCCTTTTCCTCCTCCTCCTCTTCTGTTCCTCCTCCTCGTCCTCCTCCTCGTCCATTCCTTCTCCTTACAAATAACTCCTCACTGTCGCACCCCGAGGCCAGTTTTCAGGGCGGGCCGGGCGTTTCGCCGGAGACTTCCTCAATATCTGCGACTCTGAAGCTGAAAAGTGGCAACAATTTCACAGATGGAGGGCGGGTGGTTTTCAACATGTGGCTCTCGCCGTAGCGCCGCGCACATTCGTTTTCAAAGTTTGCACGAGCTTCACGGATTAAGGGCGCGTCGTTTTCAAAATGTGGCTCTCGCCTTAGCGTCGCGCACATTTGATTTGAAA
Source organism: Prorocentrum cordatum (assembly GCA_963575745.1). NCBI lineage: Eukaryota > Dinophyceae > Prorocentrales > Prorocentraceae > Prorocentrum > Prorocentrum cordatum. The sequence continues at coordinate 29,719 of CAUYUJ010008540.1, read as the reverse complement.
TATTGCATGAGCTTGCCGGGTTGAGGGCGGTTCCTTTTCAAAATGTGGCTCTCGCCTTAGCACCGCGCACATTCGTTCTAAAACTTGGCAAGAATTTCACGGATTGAGGGCGGGCCGTTTTCAAAATGTGGCTCTCGCCTTCGCGCCGCACACATTCGTTTTAAAACTTTGCAAGGATTTCACGGATTGAGGGTGGCTCCTTTTCAAAATGTTGCTCTCGCCTTCGCGCCGCACACATTCGTTTTAAAACTTTGCAAGAGTTTCACGGATTGAAGGCGGTTGCTTTTCAAAGTGTGGCTCTCGCTTTAGCGCCGTGCACATTCGCTTGAAAATTTGCAGAGAGTTTCACGGATTCCCATGATCAATGTACCAAAAAGGACGTTTTGGACGGATTCAAGATTACGCGGGCGCAACAACCATGTTGACTCGCAGTGTTGAAGTCCAGAAATGGTGTCATGGCACGATTCCGGATCGCCATAACGCAGCAGTCAGGTTGCTGTGTGGTGTTCAAATCCCGAGAACAATGTTTTGGCATGCTTCAGGATATTCAAAAGGCTGTCTTCCAAAGAGGCAGTTCCCTCAATGGAAATGAACCGTTGTAGGGGCCTGTGAAGAGGGAGCCTGGAGGGACGGTTAATTCCAGCATCGTTGATGACTCTTGGGTTTTCACTGGTCCTCCTCCTCTCCTCCTCCTCTGCCTCCTCCTCCTCGTCTGCCGCCTCCTCCTCCTCCTCCTCCTACTCCTCCTCGTCCTCCTCCTCGTCCTCCTCCTCCTCCTCCTCCTCCTCTTCCTTCACCCCACCCCCTCCTCCTGAAGGGGTCGGTGCCCAGATCCCTCTGAGGGTATGGCGTGGCATCCCAGGCAGCGGCGCGCGCACCCCGCGGCCGATCCCCCCAAAAGGCGCGGAGGGCCGACACGGGTCGCACGGTTGCCGGGTCAGAGGCCAGCGGCCTGGGCATCGGCATTGGGAGGGGGGGCGATGGAAGAGGAGAATGAGGATGAGGATGAGGAGGAGGAGGAGGAGGAGGAGGAGGAGGGGCCGAAGGAGGACGAGCGGACTGGCGGAGTAAAAAAGGCGAAGCCTGGTCTCGGCAGGGGGGCAGACTCCGATTTCTCGAGGGGGGGACCATGCGGTGCAGTCTATGGTACGCAAGAATAGAATCATTAAGAACTCGGAGTTGACAACTCCACTGCTCGCACCATCATCCCACCCTCCCATCCGCAACTTGGTTTGCAAAACCCATGCGGCGGCGATTGTGATGACTGCGCCATGCTGCGGCCGCGCTGACGCAAGCCAGCTCGCGAGCAGAGCGTCCAGCTGTTTTGGCACAACCGATGCGTCCGCGATGGCGCTTGCCGGGGGCAACTTCCTCGCGCGTGCCAAAGGCCGCGAAGACGCGCGGGCACTTCAATGCTGGGCGGTGGCTCGGGCGCCATACCATGATGACGTCGGCAACAGCCGCGGCAATGATGATAGTGGCGATGGTGATGGCGATGATGACGATGAAGACGGCAAGGCCAATGACGGCGCCGATGATGGTAAACCCGATGACGATGATGATCAGATGTCGGAGATGAAGGTCCCTGGCTGGTGATTGCGGCAAGCGCGACGATTGTTAATGACGGTGACGTGATGGGGCTGCGCTGATGAGGGCGATGGTGAGGAAATGCGCTCGCGCGGAGATCCAAAAACCCAGGCGAACTTTTTGCTGACAAACATGTTGTTTCACACGCTGTGGAAAGGCTCGACTTTGACATGCTTCGAAACCAATGGTTTTGAAGGATGCCGACGCGCTCGCGCGGCGCGCGCGCGTGGCCCGCACTGTGTTGTTTGGTACGGATTCGTGCACTGGGCGCATGCTGGATGAACGCGGATGCACCGCGTGGTGAAGTGAGCAAGCGGGTTCTGGACGAGATTTCTGAAATCATGTGGGTTTGCAATATGATCCACACTTGCGCGCGGGCAGACAATGCGCAAAATGTGTGGTGGAAAACGTATGGGTGTTTGTTGTGTTCTGTTTATGTTCGAACGTTGCAATACTTGGAGAACTGTTGTGCTTGGTCTGGTGTCGGCATGTGCGGGCGCGTGTGGACGTTGTGTCTTTCGTTGCTGGGCGTATTGAAACAAAAAAGCGTTTCCTATAAGCGAGTGTGCGTGCATAGTCGTACTTGACAGGGGTGAATGGGGGGCGTCGGCACAGGGACTGTCTGGAAGAATCTGATATCATATGGAAAATGAGCGAGGAA
>CAUYUJ010008540.1:12500-20000 GCA_963575745.1 Prorocentrum cordatum | reverse complement strand
CTACTACTACTACTACTACTACTACTACTACTACTACTACTACTATTACTACTATCACTACTACGACTACTACTACTACTACTAATACTACTACTAGTACTATAACTACTACTACTACTACTACTACTACTACTACTACTACTACTACTACTACTACTACTACTACTACTACTACTACTACTACTACTACTACTACGTTACTACTACTACTGCTACTACTACGACTACTACTTACTACTTACTACCATACTACTACCACTACTACTTACTTTCTACCACTATACTACTACTACTACTACTACTTACTACTACTACTACTACTCACCACTTACTACCTTTCTAACTGTATACTACTAATTTCTTACTTCACTATTTTACTACTACTACTACTACTACTACTGCTACTACTACGACTACTTTTACTTTACTACTACTACTACTACGCCCCCCCCCCCCCCCCCCCTACGACGACGACGACGACTACTACTACTACTACTTCTACTACTACTACTACTACGACTACTACTACTACTACTACCACTACTACTACTATCACTACTATTATTACTACTACTGTTACTACGACTAGTACTACTACTACTACTACCACCACTACTACTACCACTACGACTACGACTACCACTACCACCACCACTACTACTACTACTACTACTACTACTACTACTACTACTACCACTACCACTACTACTACTACTACTACTACTACTACGACGACGACGACGACGACGACGACGACTACTACTACTACTACTACTACTACCACCACCACCACCACTACTACTTGCGGTCTCGCGCACCACATCACCACGGCTCGACCACGTTTGGACGAGCGTCCCGCGGCTGCCTCGTTGCCCGACAATGAGGCATGCACCAGCGCGCGGCGCAAAGCGAGGCGGAGCGCGAACCGCGGGCGGGCGAAGCTGCAGCGCGGTAGCCAAGGTGCACCAAGACAGACCTAGCCCCAAGCGCACCTCGGGAAGTGCAGCACGCGGGGCGACCCCAGCGCCGCCCGACCCCTGTAGTTCCGGAGGCACCAAGTGAAAGGGCCCACAGCGGGCCACAGGATGGGACAAGCCAAAGTGGCTGGTCACACAGCTGAAGTGCCGAAGGCACCGCGGGCGCGAGGCCAAAAACTCGCAGCCCCAGAGGCGGCCCCGGCACCACAGAGTAGCGCGGGGGCACGCAAGGGAGGCGCAGGAATAGCCTCAGCAAGCCACGAGCTGGAGCGCCAAAATGGCTACTAAAGTTGTCGCGGCACCGAGGCGGTGCACAGAGCCTGAGCAGGCGAGAGCGACTCACTCACAACGGGCCTTGAGGCCTCAGAGCCACTCGGTCTTGCCTCGGAGAACCTCAGATGGGGGCGCACGGACCGTCCCTCCCCACTCGCTGCCCTCCACCGCGGGGCCATACAGCTCGGACTCGATGCCTGGCGGAAGGCCCACAGGCGGCGGCGGCACCTCCGCGTTGGTCAGCGCCGCAGGTGTGGGTGGAGGCGGCGGGCGCTCCTCACTCACATCGGCGCCGCCGTCCCCCGCAGCAGGCATCCTCAGGTCCGTCCTCGGCCCGCCAACGGGGGGGGCACTCGGGGCGGCCCATGCGCCCCCCACGCCAGCAAGGCTGTCGACGGCTAGTTCGTGACGCTGCTCGTAGTTCAGTGCTACTACTACTACTACTACTACTACTACTACTACTACTACTACTACTACTACTACCACCACTACTACTACTACTACTACTACTACTACTACTACTACTACTACCACCACTACCACTACCACTACCACCACCACCACCACTACCACTACCACTACCACTACTACTACTACTACTACTACTACTACTACTACTACTACTACTACTACTACTACTACTACTACTACTACTACTACTACTACTACTACTACTACTACTAATACTATTACTACTACTACTACTACTACTACTACTACTACTACTACTACTACTACTACGACTACTACTACTACTACTACTACTACTACTACTACTACTACTACTACTACTACTACTACTACTACTACTACGGCTACGACTACAACTACGACTACGAATACGACTACTACTACTACTACTACTACTACTACTACTACTACTACTACTACTACTACTACTACTACTACTACTACTACTACTACTACCACGACTACTCCTCCTACTCCTATCCTTATTCCTTATTAGAATATACTCCGACTCCCCCCTCAGGCCGGCCATTAGGGGCCGCATCCGGGTGGTCCCATCCTAACCTGTAAAAAACCATACAAAATCAGCATTTTTCTTATTTTTTCCTCTCGACATGGACGTCCTGTCGTCCACGGCGATAATCCATTGCAAAAAATACCACAAAGAGCACACGCGCGCGTTCATGTCAGAATCCTACCGAACACCGTGTGTTTGCAAGCATTTCAACATAAAAACATCAAAAACCCAATGCTTTTTCACAAAAATTGTACAAATTTCCCGCCCGGGCTCTCTTGCTGAAATCATAGGAAAACCATAGGAATCTTAAGAATTCGGTCAAATCCAGCGATTTCACGTCATCGCGCGGTGCACTCGCGATGCTCTGTCATGCACCCAGGCCGCGAATCCTGTGCAAAAAAATACCACAAAGAGCACACTCGCGCGTTCATGTCAGAATCCTACCGAACACCGTGTGTTTGCAAGCATTTCAACATAAAAACATCAAAAACCAAATGCTTTTTCACAAAAATGCTTTGGGGTGTCCTGTCAGACCGTCGGGTTTCCTCCGGCCACCTCTGGCTTCCTGCGGTGTACCGGGCCATTTTCGACTCGTCTGGCAATGCGTGCGCGGCATTCAACACGCGCTCGCCAGTTCCCGTCGGCAACCGCCATCGCGGCCGCATCAGCTGTACCAAACCGGCTGGCCGGTGTGACTTCGGCCCCAGTTGTGCCAGCTTTGCTTCTTATGTTGTGGGAGGGCGGGTGGGACTGGGCATGCCATGCTTGACTCGCTCGAGCTGGATAGCTTGACTCCTACTCCTACTCCTACTCCTACTCCTACCACTACTACTACTACTACTACTACTACTACTACTACTACTATCACTACTATCACTACTATCACTGCTACTGCTACTCCTACCACTACTACTGCTACTACGACGACGACGACTACTACGACTACAACTACGACTACCATTACTATTACTCCTACTGCGACGACGGCTACTGCTACCACGACTACGACTACTACCACTACTACTACTACTACTACTACTACTACTACTACTACTACGACTACTACTACGACTACTACTCCCACTACGACTACTACGACTACTACTACTACTACTACTACTACTACTACTACTACTACGACCTTATTGCGACTACCATTACTACTACTACTACTACTACTACTACTACTACTACTACTACAACGACTACTACTACCACTACCACTACCACTACCACTACCACTACCACTCCCACTACTACTACTACTACTACTCCTACTACTACTACTACTACTACAACTACTACCACTATTACTGCTACTACTACTACTACTACTACTACTACTACCACTACCACTACTACCACTACCACTACAAAATTCTAGTAGTAGTAGTAGTACTACTACTACTTACGAAGACTACTACTACTACTACTACTACTACTACTACTACTACTCCGGCGACGAACTACGGCACCGACTACGACTACCATACTACTACTACTACTACTACCACTACTTACTACGACTATACTACTACTACTACGACTACCACGGACTACTCCTCCTTACTTCCTACTACTACTCTTACTACTACTACTAGTACTACTACTACTACTACTGTAGACTTATGACTACGACTACTTACTGACTCACTGACTGCGACTATCATTGTACTGCTACTACCACTAATAAGGCTACTACTTACTAATAAGGCTACTACGACGACGGACGACTTACTACGACGACAACTACTACTACCACTACTTACTTACCTCCTACTGCGACGACGACTACTGTTACTACGACTACTGACTACTACTACTAATACTACTACTACTACGGACTATACTACGACTACCACTAGACTACTACTACTACTACCACTACTACTACTACTAACGACTACGATGTTTTATTGCGACTACCATTACTACTACTACTACTACTACTACTACTACTACTACGACTACTACTACTACTACGACTACTACTACTACTACTACTACTACTACCTCTACTACGACTATTACGACTACTGTTAGTAGTACTACTATTACTACTATTACTAGTACTACTGCTACTACTGTTACTACGACTACTACTACTACTACTATTACTACTACTATTACTACTACTACTACTACTAGTACTACTACTACTACTACGGCTACTACCTCTACTACTACCACTTCTTCTTCTACTACTACGACGACTACTACTACTACTACGACTACTGCTACTACGGCTACTACTACTGCAGCTGCTGCTACTACTACTACTACTACTACTACTATTACTACTATTACCTCTACTACCTCTACTACTACTGTTACTACTACTATTACTAGTACTACTACTTCTACCACTACTCCTACTACGATAACTACGACTACAACCACCACAACAACCACTACTACTACTACTGTTACTAGTACTGCTACTACTACTACTACTACTACTACTACTGCCACTACGACTACGACTACTACGACTACTGCGACCACTACTACTACTACTACTACTGCTACTACTACTACTACCACTACTGCTACTACTACTACTACCACTACTACCACTACTTACTACTTACGACGACTACTTACTTGCCCTAAACTACTCACATAATACTACTACTACGACTGCTATAATCACTAATATGAATACTACGACCTGCCTACGACTACTACTACACTACTACTACTACTACTTACTATTACTTACTGACTTACTACTACTACCTACCATAACTGGCGTCTACCTACGACTGCTACTACGACGAAGACTCCTCGACTTCTACTACTACACTACTACTACTACTACTACTCTCAATTACACTACGGACTATACTATTACTACTACTACTACTACTTACCTACTACTACTACGACTTGCTATACTACTAAGACTACTAGTACAATACTACTACAATACTTACATAAATTACGACTTTTACGACGATTTACTCACTTTACACTAGACTACCCAACCCACTGACTACTACTACTAATACTACTGCTGCTACCACGACTAATACTACTACTACTCCTACTATTACTACTGCTACTACTACTACAACTACTACTACTACTACTACTTACTACTTGCTACGGCTACTACTACTACGGTTACTAATAATACTACTACTACTTATACGCCTACTACTACACTACTACTACTACTACTACTAACTACTACTACTACTACTACTACTATTACTACTACTACTACTACTACTACTACTACGACTACTGTTACTACTACTACTACTACTACTACTACTACTACTACTACTACTACTACTACTACTACTACTACTACGGCTACTACCTCTACTACTACCACTTCTTCTTCTACTACTACGACGACTACTACTACTACTACGACTACTGCTACTACGGCTACTACTACTGCAGCTGCTGCTACTACTACTACTTCTTCTACTACTACTACTACTACTACTACTACTACTACTACTACTACTACTTTTTCATCACACTGTCACAACAATACCTAAAGAGAAGTCTGTCATGACCCTCAACGGTGTGGAGCTCGCCAGCAACGCCCACGCACTGCTGACAGCCAGGGGCTTGCTTCAAATCCCTGGCAGCTCTGGCACGGACGCTCTCCCTGCCCACGAGTTGGAAAGATCTGCCGCAACCTCGCTTCCTATTCCCATGGAAGACTTGGCCTCTGCGGCCCTCTCCGAGCCCAGTCGCACTGGCGCGAGCGTGACGTTCCTTGTCGTGGCGATGACGGCCACCACCCCAACTGTGTCGTCCACTTCGCCCCCTGCCGTAATCTGCAACGTCTTCATGAGATCCCTGTGGTCGTTGCTGATCCTCGCCGCTGCTGAAATGAAGAAGAGCAGGCTCGGCTTCATCGAGTCCTTCCTCTGGCCAAAGGAAGCAGCGGACATCCTCCCTCCGAGGGCCAGAGCATAGGTGAGGTGGGCCTTCGGTGTCGCTGTATGCACCACAATGACCTTCTTCGTGTTGGCAGCGCTCTTCATCTCCTCTCCGACGTAGACCGCAGCGGCAGAGAACGCGGCGAAGATGTAGTCCGCCCTCCAGATGTTGTCCGAAAAGGAGGTCCCCTTCAAGTAGGGGAGAGTTGTGATCTCCTTCACGGCGTCCTTCAGGGCCGTGGCGGCGATCCTCGCGGTGTCGGCCCTGATTGCCTCGTGGGAGGACGAGAGCGTTGCGACCACATTGGCAAGCTGCTTCTGCGCCTGTGAGCTCCCCTCGATCGTCAGATCGACTGAGTAGTCCTGGATCCAGGCTGAGACGATGTCGACCGCCTCCTTGTTGTCCGAGACGGTGAACTGGCTCAGAGGCGCCGCAAGCTCCGGGGGTAAGTACTTCGTGGCGAAGTTCACAATCTCCACTATGGCTGGGGATGCCGGCTCGCCTTCCTGCTCGGCCTCGGGTGGTGCGTCGCCGGTGACGAGGAGCCCCTCGGCCTTCAGGAAGTCGTAGGCAGCCGTGTTCATCGAGCCATCGCCGAACATCGATGCCAGCCCCGGATGCTTCTTCGCGAAGTCCTTGTCCTCCACGTTCGTGGTCCCTGACTAGAGGGCGACAACGTACTCCAGGATGGCTTCCCCAAGAGTCTTGCTGGTGGCCCCCTTCAGCACAAAGATCTTGAACCCAGCCGAGTTGAGGTCCGAGGCGACGTCCTCTGGGACGGCCACGATCATCGTCTTCTCCTTGCGGGACTGCTCCCTCCCCTCTTGCACCGCGGTGGCAAGGTCTTTCTGTTCCTCCTCCCATTCCTCGAGCTCCTGGGCAGTCTCCTTCTTGTCCATTTTCCGCTTCGCCAGGTTCTTCCTCATGGTCTTCTTCCCCCAGCCTGCGATGCGATCCTGTTTCTGGTCGAAGTCCCCAGAGTCCAGCACTGTCGCCCCGGCTTGCTCAAAATGCGTCACCCCGGTGCCGCGCACGGTGCGGGAGCCACTGGGCGCATTCACCGCCGCCGTGAACTCCAGGTCCGGGCCACGCCCTGCGATGCTGTTCCTGGTGGCATCCTTGTCCACAAAGCGGCAAGTAGTCGTGGCATTTTGCCCTAGCGCCGCCGCCAGCTTCCCTGTCCCCTTCGTCTTGTTGCTTAAGGTTGACGCACCCACGCTCCTTATGTTGCTCGCAGCCAGGTCGGCAGCGACGAGCACGTTGATGAAGGCTTGGGCGGTGATCTGCTTCCGCACGAGGGCCGATATGAGCAAAGCTTTCAGAGAAACTGGCGTGGATCCTTCGTACTTCGCCGCGACG
>CAUYUJ010008540.1:0-2500 GCA_963575745.1 Prorocentrum cordatum | reverse complement strand
CCCCTTCGTCTTGTTGCTTAAGGTTGACGCACCCACGCTCCTTATGTTGCTCGCAGCCAGGTCGGCAGCGACGAGCACGTTGATGAAGGCTTGGGCGGTGATCTGCTTCCGCACGAGGGCCGATATGAGCAAAGCTTTCAGAGAAACTGGCGTGGATCCTTCGTACTTCGCCGCGACGCGGATGCGGGAGAACAGCTGGTCGAAGATCATCTTCACCTCGTTCAGGTCCGCCACCTCCGCCAGCGCCTGAATGACGTCGTCCGCCAAGGGGTGGATGTCGACCATCCCGGCCGGAGCAGCAGCCATTGTCTTCTGGAAGAAGAGCCCTTGCAAGGAAAAGGCCAGCGAAAAGGAGCTTTACCTTCTGATGTCGGCGATGTATTAATGAAACGTACGCTCGACTTTGTGAACCTTGAGCCAAAATACGACTTTTACGACGACTACTACTACTACTACTACTACTACTACTACGACTACTACCACTACTACTACTACTACTACTACTACTACTACTACTACTACTACTACTACTACTACTACCACGACTACGAATACGACTTCTACCGCGACTATTACTACTACTACTACTACTACTACTACTACGACTACTACTACTACTACTACTACTACTACTACTACTACTACCACTACCACTACTACTAGTACTACTACTACTACTACTACTACCACTACTACTACTACTACTACTACTACTACGACTACTACTACTACTACTACTACTACTACTACTACTAATACTACTACTTTTACGACTACTACGACTACTACTGCTACTGCTACTACAACTACTACCTCTACTACGACTACTACCACAACTGGTACAAGTACGGCGACGACGAACACTACGGCCATGACTACTACTACTACCACTACATTACTACTACTACTACTACTACTACTACTACCACTGCTACTATTACTCGTACTACTACTACTACTACTACTACTACTACTACTACTGCTACGACTACTATACGACTACTACTACTTACGACTACTACTAACTTACCCGCAATTCTACCTAATACGACGACGGACTACACTACTACTATCATTACTACTACTACTACTACTACTACTGACTACTACTACTACTACACTACTACTACCAATGCTAAACTACTTCTAATACTACTACTACTACTACTACTACTACTACTACTACTACTACTACTACTACGACTACTATTACACTACTAAGACTACTACTACTACTACTACTACTACCACTACTACTTCTACTACCACTACGGCTATTCCTCCCACTCCTACTACTACTACTACTACTACTACTACTACTACTACTACTACTACTACTACTAATGCTGCTACTACATCTACTACTACCACTACTACTACTACTACTGCTACTACTTACTGCAATTACTATCACTGCTACTGCTACTGCTACTACTGCTACTGCTACTACGACGACGACAAGTATTACTACTACAACTGCTACTTCTACTACTACGACCACTACTACTACTACTACGACTACGACTAGTACGACTACTACTACTACTACTACTACGACTACTCTATTGCGACTACGATTGGTGCTACTATGACTACTACTACTACTACTACTACTACTACTACTACTACTACGACTACTACTACTACTACTACTACTACTACTACTACTACTACTACTACTACTACGACTCTACTACTACTACTACTACTACTACTACTACTACTACTACTACTACTACTACTACTACTACTGCGGCCAGTACGACTACTGTTACTAGTACGCCTACTACTGTTACTGCTACTATTACTGAAACTACCACTACTCCTGCCACGATTACTACCCCCACTACTACTACTACTACTACTACTACTACTACTACTACTACTACGACTACTACTACTACTACTACTACTGCCACTACGACTGCGACTACTACCACTACTGCGACCACTACTGCTACTACTACTCCTACTACTACTACTACTACTACTACTACTACTACTACTACTACTACTACTATTACTGCTACGACTACGACTACGACTACTACTCCTACTGCGACTACTACTACTACTACTACTACTACTACTACTACTACTACGACTACGATGATTACTACGACTACTACTACTACTACGACTACTGCGACAATTACTACTACTACTGCTACTACGACTGCGATGACTACTACGACTACTACTACTACTACTACTACTACTACTACTACTACTACTACTACTACTACTACTACTAGTATTACGACGGCTACTACTACCACTACTACTACTACTGCTACTACGACGACTACTACTACTACTACTACTACTACCTCTGCTACTACGACTGCTACTACTATTACAACTACCAATACTACAACTACTACTTTTACTGTTACTACTACGACTACGACTACTACTACTACTACGACTACTACTACTACTACTACTACTACTACTACTACTACTACTACTACTACTACTACTACTAGTACTACTACTA